>CM055122.1:289397991-289737991 GCA_029206835.1 Rana muscosa | reverse complement strand
TTAATCCACTCCTCACCCCCTTACATGCCACATTTGGCATGTAATTTTTTTGGGGGTGAGTGGGGGCTTCAGTAGGAGTGGGACTTCCTGTCCCACTTCCTCCTTTCGCCCTGGGGGCCACCTAGGCGATTTGTCATATTGCCTTTTGGCGGCCCCTCCCTGTAGGCGATCACCTGGGACGTGACAGGTCCCAGGCGATTGCTTGTCCACTCAGAGCGCTGCACCGTTCGCGCATGCGCAGTTAGTGCCCGGCCGTGAAGCCGAAAGCTGTCACAGCCGGGTGCCCACACTATGAATGGAGGCGCCAGCGGAGAAGGGGGGGGGGAGAGGAGCGAAGCGGGGCTCCGGGCTTCGCGTCGCTGGACAGTGGAACAGGTAAGTGTATGTTTATTAAAAGCCAGCAGCTACACTTTTTGTAGCTGCTGACTTTTAATAAACATAAAAAAAGGCTGGAACTCCCCTTTAAATCGGTTGAGTCACATGGCCCCCCATACCTGGAAGTACTGGGCATTTCCTTTGTCCTACACTGCTGCAGGGGAGCAAAAAAAGGTGAAAATGCTGCGGACAGGGAGATGAAAGAAAACCCTGTGGCTTTGTATATGCAAAGCAGAAATTCCCTTTTAATGATGGCCGCCTTCTTTTAAATGGTTACAAACAGTCATTGTGGTACCTTGATAGTCACAGGACTATTGATCATATTGAAACGGGGGTTAATATTGTTATCGCCCTATAGGAATCTGGTTTAGTGTATGGAAAATTTGTCCCTTGTGTGCCACTTACAGATTTTTTTTTATAAAGTGCCAAGGGTCAAAGCTCCAAGTGCCCCAACCCATAGCCGGCAACCAACCAATCCTCCCTTCACTACTGTGTATATTGTATTGCACGTTGCTCCTTGCTCTGTTTTATTACAGTATGTACACAGGGATTTTTTATTGTGTATATTACTTTCTCTGTATAAGCAGATGGGAGTTCCTGACAAACAGACAAAAAAATCTCACAAAGAACTTTGTTGGCAGCTATTATAAAGTTGCACAACAGGTCTGCACATAATTTAGGCAGGGATAGTGGTGTGGAGTTTAACCAATTCAGACCCGGATTTTTCCCCTTCCTGACCAGAGCACTTTTTAAAATTTGACACTGCGTCGCTTTAACTGACAATTGCGCGGTCCTGCGACGCTGTACCCAAACTAAATCCTTTTTATAACCACAAATAGAGCTTTATTTTAGTGGTCTTTGATCACCTGCATTTTTTATTTTTTGCGCTATTAACAAAAAAATATAAATTTTGAAAAACCGTACAAGGTGGTCTTAGAAAGTGTATATGTATAACATGATAGATGGTTATGGAGATGGAAATGTACTAGGATTGAAGGAAAAGGAGATCTAAATGGTTTTAAATATGATGGTTGTGAAAAATTGCCTGATGATATTTGTTCCCTTGTTTTATCGGAAAAAATAAAGAGTTTTTAAATGGGGGGGAAAAAAATGAAAAAAAAACAACTATTTTCTCTTTTCGTCTGTGGAGGGACACGGCTTCCTTAAATCCTGACAAAGTGGGTTATGTTCCGTCTATTAGAGGACTAGGCAGACATGTTAGATATTTAAATAATGTAACTTTACCAGAGTTGAACAGCACCGCCCAGGGGGCGGTCCCTCCGGTCATTACCCCTCACCCTGCAGCCAGCAGCTCAGTTTTTTTCTGCCTAGTAGATAAGGACCTGGCTCCCTTTGGGCCCAGGGTCCGGAAGAAGTTTTTACTTTTTATTTATTTAATTTTTTGATCCTGAGATCTACTATCAACTGCCGGCTGGGTGACAGGCTGGATAATTATAGATCCTGGTAGTCTCCCCAGTCCGGCCATCGAGCGTGAGCAGGCCTTACCTACGCGCTGGGTCGGCCACGACATACCCCACAGCTCCAGGGGTGGCCGGTGAGCTATTGCTCCGGGGTTCACATATGACCGGGCTGCTTGCTGTCTCAGTCACAGTGGACCGTGGCCGACAGCCGCTCCGTACTGCTCGGCTGTGGGTCTGTCTGGAACGCACCAGAAAGTCCTTTCATGGACGGGTAAGTTAAGTTCCTCCTGTTTCGACAGGATGGAACAACTGGGCATTCCTGGGGGGTTGATTAGGGGGTCTCCTGTCCTCCCTTTCCTCTCCCTCTGTCCCCCCCCCCTTTTTCCTCCTCCCCTTGCAGGGCCTGCTACATCGGCGGGGGTATACCTGAGGGATTCCGTATTCTGGTTTGGGGCTGTGGGGGGCGTCCGGGTAAGCTCTCTGTGGGGGGGTGGTCTGCCTCTGGGACGTCTCCATTCGGCATCTCTACGGCCTTCTCGTCCACCTCAGGTGCTTAGGCGCCATTTTTTTGTAGCGCCGCTGCCATTTTCCAAAACGTCTTTCAGGACAGCACCCTAGAGATCATGGCTCCTCCTCCTACAGGAAACACCTCATCAATTAAGTCTTTAATAGGAGGCCTCCACGTTGCTTCCATCAGTTTTTTTTTTTGTGTTTCCTCCAGCCGGAGGAACACCTCTGGTGGGAGCCATGATCTCTCAGGGTTTTCCTGGGAGACGTAAGGTTCTCACCTGTTAGGTCTTTTTTGCTTAGGAGAGGGATCCTCCCACTTGCCTCCTGGTTGGATGGTCCCGTGGGCTCCCTCTCTCTCTTCCGTGCTCGGGGAGAGCCAGTACAACCCGGGAGAGCTGCCTCCTTTTTTTTTTCTTCAGAGCGGCGGTTTGCTGTATTCCCGCCAGATGCCCGCAGTGTGTGGTGCAAGCGGTGTGGAGTTAGCAGCAGCCGTCATTGTTCTGGTGGCTGAGGAGAGCCTCGGCCGCGTCCTGCATAGAAAGAGGTAGCACTTCCGGGTCGGCGCGCACATCATTTCCGGCCTCAAAGCGCAGAGGGAGAGGGCAGGGTCATCTGGTGCCTTAAGTTCCAGGTCAGCGCGGCAGCGTTTTTGAATCTGGAATCGGCGTTTCTTCACCACGCGTCCGCAGACAGCTATGGAGAGTGATGCAGCGGATAAGGGGGCAAGCCAAGGCACCAGCAAGGCTAAGGTAAGGGACTGTGTCCTTTTTTACTCTGGGCAGTTTTTTCCTGTGGGGGGGGGTTACTCGCCTCCCCCCCCCCCATCTCCCTGGTGGGCAGTGGCTGGTAGTTAGCATGTCTGCCTAGTAACTGGGGGTCTTTTAAAAGGTGGTGGTGGTGATGGCTTGCGGGGCACAAGGAAGTGAGTTGTGTTTTTTCTAAGTGCACCTGGGTGTATTGTTTTTGTGCTGCGTAACCGTTTTCTTAGCGTGGTTCCTGGTCTTTTCTCTTCTGTTTGTGCAGGCCAAAAGTTCTGCCCAACCAGTGAAGAGAAGGTGCCCTGTCTGCAAGGAGAAGTTAAGCGAGGCTTGGACCAAGTCGCTTTGTGAGATTGCGGCGATTTTGTTTCTACTATTAAGGATGAACTCCGTGCCACCTTTCAAGCTTTTAGGTCAAACCTAAGAGAAGAACCAGGTCCCTCAAGGGAACCCAGAGCTCCGCAGCCTTCCTCAGAACCCCAAGACGGCTCTCAAATTTTGTTAGGATAGACACTTCCCAAGAATCTGCTTCCCTTGCTCCGGATGAAACAGACTCTGAGGAGGAAGAAAATGAAGCAGAGGCCGCTTCTAAATACAAAATGTCACTAGAAGAAGTTGCAGGACTTTTAAAAGTAATCCATGCGACTTTGGGGATGGAAAAGAAAGAGCTCTCCCTACATGACCGCATGTATGCAGGTTTGGGTGACTCACAAGGCCGTGTTTTTCCAGTCCATTCAATAATCACGGACATGATCAAAAAAGAATGGTTGGAACTTGAGACATTTTTTTTCCCGGTCTCATAAGAGAAGGTTTCCATTTGAGGAAAACTCGGATTCCATCTGGAACAAGGTTCCAAAACTGGACTCTGCTTTTTCACAGGTCTCAAAATCAACTGACCTTGCCTTTTGAGGACATGGGCATGTTAAAGGAGCCCATGGAAAAAAGGATGGATTTGCTTCTTAAAAGGGCCTGGCAGTCAGTGATGAACAATCTAAAACCAGCAATGGCAACAACATGTGTCGCTAGGAATTTAGAACACTGGATTAACCAGATGAAGGCTCATGTTACGGCGGATTCTCCAAAACAGGAGATTCTGGACTCCTTTACAACGCTTTCTGCAGAAGTATCATATATTGTGGATGCTTCAGCAGAATCCATTTGTATGTCAGCCAGGTCAGCGGCTTTAACGAACTCTGCTAGGAGGGCTTTGTGGCTTAAAACTTGGCCAGGAGATGCTGCATCTAAGAACAGGCTGTGTAGCATTCCCTTTTCTGGGGATTTGCTATTTGGTTCAGAGTTAGTCCATTCTTGACCGTACGGCTGACAAAAAGGAGTTTCCGGTCAAGAAGAAACAGGTACAGACCCGTAAGCGTTTTTTCGTCCGCAAAAAGGACAACAGGAAGGAAAAACGCAAAACAAGAGGAAGCAGTGGTCTTCCCAGAAGCCAAAAGGTAGGAGTGGAATGCTCTTCAATCTTCCTGCGAATTCCGGAAAGCCGCAATGACCATCCACCCCAAGTAGGGGGGAGACTCCAGGAGTTCATTCCCCAGTGGAGAGACATCACTGCAAATCAGTATATTGTAAACATGCTCTCACAAGGATATGTGATAGAATTCACGGAAGAACCTCCAAAAAGATTCCTGGTGACAAACGTCCCGAGGGATCCGGTCAAGGCTTTCGCCATGAAGTCCCTAATTCAGGAACTGATATCCCAGAGAGTCATTGTTCCGGTTCCAACAAAGGAGTTCTTCCAGGGTTTCTACTCTCACGTTTTCCTTGTGCAGAAACCTTCAGAAAAGTACCGCCTCATCCTAAATCTAAAAATGCTGAATCTGTCAGTGGAATACAGAAGATTTCGGATGGATTCCATTTTCTCAGCAAGAAGCCTCCTGAGTCAAGGAAGCTTCATGGCATCAATAGATTTGCAGGACGCATACCTCCACATTCCTATTGCGCCAGGTCTCAGAGATATCTGAGGTTAGCGCTGAGAGAAGAGAAGAAGGTGGTACACCTGCAATTCAGAGCTCTCCCATTCGGCCTGTCATCTCCAAGGGTGTTCACGAAGGTAATGGCCGAAGCTCTAGCACCCCTGCGTCTAGATAAGGAATCACTGAAATTCCTTCTAGATGACCTGCTACTGTTTGCCCAAACCAGAGATGGACTTCAGAGGAACTTGGACAGAGCCCGTGCTCACCTAGAATCCATCGGGTGGATACTATACCTCCAAAAGTCAAATCTGATTCCCTCACAGGAGGTGTTATTCCTGGGTTTCCGTATCAACTCTTTGGAGCGAAAGATTTTTCTCCCAGAACTAAAACAGAAAAAGCTGATTAGAAGTGGTGTCACTGTTACAATCCAGTCAGCTTCTGTCCATCAGGAGGGTTATGTCAGCGCTAGGAACCCTGACCTCTTCCATACTGGCAGTCCAGTGAGCAAAGCTCCATTTCAGACCGCTGCAAAAGTTTCTGTTAAAAATCTGGGATCGCCAGCAAACTTCACTGGATTCACTAGTGAAGATTCCCACCAAAGTAAAGAGGAGTCTCTGGTGGTGGAAGAACCGGGCAAGATTCTCAGCAAGCCTGTTATGGGCCTTTCCAACCCAGGTAAGGCTAACAACCGGTGCCAGCTCCTGGGGTTGGGGGGGCTCATATGAGCAGTCGATGGGCTCAGGGATCTTGGTCCACAAGAGAAGCACTGAGATCCTCAAACTGGAGGGAACTAAAGGCAATAAAAATGCCCTTATTGACCTTTGCAGAAGAAGTCCAAGGGCAACACAAGTCCTGTCAGACAATGCCACGGCGGTGGCTTACATAAACTGACAAGGGGGCACCAGAAGCAGAGTACTTCAAGGCCTAGCAGGGAGCATTCTAAGCTGGGCAGAGCTCCATACTCAATCCTTGTCCGCGGTCCACCTAAAAGGGACCCTAAACAGGATGGCGGATTTCCTCAGCAAGAACCAGGTGTACGAAGTGGAGTGGCAATTGAATCCAGATGTCTTCAAGATAATAGTGAAGAAATGGGGACAGACTAGAGTGGATCTCTTTGCGACTCAAGAAAATACACAAATATCCCGCTTCTTCTCCCTGAACAGGAACGAGTCACTCTGGCGCACAGTTGGAATTTTCACCTCTGCTACGCCTTTCCTCCATTTCAGCTTATTCCGCAGGGCAAAACAAAAATCCGGAAAGAGGATACGACAGTAATCCTCGTCACTCCCTTCTAGCCCAAAAGGCTCTTCTACAGATGCAGATCAAACCATACTGGCACCTTCCATTGAGACAAGACCTACTGTTACAAGGTCCCCTGCTTCACCAAGAATTAAAAAAGCTAAAACTCACAGCTTGGCTTCTGAGGAACAACTCTTGATTAGAAAAGGATTCTCGGATAGGTTGGTGGCTACCCTTCTATCTTGCAGAAAGAATGTTACCAGAGCAATATATTACAAAGTCTGGAAAGTCTTTAACTCCTGGTGCACAACATCCGGCAGACCATTTTAAAGCAGATTTCTTCTATCCTGGAATTCCTGCAAGAAGGAGCGGACAAGGGCCTAGCGATCAGTACCCTCAAAGTTCAGGTTGCCGCACTGGGGGTATTCTTGGAGAAATCTATTTCATCAGAAACCTTAGTAATCAGATTCTTTAAAGCCCTCACTCGGGCTAGACCGGTAGTGATCAAAAGCTGTCCGTCATGGGACTTATCAGTTGTTCTACAGGCCCTGAGTAGGGAACCTTTCGAACCCCTTAATTTAACCTCCCTGAAATTAATTACTTTGAAAACAGTTTTTCTAGTGGCTATTACAACAGCTCGAAGAATCAGTGAGCTGCAAGCTTTATCAATCAGGGAGCCATTTATTTTCAGACAAAATTGTTCTGAAAACAGATCCTAATTTTTTACCAAAGGTTGCTTCAATTCAAAATAGAACCCAGGAGATACTTCCTACGTTTTGTTCTAATCCGTCGGGTAAGAAGGAAGAAGAATTCCATTCCCTGGATGTTAAAAGAGCAGTCTTAAGTTACCTGGAAGCTACAAAAGACTTTAGGCGTTCAGATGCATTATTCATTTTGTTTGCTGGTAATAAAAAAGGAAAACAAGCATCCAAAGGAACTATTGCTAGATGGTTGAGAATGGCTATCTCAGACGCCTATTCCCTTACAGGCCAGGAGAGTCCAGTAAGCATCCGTGCTCATTCTACTAGAGCTTCGGCGGTGAGTTGGGCAGAAAAAGCTGGTGCCACCCCCCGAACAAATCTGTAAGGCAGCTACATGGACAAGTCTGACTACCTTTGCCCGTCATTATAGGTTAGACCTCATGATGGCTGGGGACCAGGCTTTCGGAAGGAAAGTCTTTACAGGCTGTTGTCCCACCCTTAATGGGGTAAGTCTCGATTATCCTCTCGGGTGCTGTCCTGAAAGACGTTTTGGAAAAATGCAAGTTGGACTTACCGGTAACTTGTTTTCCAATAGGCTTTCAGGACAGCAGGATCCCGCCCTTTTTGTTATGCCATTGCTGTAATACTATGAAATAACTGTCGCTTATTTGTTGCAGCCGGGGCTGGAGGTTCTCTACAAACAACTGATGGAAGCAACGTGGAGGCCTCCTATTAAAGACTTAATTGATGAGGTGTTTCCTGCCATGAGCCATGATCTCTCGGGTGCTGTCCTGAAAGCCTATTGGTAAACAAGTTACTGGTAAGTCTAACTTGCATTTTTCTTGGGGCCTGTAGTTATCATTGAAATCTCCATTGGCGGTCATTTTGTCGTGGCCACGCTGTGACGTAGGTCTTCATTGCGGGCGGCCACTTGTAGTCCGCGCCCTGTTTCTCGGAGGCGTTCGGCAGCCATTTTGGGGGTCTTCTTCTTTCTTCCTTCTTTCTTCCTTCTTTCTTCTTTCTTCTTTCTTCTTTCTTCTTGTGCTGGATAGGCTTCCTGAACGGTGCGAATAACGCTGTTCACAACACAGACCGCCTCTTACTTGGGTGGTGAGTTCCCTGGGTAACCCCCCGGTCAGAGCAGCAAGGAGGGTGGACATTTTTCTGTGCCATTACCTTGACTTAGTCCCTATAGGCTGTCAGTGGGTGGGCATGGAGTCGGAAGCTGGCGCTTCTTTCCCAGACATTCCATGGGCAACAACCGGTGCACCTGCGGTGCCTATGGACAATTGTCGGTGGTCCTGGAGTCATTTGTTGCCAGGGTGTAAGCAGCGTGTGGGCGTAAGGGGGGTAAAAAAACGCCCCCTCAGGACCCCTGTTCTGAAGTGTCAGAGGATACGAAGACCGTCCGGGCAGTGAGGAGGACTCCTTGTCCGGGTCAGTGCAGGACAGAGCACTTGTGGAAGCACTTATCACAGCAGTGAGGGTCACTCTTAAGCTGGAGGATACAGCTGGGACATCCACTGAGGTGTCAGTCCCTTTTGGGTCTCACAAACCGACCCGCTCTGTTAAGGTTTTTCCTTATGTATCTTACTTTGACAAGTTCATAGATAAGGAATGGGAATGGCCGCAGAGGTCCTCTGTGGTTTCTCAGCGCATGGCGGTCCGTTACCCATTTGAAGAGTGCCTTTTGAAAAAATGGGCTTCTCCCCCGGTCGTTGACCCCCTGGTATCGAGGTTGAACAAGGTAACCACTATCCCGGTAGGGGGGACCCCTGTTTTTAAGGACCCTACTGATGGGAGGTCCGAAGCGGTGAGCCGTTCCATGTTCACAATGCTGGGGTCAGCATTGCGGCCAATAATGGCTGCGCCCTTGGTGTCTCAGACCCTCACTGAATGGGCAAAAATGCTGCACCAGGCAGTGGAGGAGAATCAGCTCCCCCCAGAATGCGTGACACTGGCTGACCAGCTGGTGCAGGGCCTTGTGTATGTCTGTGATGCAACCCTGGATGCGACCCCTTTAATCTCCAGGGCCTCTGTATCTGCGGTGGTTTTACGCCGCCTGATATGGCTAAAATGCTGGTCCGCGGACCAAGCTTCCAAGAAAGCTCTGACGGATTTGCCTTTCAAAGGTGGGAGACTCTTTGATGCCTCCCTGGACGACATTATTAAGGATGTCACTGGAGGTAAGAGCACACTTCTCCCTCAGTCCACTAAAGGTAAGGAGCCGCGCCCCAAGCCAGGGCCCTCCTTTCCTGCACAAAAGCGGTATTTTTGTCAGTCTGGGCCCGCTGGCAGACCCTCCCAAGCCGAAAAAGGTCCAGCTGGGGGACAGAAGCATCCCTGGGTGCACAAGCAAACCAAGCCCGCAAACAAGTCTGCTACCGCATGAGGTTTTGCCCCCACCCGATCCTTGGGTGGGGGGACGTCTTCGCGCGATTGCAGCTCGGTGGATCTCCCTGCTTTCCGACCCAGTGGGTTTGCGGAGTGGTCACTTCAAGGTACAAGATCGAGTTTCTTTCTTGTCCACCAAACAGATTCTTCCCCTCAAATCTTCCTCTCCTTACGGCTCGTCGGAATGCCTTAACAGGGGCAGTACAGGACTTACTGAGGTGCGGGGTAATCATACCTGTGCCGCTGCAGGAAAGGTTTCAGGGATTCTACTCAAATATGTTCGTGGTCCCACAGAAGGACGGAGTTCATCCAATCCTAGACCTTAAGGCCCTCAATGCCTTTGTGAAGGTTCCGAAATTCAGGATGGAATCGGTTCGCTCGGTGGTCGCTGCGCTCCATCCGGGGAATTTTCTGGCGTCCTTGGACATCAAGGATGCATACTTGCATATCCCCATCTGCGTCAGGCATCAGTGGTTCCTGCGTTTTGCGGTCGGGGAAGGCCGCTATCATTTTGTGGCTCTCCCCTTTGGCCTAGCGTCGGCACCAAGAGTTTTCACCAAGGTGCTCGTCCCGATTCTGGCCTGACAGCGGGGCATTGCTATCGTGGGCTACTTAGACAATGTTCTGAGAGCTAATTCAAGCTCAGATTTAGAGGAGGACGTGTCTATAGCCAGTCGGTCCTTCCGAGATATTGGTTGGGTACTGAACCTCCAGTAGTCGGTGTTAGTACTGACTCAGCACCTGGAATACCTGGGGTTGATTCTGGACTCCTCAGGGGCAAGAGTTTTTTTCTTCCTCTGGAAAAGTTGGACGCTCCAGACTGCGGTGAGGTTGTTAACATCCCACAAATTGTCGTCTCTCCCTTTTCTGCATGCGAGTCCTGGACCTCATGGTAGCCTCCTTCGAGGCAGTACCGTATGCCCAATTCCACACTCGTGTCTTGCTGAAGGAGATTCTGTCCAAATGGAACACATCTCCATTGGCTCTGGATCAGGATCATCAGATTCAGTTAAGCCACCTGGTCAGGGCCTCTGAGTTGGTGGCTGAGATCCCCCGCCCTTCAGTCCGGGAAGTTGTTCCTTCCTTTCCACTGGACTGTGATTAGGCTGTGCTTCTCCATGTGGTCACAGAGGCTACAAGGGCGTCCAGTCAGGATCCAGTCGGACAACGCCACGGCGGTGGCATATGTCGACCATCGAGGAGGTACATGGAGCTCGGCTGCAGTGTTGGAGGTCGCTCACATCCTAAGGTGGGCCGAAAAGAGCGTGCCGGCTCTATCGGCTGTTTACATTCCGGGTGTAGAGAACTGTCAGGCGGACTATCTAAGTCGCCAGATGCTGGACCAAGGGCAACGGTCGCTACACCCGGAGGTGTTTCAACTCCTTTGCCGGAGATGGGGCACGCCAGATGTGGATCTCCTGGCTTCTCGACTCAATCGCAAGGTGTCAAGGTTTGTGGCCAGGTCCAGGTATTCCTGGGCAGACGCGTCGGACACGTTGGTGGCTCCATGGGGTCAGTATCGGCTAATTTATGCCTTTCCACCTCTGCTCCGCAGAGTGGAGGCCGAGGGGATTTCGGTGATCCCAATCACCCAAGACTGGCCCCGGCGTTCCTGGTATGCCAACCTTGTGTGCCTGGTGGCGGATGCTCCCTGGCGTCTTCCAATGCGGGAGGACCTTCTGTCACAAGGTCCCATTCTTCATCCTGATTTACAGTCGCTGGCTTTAACGGCATGGCTATTGAAAGCCAGGTTCTAAGGGACCGTGGTCTGTCGGATTCCGTAATCTCCACCATGTTGAGGGCCAGGAAGTCATCTTCCCGGAAGATCTACCATCGCACTTGGAAGGCCTACATCTCTGTGTGAAGGGATGGATTGGCGCCTGCGGGCATATTCGGTTTCTCGGATCCTGCTGTTCTTAGTGTGGAGTGGATCAGAAACTTGCCTTAAGCACTATTAAGGGGCAGATTTCAGCCTTTGCTGTTTTCTTCCAATGACCCCTGGCGGCTCATTCACTGCTAAGTATGTTTGTGCAGGGGGTCTGACATGTGGTTCCCCCGATTAGACCACAACTTCCTTGAATCTGTTGCTCTCGGTACTTCAGGAACCTCTTTTTTGAGAACATCGGGGAGATTCCGTTCTTGAGGCTCTCAGAAAGTTGCCTTTCTAGTTGCCATTACATCGGTCAAAAGGGTTTCTGAATTGGCTGCCTTGTCTTGCAAGTCACCATACTTGGTCCTCCATAAGGATAACCGGTGCTACGCCCGCAGCCTTCCTTCCGAAGGTAGTTTCAGCCTTTCACCAAAATGAGGACATTGTACTTCCATCCTTGTGTCCTCGGCCGTCGCATCCCAGAGAGGATGCGCTACATACTTTAGACGTGGTACGTGCTCTGCGGGTGTACCTGTCTGCTACAGGTCCGTTCCGGAGGTCAGACTCTGTGTCGGTGACTGGTCCGCAGAAGGACCTGGCGGTCTGGTCGTCCATCACTTCTCGGATCAGGCAGAACGTCATCCAGGCCTATGCCCTTAAGGAGCGGGCGCCTCCCTTTCCTGTTACGGCGCATTCGACCCGGGCAATTGGTGCCTCCTGGGTTTTCTGACATCAAGCGTCTGTCTCACAGGTGTGTTAAGCGGTGACCTGGTCGTCCGTTCACACTTTCTCCAAATTTTACATGGTTGATGTGAGTGCATCTTCGGATGCTTGCCTTGGCCGCAAGGTTTTGCAGGCGGCTGTTTGAGGTTGCAACTCCTCCGTTGAGGAGCTCTGGTTGTTTGCAGTGGAGTTAGTTTTTGATTGCTGTTTCCACCCCTCATTTTTTTGACACTGCTTGGGGACGTCCCACTTTGTCAAGATTTAAAGAAAGCTGTGTCCGTCCATGGACAAAAAGAGAATATAGGATTTTTTGTACTCACCGTAAAATCCTTTTCTCTGCCGTCTATGGACGGACACAGCACACACCCCTCCTTTTTTAATTTTGTACTGCATTTTGATGAACTGGGCTGCAGGGTGAGGGGTTATGACCGGAGGGCTGTTCAACTCTGTTAAAGTTACATGTATTTAAATATCTAACCCACTTTGTCAAGATTTAAGGAAGCTGTGTCAGTCTGTGGACGACAGAGAAAAGGATTTTACGGTAATAAATATCCCCAATAATTAAACAAAAAAAAATTCTTCCTCAGTTTAGGCCGATATGTATTCTTGTACATATTTTTGGTAAAAAAAAAAAAATCGCAATAAGCGTACCGGTATATTGATTGGTTTGCACACAAGTTATAGCATCTACAAAATAGGGGAAAGATTTATGGCTTTTTAATTTTTTTTTTACTAGTAATGGCAGTGTTCTGCAAATATTTTTTTTTTTGGTATTGCGACGGACAAATCTGACACTTTTTTTTTTTTTTTTTTTTTTTTTTTTTTCTTTGACACATTTTTGGGACCATTGACATTTATACAGCGATCAGTGCTATAAAAATGCACTGACTACCGTATAAATGTCACTGGCAGGGGTTAACACTAGGGGGGCGATCAAGGAGTTAAATGTGTGTTCGCTCACTGTGTTCTAACTGTGGTGGGATAGGACTAAGTAGGAGAGGAGACATATCGTTGTTCCTACTTAGTAGGAACAAACAACATGTCTCCTCTGACAGCACAGGGATTTGTGTGTTTACACACACAAATCCCAGTGCGGGCCTTCGTGCCAGTTAAGCGTTTTTTTTTATACCTCAAATCAGGATCAGGGAAGCAGGCCCCAAGAAAAAAATAAGGAATTGGTCAGTGCAAAAAGGTAAAGGCAGAGGGAATGTCCTCTTCAATCCTCCTGCGCCAACCAATAAAACGCAATGACTTGTCATTGCCTGTGGGAGGAAGGCTTCAAAAATTCCTTCCTCTTTGGGCAAGTGTGACAGAAAACACATTCATTCTGGGCACGCTGGCCCAGGGATACAAAATAGAACTTTCGGATCTTCCTCCAGAAAGATACTGTGTAACAGACCTGCCAAGGGACACTACAAAGGCCCTAGCCATGAAAAACCTGATGGGGGATCTGATGAGACAGGGTGTTGTGGTGCAGGTATCTCCAGAGGAGTTTCTATTCCCATATCTTCCCGATAAGGAAACCATCAGGAAGCTTCCGTCTCATTGTCAATTTCAAACCGTTAAACAGGTCAGTTCACTACAGGCGATTATATAGCACAGGGAGTTTGGTCCCGATCCGAAGCAGGAAGGTCCTCATACTGGAGGGAGTTAAAAGCAGTTGCTCTAGCCTTAGCTGCCTTCTCTCCAAGGGTCCCATGTGCAGATTCTTTCAGACAATGTCACCACAGTGGCATACCTGAACAAACAAGGGGGCACAAGGAGCAAAGCTTCTTCTGTTGCTGTCATTAGAAATCCTTGAGTGGGCAGAGAAGCATTTACTCTCCCTGTCAGCAGTGCATCTCAAGGGCACGCTAAACAAAGTAGCAGACTTCTTGAGCAGACAAAAAATTCAGGAATCAGTGGAGCCTGAATGCGGAGATATTCTCACTGATCACCAAGATGTGGGAATGTACTCAGGTGAATCTATTTGCGTCAAAAGAAAAGGCCCAGCTCCCTCAATTCTTCTCTCTGCACCGAGACAGCGGATCAATAGGGATAGATGTCTTGGCACATCCCTGGAACTTTCATCTGGGTTATGCCTTTCCCCCTTTTCAGCTAATCCCTTGTATTGAGAAAAATACAAAAGGAAAAAGGATCAGTAATACTGATCACTCCGTTCTGGCCGAAGAGAGCCTGGTTTTCCTCCATCCTACAAATGATGATCAAACCATTCTGGAAGCTTCCTCTCAGACAGGACTTACTACTTCAAGGCCCAGTATACCATCCGGATGTAGCCAGACTAAGCCTCATCGCTTGGTATCTGAGGAGCAGTTGTTAAGAAACAAAGGACTGTTGGAGCCTCTAGTATCCACTTTACTCGCCAGTAGAAAGAGAGTAACTAGAGATATCTACGCTAAAGTTTGGAGAGTCTACAACTTTTGGTGTAGTTTATCAAACCGAACCCTAGAAGACATTGTGTCGATTCTGGAGTTTCTACAAAATGGTGTGGACAAAGGTCTTGCAATTAGCACTCTCTAATTGCAAGTGGCTGCCCTGGGAGTATACCTGGGGGAAAAAACGATTTCCTTGGTTCCTTTTGATCACAAGATTCTTTAGGTCACTTACTAGATCCAGGCCAGTTCCTACTAAACATTTTCCTAAATGGGACCTGTCGATTAGTTTTGCAAGCCTTCACAAAAGAACCTTTCGACAATCTCGTTGAATTTGACTCTTAAAACGATATTCTTAGTTGGTTACGACTGCGAGAAGAATTAGTGAACTACACGCTCTTTCAGTTAAAGAACCTTTTTTGTTAATTTACCCAGACAGGATTGTGCTTAAAACAGATCCGGGGTTTTTGACAAAGGTGGCGTCAGTTCATAACCGATCGCAGGAAATCATCCTGCCAACTTTTTGTTTAAATCCTTCAGGAAGAAGGGAGAATTTATTCCATAACTTAGATGTAAGAAGAATTTTATTACATTACTTGGAAATAACAAAAGACTTTAGGTCTTTGGACTCTTTATTTGTTCTTTTTTCTGGCAACAGAAAGGGACGCCAAGCATCAAAGGGGTCCATTGCTAGATGACTAAAATTGGCCATTTCAGAAGCAAATTCCCAGATGGGTTTGTCTCCTCCGCAGGGAATACGAGCACACTCTACTAGATCCCTAGCCACTACATGGGCAGAAAAAGCTGGTGCCACCCCACATCAAATCTGTAAGGCGGCAACGTGGTCAAGTTATTTAACTTTTGTCTGTCATTACAGACTGGATCTTCTGTCAGCCGATGATCAGGCATTTGGCAGAAAGGTCCTGCAGGCTGTTGTCCTACCCTAGTTGGTAAGTCTCGATTATCCTCTCATGTGCTGTCCTGAAAGACGATAAGGGAAAATTCAAGTTAGACTTACCGGTAACTTGTTTTCCAGGAGTCTTTCAGGACAGCACACTACCCACTCTTCTTGAGTCTTTCCCATGATTGTGATTCCTACTAAACCAGATTGAGAGACCATTTAAAGGATCAGGAACCCTTTGCAGGTGTTATGGCTTTATTAGCTTATTAGAGTGGGACACTTTGAGCCTAGAATCACCTTTTTCACAATATTCTAGTTTTCTGAGATTGTGGATTTGGGGTTTTCATGAGCTGTAAGCCATAATCATCACAATTAGTTCAAGCCATGCTTTGCATGTAATGAGTCTATCTCATATATTAGTTTCACCTTTTTAAGTTGCATTAGTGAAATAAATGAACTTTTGCACGATATTCAAATTTTTCGACTTTCACCTGTGTTTTCTGAAAGCAGACACCCTAGAGAATAAAATGGTGGTAGTTCCAATTTTTTTATGTTACAGGTTATATTTCCGCAAAGGTCTAGGCAATGTAAAATGTTTGTAAAAAAAAAAACACTAGAGTGAATTTTAGGGAAAACAAAAGCAATAAACTAACCAAATTTTTGGTAAAATATACAGCGATCCACATAAATGAGTACGCCCCTTTTGAAAAAGTAAGACGTTAATCAGTATCTCAATGAACACAAGAAGGATTTTCAAAATTTTGACAATACGGAGTTATATCGAACATTTGTTTTTTGCTCATTAAATGAAAGTGAGGTTAATAATATAACTTTGATTACAAATTCTTCAGTTTTACTCAAATTTGGCTCTGAAGAAACTCGCATCTCGAGTGAAATGCATCAGCTTGCCATCACCCTTTGTAAAGTAGGGACACAGTTTGTCTGCCACCGACATTCCCCAATCTACCCCCCCCCCCCCCCCCCAGGATGTACTACGGGCTGTGTGGAAGTGATCCCCGATGCGAGCGGAGATCGTGGCGTGAGACGCCAGTGCTGTATACGAAGCGGTGAGCTGGCTCCATTCCATCCCCCTTCACCTGCAAGGACTTTTACTTTTGATACGGCATGACCAATTGAGGAATCGGGAGAGTGGTGAGCTGTATTTGTGCCAGTATACCCAGTTGGGAATTGACACTATTATATCCACCTCTCCCTTTCTCGTATCTCTGCCGTCAAGTCTGTCCCTTCTGTTTTTGGATTGTGGGCTTACATTGTCCATTAGTGGGAGCGGAGGCTACATTACCCATATCTGCCAGTTCCAGTTATTAGGAAATCTATCCTTCATTTTGGATCCATACTGGACCAAACTGACTTGCATCCATTATCACACCACTGTGATACATCTACAACCGCTTCTTACCGCTCCATACTGATCACCAGGATCCTTCATTATTTCCCTATTGGGATTTTCTCTGTTGGTTCCTCTGCACAGCACTGGGGAATGTTAATGATCTGATTGGTTCAAACTCTGAATAATTATGTGAAGTTACAAATACCCTTTGAAGGAAACCTCCTGCTGACTATTTAATGAGTGGACAGCCCCTGTCTATATTGTGTATTTACTCTCTAGTGGGGTTAGCCCACCTTATTCAGTCACTGTATGAGTGTGATGGTTGAATGTCCATCTTGACAACACTGTCAAATTTTATGTATGAATGTGGCGGAGGTCACATCTATCCTAATTGTTTTATGTGGAATTCTTCAAATAAAGAAATTGTGTTTTTGATACTACCGGCTGTTTCTCAAAGAATCACTTTGGACACTGTCCTCCTTTTTTCTATTTACTCAAATGAGTGGATTCAAAAACGAATACACCCCACAACAAACTACTCCATCTAGTATTTTGTATGACCTCCATGATTTTTAAAGCGGAGGTTCACACACATTCTTAACCTAATGTTATCCCCATAAGTGCATTGCACTGAAGTTCAAATTAGCAAAAAAATTTTTTAGTGCTTTAATTACCGTATTATAGCTGTATATTGTGGCACTTCCTGTCTTCCACTCCCGCGGGAGTAGGCGTGCCTATTGCCTTTCCCCGTCACCGCACTGTCTCCTGGGAGCTACGTTTCAGGCTTCCCAGGAGTCCGTGCGGAACGCCGCCGCAAAATCTCATGAGATTGTGGTTTGGTTGACATCACAACGGGGCGGTAACTTTCAACAACGCCGCCCGTTGTGATGGCAACCCTGATTTTTAGGGCGCTGCTCGCAGTAAAGACCGAGCATGCATGGGATTGAGCGGTGAATGCTGCTCCCAGCATTCACTGCATCAAGGAAATGAGTGCTTGTGGGCTTCACAGTGCCCACAAGCAAAATGGAAACGTCCTTCATTTTATACAAGTTATTCTTGTATATAAAATCGGACAGTGGATGCTTAGACACGAAAACAGTGAGTGATTATTCTTTTAGAATAGAAAAAATAAATGAATGACAAAAAAAAGATTGGCCGCGGAACCTCCGCTTTTAAGGACAGCACCAAGTCTTCTAGACATGGAATGAACAAGCTGGCGACATATTGCAACATCTATCATCTATCCTTTTCCATTCTTCATGAACGACCTCTTTTTGAGCCTGGATGCTGGATGAAGAGTGATGCTCAACTTGTCTCTTCAGAATTCCCCATAGGTGTTCAATTTGGGATCAGATCAGGAGACTTTCACCTTCATCCTGTTCTTCAGCAATGCAACAGTGGCCTTAGATGTGTGTTTTGGATCATTGTCATGTTGGGAAAGTGCATGTCGACCAAGGGCACGGAGTGGTGGTAGCATCTTCTCTTTCAATATAGAGCAGTATATCGGTGAATTCATGATACCATCAATGAAATGCAGCTCTCCGACTCCGGCAACACTCATAAATCCCCCACAGAAGGACACTGCCACCACCATGTTTCACTGTTGGCACCATGCATTTTTCTTTGTACTCCTCACCTTTGAAACGCCATACAGTTTTGAAGCCATCAGTTCCAAAAACATTTATCTTTGTACTTTTGGAGTGATAGTCCCAATAGTAGTCGTCTTTTTCACAATGGGCCCTGGCAAATTCTAGGTGGGCTTTTTTGTACATGGTCTTTAGGAGAGGCTTCCTTCGTGGACACCCATCCATTACATTCCTCTGCCGTGTACACCGTATTGTGTCACGTTAAACAATCACCCCAGTTTGGCTTTCTACTTCTTGCAGTTCCATCTTTCTTAAATTTTTGTATCAATTTTGCTACCGTATTCTGAATAATAAGTAAAGCTTTGCTGATCTAAGGGGGAAAAAAAGCTTTGCTGATCTTCTTGTAGCCTTCACCTTTCTTGCGTAAAGAAATTATTTTCTTACTCGGGCCTTGTGACATTTCTCTTCCATGTGGTGCCATGACAGCATGACATGGGAAGGGACTTTCTTTGTTAACCACTTCAGCCCCAGAAGATTTACCCCCCCCTTCATGATAAGGCCATTTTTTCATTTTTTGCGACATGGCACTACGTTATTTTAACTGACAATTTTGTGGTCGTGCGACACTGTACACAAATGAAATCGATGTCATTTTTTTTCTGCCCCACAATTGGAGCTTTCTTTTGGTGGTATTTTATCACCTCCTGTGTTTTTTGTGCTATAAACAAAAAACAGATTTTATGGAAAAAAAATTTTTTTACATTCTGCTATAAAACATATCCAATAAAAAATTTAAAAAAATCGAATTTCTTCATCAATTTAGGCTGATATGTATTCTGCTACATATTTTTGGTAAAAAAATCCCAATAAGCGTAGATTGATTGGTTTGGGCGAAAGTTATAGCGTCTACAAACTGTGGGATATTTTTATGGAATTTTTTATTTATTTTTTTACTAGTAATGGCGGTAATCAGCGATTTTTATAAAAGGACTGTGACCTTGCGGTGGACAAATCGGACACTAGGTGACATTTTTTTTGGGGAACCAGTGACACTAATACAGTGATTAATGCTACAAAAATAAGTACTGTACTAATGACACTGGCAGTGAAGGGGTTAACATCATGGATGGTCAAAGGGTTAAATGTGTCCCTGGGGGGTGCTTCCTAACTGTGTGGGGGAGGTGCTTTAACTGGGGGAAGACATAGATCCTTGTTCCTGCTTAGCAGAAACACAAGATCTGTCTTCCCTACTAACAGAACGGTGGTCTGCCTTGTTTACAAAGGCAGACCACCGTTCTTCCTGTCCCAGGAACGATTAGCGGACCCACTGATTGGTTCCCGCTGTGTCCAATCACAGCGGGAGCTGGCTGCCAGCGGCACTCGTGAGCGCCACAGACCTGTAAGGGCGAAATCACATGCAGCTACGTGATTTTTCGCAGGAGAGACGCTGCCCTGCAGTACATGTACTGTGGATGTACAAGTGGTTAAGTCACGCCCTTTTATAATGAACTGTCTCCTGGACACCTGTTTAATGAATAATTAGACTCACCTGTAGTTTAAATCTTATCAATTAGAATTTTGTTGTCTAAAATTTGCTCCTAAAGCCTCGTACACACGATCGGATTATCCGATGGGAATTGTGTGATGACGGGCTGTTGTCGGAAAATCCTACCATTTGTATGATCCATTGGACAATTGTTGTCGCATTTTCCACGGACGAATGTGGGATAGCATGCTTTAAAATTGTCTGCCAACAATTGTGTGGTGTCGGATTATCCGATCGTGTGTACACAAGTCCATCGGACAAAAATCCAAAGTACAAACACGCATGCTCAGAAGCAATGCACACCATAACACAACATTAGCAGAAGTTGCCCAAAGGGTTGGTGCTAAAGGGCTAAAAAAAACATGTAGTTTCGTGTTTGTTGACCGACAATTCTATGCCGTTTTTGTATGCAAGTCAAGTTCCTGGCCAACGCCCTTCAGACAAATACTTTTTTTTTTTTTTGTGTGCAAATGAACAAATCTTTGGTTGCAATCAATCGGCCGCATTTGTGGGATTATTTTGTAGTATAGTGTTCCATAGAAAGTGTTTATTCTGAAAGTAAAGGTTTTCTGACAAATCTGTTGGGGCATTTATCAAAAGATAAGTGTAATGTTGTACTGGGCATGTGTGGGATGGGGTGCAGCCTCCTTGGCTGCAATGTAGACTGATTCTCCCAGCATAGGTGGGAAAATCAAAGCAAAAACAAAATCCCATGTAGACGAGCCCCAAGCCATCGAATGATGATATAACTGTGGATACTTACAGGAACAATAGCCAATGAGGTCCTGCTGATTTGTACCAGTGCTGGGATATATTTGTCACGTATGTTCTTTTTTAATTGTATTTTGGTTTTTGTATTTCCAGCGACCGCATCAACCTGGTCAGAGACATAGAACCCGTTGAGCTTCCAAACTGCCAGCTTTTGGCCGGCATCGGTATGTAACTGACATCTTATGACATACTGCAGTAACATCATTTCACAAACCCTCAGGAGCTATCCTACATGTGTTGGTTATTTTACTGCAGGGCTTGACAAATTTGCTTGGAATCTAGGAGCCAGCTAAAAAAGTTAGGAGCCAGGAACGCGCCCTGTCCCGCCGAGCTCGCGCGCAGAAGCGAACGCATACGTGAGTAGCGCCCGCATATTAAAACGGTGTTCAAACCACACGTGAGGTATCGCCGCGATCGGTAGATCGAGAGCAATAATTCTAGCCCTAGACCTCCTCTGTAACTCAAAACATGCAACCTGTAGAATTTTTTAAACGTCGCCTATGGAGATTTTAAAGGGTAAAAGTTAGTCGCCATTCCATGAGCGGACGCAATTTTGAAGCGTGACATGTTGGGTATCAATTTACTCAGCGTAACATTATCTTTCACAATATTAAAAAAAATTGGGCTAACTTTACTTTTGTCTTATTTTTTTATTTAAAAAAGTGTATTTTTTCCCAAAAAAGTGCGCTTGTAAGACCGCTGCGCAAATACGGTGTGACAGAGTATTGCAACGACCGCCATTTTATTCTCTAGGGTGTTAGAATAAAAAAAAAATATATATATATATATAATGTTTGGGGGTTCTAATTAGAGGGAAGGAGATGGCAGTGAAAACGGACAGGAAAACTCCATTAGCATTGCTGTTTGCCTTGTCATACCAACGGCCACCACAAGATGGCGCTAGATCGCAGAAGGAAGCATAGGCCTGCAGAAGGCCGCAAAGCCGCGGCCTCAATTACTGGCCGGCGCGGCCCGATGCGATCCCGCGGCGTGGAGGGGGGGGGGGGAGCACGGAGAGACAGGATTCCCCAGCTGTGCTGCCCCAGGCGCCAGGTCGCTAATTCTAGTCGCAATGGCGACCTGGCGCCCGGGGTTTGTCGAGCCCTGTTTTACTGCATGATCATTCCCACATCAAAATGGTCAGTTAAGAATAATAAATATTGCGTTTTGATTGTGGAAACCTTTTTCAGCTCGAAATTTTACATTTTAGGGATAAAGCCGGCAGCTTGTTCTTCAGAATGTTGACATTTTATTGCGGATGGAGTATGCCTTAGTCTTAGACGTGACTAAGGCTAATGGCCGAAAAGCGCAAGTTTTATATTTCCTGTACTCCATCTGTAATAAAATTTCAACATTCTGTAGAAGGATTTGCCGGCATTGGTCTCCTTTCCTCATGTTGTGTTCGCCTGTTGGGAAGACGCCACAAGCCAGTACACCATCTGCTTGTCTTCGGGTGATGTTTGTTTCTCTACAGTCTACACCATCTGAATTTCTGATTATTATGTCATGTATTCCTATTTTACAGAATATGGATCTGAAGACATTGAGATTCTTCCCAATGGGTTGGCATTTATCAGTTCTGTAAGTACTTTACACAACTTGGTCATCTGAACGTAGTTGTTTCAACGTATTATTAAAGCAGAATAAGTAGATATGAAAACAGATTTTTTTTTTTAAAGCACTGAGCAAACTGTTGGCTCTGTATAAATCCCCTAATTTATTATAATAATAATGATAATAATAATAATAATAACTTAAAGGGGTTGTAAAGGAAAACGTTTTTTCACCTTGATGCATCCATAAACAAACAACTCTGGCCAATTCCCAGTTGAAGTCCAATAGTGACAAAACGCGTAGGGGGCTGGTGACGTCATCACACATTCTCTGAATGAGAGGTAGTACTGCGGAACACACAGGAACCAGAGGAGAGGAATAGAGCAATGCCGGAGCCTATACCGCTGTTACCGCAGTTATTGAGATACGATCTTGTGAGTGCAAACTTAACCTTTTAAATAAATAAGCTGGTTTTACATATTACGCTATGGAGGCTTCTATTTTTTATATCTGAGCTAAAGGTTGGATGAGGAACCACCGCCACAGAGACCTTAAGGTTGTGGGGAAACCCTTTTCCCTGTGCTAGGTGAGACTGTTTCCACACAGTCGCGGCCATTTGGTAAGCAGGATATATATCCCTTTCACTTGGGTGTCACACCTGTATCCACTACGCCACTTTTGGGAAGAAGTTTTATTCATCGCCTTTTTTGGAAATACCCAATCTTATCTTGGATAATTTCACTGACTTTTCCTAAAGGAGTTGTTTGTTTTTTTTTTTATATTTTTATGGACTTCATCATCACTTTGTGGTTATTTTTTCCCTTTTTCCCCTTTTTCACTTATGTTTGGTTTTTAATATTTTCCACACAAGTTGATTCTGGGTTAGAATTTTTGGGCAGATTATTCAAATATTTCTTATCATTTATTCATTAGCGCTGCATACGTTTGACCGTTGATTGGCTACAGTGGATGGATTGAAAGCAGCGCAGCCATTGGCTGGCGCTGCTGTCAATCACATCCAATGACGCGGCGCGCCGGGGGGCGGGGCTGAGTGATACAGTGAGCGGCAATAGCCGCTGGCTGTATCACAGGAGCGTGCCCGCAATCACTCACCACCATGCGAGCTCGCTCGCATATAGGTGGTGAGTTATTGCGGGGAGGAGCCGAGACAGCCGCCGAGGGACCCCAGAAGACGTGGTTTGGGGGCCACTCTGTGCAAACGAGCTGCACAGTGGAGGCAAGTATAACATAACATGTTTGTTATTTTTTTATTTACAAACCTTTTAAATCCTTGCAGCACATCCATGTGCTATAGCAAAATCTGAATGAATGGATTTTGTACTTGAAATGCATTTTCATGAAGTAAAACATAGGTGTCTTATTTGAAGTCTACACAGGGTGGTTAGCACAGTCACTTAGTGGTTAGCACTTCTGCATTGGGTCCTTGGTTTGATTCCTGGCCAGGAGACCATCTGCATGATATTTACTTCTTTCTCCCTAGATTTCCTCCTGGGTGCTCTGGCTTACTCCAAAGACATGCTGGCAGGTTAATTGGCTCCTGTCTAAAATGGCCCTAGTATGTGTAGCATGGAAGATTGGGACCTTAGATTGTAAGCTCCTTGAGGGCAGGGACTGATGTGAACCTGCCTAATGAAAAGTGCTGAATAAATTGTGGGCACTGTATAAATACCTGTAATGAATAAATACAGAAGCGCTTGGCCATTATCAACCGGGGTTCTGTGGATACCTAGGGTTCCTTCAGAGGCTGCTTGGGGTTCCTTAATCTGTGGATGATTGACCTCCCGTAGATGATGCCTGCATGGTTCTGGATCGGACATCATTTTTTGGTGCTACAGCATGACACTAAAGATCATTTAGCGGTCTGTATGCGTGGCATTCTGACTTTCACTGTATAGAGGCATTCTCCCCATCGACCATCAATGGAAGGGGCGTTTTCTCAATGACCGTATTTATGGAAATCTGTGCTGTGATGAGAGCGTGGCTGCTAGCAAAAGTGTTTTGATATACAAAAACCGAAAAGATTAAAATTAATTAATGCAGCACCACACATATAAGTGAATACAAACCAATAAATTCTATCCAAGTGTAATTTAAACTTGATTCAATGTTCCAAAAATTTTTAAAGGTAAGAGTCCCAGAAAATACTTTTGGTGAAGAAATCGAAAAATTAATCTTCCACCAACCGATTGGATAGATCCAGCCTTCTGTGTACACAAGTCACCAGACACCACCACCTTGTAGAATGAACACTTGACTAATATCTATACTGCAATGAATACACCATCAACCATATGTTTCAAATAGGGGATCCTTCCAGGGCACATATACATTAGCCTCATACCACCTCCTCTGGATGGCACTGAGGTTCAGCCCCAACTGCGGCAAATAAAGCTCACCAGGAGCCAATGGATATCGGTAATAGTGTAGTATTTACAAAAAAATTCGGGCATTAACGTCATAACCTAATAATAAAACAATAAAAAGCAGGTAATGGAATTCATGAAACTCACACCAAAAGCCGCTGCCGACCCGGTATCGTTCATTGGTGTGATGTCAGTGCTGAGTCTCTGCACTAATGCGTTTTGTCCAATCGGACATTCTCCAATTCTTTTCTCAATGACCCTTGCTGAGTTTATTTTAGCAGGGGTTCACTAAGGCTTAAAAATGATTTTAAAGGTTCCTCCAGAGGTTAAAAGGTTGAGAAAGGCTGCTTTAGGATGCTGTACTGTTTGACAGTAAGCAATAGCAATGAAGTGGCATGCGGGTATGGCTGCCCAAGATTACAGGTTTAATAATTTCTAGTGTTTAAAAATTTTTTTGTTTTTGTTTTCCTTTAAGGGTTTGAAGTACCCCGGTATGTTCAGTTTTGCACCCAGTAGACCTGGAGAAATCTTTCTCTTGGATCTGAACGACGAACAACTTCGACCATCTTCACTGCGTATAAGCAGAGGTTTTGACATCTCTTCCTTCAGCCCTCATGGAATCAGCATATACATTGATGAAACCGGTAAGTGCAGCTATAGTGATTTGATTTGATTTCTTTTGTACTGTGCATTATACTCTACTTTAGACATCTGCTGTGAGCCAGCAGATTCAGGTGTTTTTTTTTTTTTTTTTTTTTTTTTTTTTTTTATTGTGGGGACTCCCATGCACATGAGTTGACCCTTTCAGGACCAAAGTCACTGTAATCATGGTCTTGAGGTTCTTTCCCACCCAAACTCACTCTAAACCTCCAAATTACTGGTCCTAAGGTCTTATCAATCCAGAGAGTACTGCAAATTAGTCCTCTCCTGGACAACCACAGAACCCCTCATCCTGCATGGGTGAGAACACCTGAGTACTAAAAATGTCTCCCATCGTCTCCCTTAAAGTGGTTGTAAACCCTTTACAACCACTCTATGCTACAGGTAAGCCTATAATAAAGCTTACCTGTAGCTACCCAGGATATCTCCTAAACCTGCACAGTTTAGGAGATATCCCCTGTCCCCTGCATGTGCCCATGTCATCGGCACATGCGTACCAAAGCAAACTGAAGCAATACGTGCCATTGCTTCAGTAAGCGTGCCATTACCGGCGGCTCCCGTGCGCATGCGCAAGAGGGAGGTCATTGCGGCTCCGGCCAATCACAGCGCCGGAGCCCGCAATATCCGGAAGTCACTCCGGGAGAGATGTCGCCGGCCGAAGGGGGGTAAGAGGACAGCTGTGGGGGCTTTGATATAAGTAGTTCATAATGAGCTAGTATGCTATGCATACTAGCTCATTATGCCTTTGTCTTGCAGGTTTTTTTTTTTTTATATATAGGGTTTACAACCACTTTAAAGAGGTAGTAAACCGCTGCAAGAAAAACAAACTTTCCCCTGCAAGACAAATGCATACTAGCACATTTTACAAGACTTCCCTTAGAACGAAGCCCTCCAGCGATGTGCCGACAGGGCTTCCATCTTCATCCGGTCTTCACTTTGTGTTCGCGGCCTCCAGCTACATGAGTGGCCAAGGCCACGTTGACATCACTCACGCGCATGTGTGTGGGAGCCCTCGTATATGGCACGAGCTCTGAAGGTCCGGCACAGTATGCCGGAACTTCAGAGCGCATGCGCCGATGACGTCACCGCCCACATGCAGTGTGACTATCCCCTAAACGGTGCAAGTTTAGGAGTTCTTCACTGAACCTACAGGTACACCTTATTATAAGCTTTCCTGTAGGTACAAGTCCAAAAAACTAAGTTTCCTACCACTTTTAAATGGGTCACAACCAAAATAGGGAAACCTACCTGCCATCCGGGACCCATCCCTGCCGTCTTGTACAGTAGATTTTTTCCAAAGTCCACAACCATGATGTCCCAGGATGAAATCATTCTAAGCCAAAAATCGCATTACAACACATAATGAAAATGTGCGCTACAACAGACGTTAAATTCACACAAAAGGGACAAAAGTGAACACACAAAGATGTGAGCCTGGCCTCAGACAGAATAGGAAATAAGACATCTGCTTCACTGTTTCCTTTTTTACTGAAAAGCTGCATGCTTCATACCATAACAGCTTACAAAAAATAATGTTCCTTACATCTCATGCCTACAGGGGGGGAGTATTTTGTAGTCCAGGTAATCTTGTCTACATGGGGAACACCAACTCACACCCCAATTGTCCCTCTTCTTCCTTCCAGATGACACGGTGTACCTGTTTGTAGTGAATCATCCTCACATCTCTAAGTCCACGGTGGAGATATTTAAATTTGCAGAGGATGAAAATGTTCTGCTGCACCTGAAGACAATTAAACATGCGTCCCTATACAAGTAAGAAGAAGGACTCCCAATTCTGAAGATTTATAAAGTGCTTTATTGTACAATCTATACTGTATCAAAAGTGCTTGCATGGTAAAACCTATCTAACCTCATTAAAAAGGGTAACAAAAAAATTGCAGCCATAATGTGGTGGCTGCATTCGTTTTTTCTTTTCTTTGCCTTTTTTGTCCTTTTTAATTATCGCCTTGTGATCCTGCCAGCAAAACACTGCCTGTCCTGAGGTGACAACGCTCACTTATCGCACTGTATCTATGGAAGAGCAGCGTTGTCACCCTAGACTGCTTACCTGATTTGGACAACAAATTCTGCCTCTCCTCATCCCCATTACATGGGGGAGCAGGGGGGATTTTTAGTTTACAGAAGATGGCTTGGAAGGCAGATAACATTCTTTGAGATTTTTATTGAATTCACAGGAAGTTACAAAAACATAAAAAAAAATTGGCACGATCAACGGGAACTTTTCTGTCCTTGCTTCAAAAGAAAAATGAATGCAGCTGCCGCATTCAAGAACAGGTAGACTGCGATATGTTCCATTTATGTTCAAATGTTTAGATGTGCTTTAAAGCGGTGGTTCTCGACCTCAGTCCTCAAGTACCCCAAAGGGCCATGTTTTCAGGTTTTCCTTTACTTTGCACAGCTGCTTTAAATCAATATCAATGACATGGTATTGATAAGAACTATTTTATCTAAGGGAAGTTCCCAAAACTTGGCCTGTTGGGAGGGGGGGGGGTGGTACTAGAGGACTGCGGTTGAGAACCACTGTTTTAAAGGACAACTAAAGGCTTCTTAAAACTGAACTAAACTTTCTCTCAATCAACATGAACTATTTAACTATTTTTAAAGTAGTACTATAGGCAAAACTTTTGTTCGTTAGTAATTGAGGGTTATACTGTAACCCCCATCACATTTTTTATTTTTTTTGGCCATCTGTATCCCATTGCAGAGATTTCCCTTCACTTTCTGTCCCATAGCCACAACAGGAAGTGAGAGGAAATCCCTTCAAATTAAAGCAGAGGTTCCGCCAAAATGATTTTTTAAAAAGCCAGCAGCTATAAATACTGCAGGAGCTGCTGACTTTTTAAAAAAAAATATGGACACTTACCTGTCCAGCGCGCCCGCGATGTCGGCAGCCGAGGTCGAGCAATCGCTCGTCCCTCGGCTGCACCCGCCGCCATCCTCGGTGAGGGAATCGGGAAGTGAAGCATTGCGGCTTCACTGCCCGGTTCCCTACTGCGCATACGCCGCCACTGCTCCCTGCTCTCTCCTGGGAACAGTGCATTTCCCAGGAGACAGCGGGGGAGTGCAGGTAGAGGCGTGTCTGCCACATTAGTCTATTCCCGGAAGTGGGTGCAAATACCTGTCTTAGACAGGTATCTGCACCCCCCTCCCCCTGAAAGGTGCCAAATGTGACACCGGAGGGGGGGTGGGGTTCCGGAAAGCGGAAGTTCCATTTTTGGGTGGAACTCCGCTTTAAGATCACCAGAACTAGTGTCGCCATTGGAAGATTTCCCCTTTATTACTGTTCTGGGGACAACCCAAAATTTGGAAAATTTGGGATTTTTCTATTACTTTCATTGATAATGGTAAATGTAACAATTCTAAAGGGTGAATCTCCATAATGGGGGCACAGACAGCAATAAAAACTGACAGGTGTTCTAATCCCTCGGCACTCTATCCACAACGTAAGAAAAGTTTTTTGCCTTTTTAGTTTAACCTTGATCCTTATGCTGCTACTATTGGGAAATAGGAAGGTGCAATATACACTATCTCACAAAAGTGAGTACACCCCTCACATTTTTGTAAATATTTTATTTTATATCTTTTCATGCGACAACACTGAAGAAATGACACTTTGCTACAATGTAAAGTAGTGAGTGTACAGCTTGTATAACAGTGTAAATTTGATGTCCCCTCAATCTAACTCAACACACAGCCATCAATGTCTAAACCGATGGCAACAAAAGTGAGTACACCCCTAAGTGAAAATGTCCAAATTGGGCTCAAAGTGACAATATTTTGTGTGGCCACCATTATTTTCCAGCACTGCCTTAACCCTCTTGGGCATGGAGTTCACCAGAGCTTCACAGGTTGTCACTGGAGTCCTCTTCCACTCCTCCATGACTTGGTCTCCTCAGACCACAGGACATGGTTCCAGTACTCCATGTCCTTAGTTTGCTTGCCTACAGCAAACTGTTTGGCTTTATTGTGCATCATCTTTAGAAGCGGCTTCCTTCTGGGACGACAGCCATGCAGACCAATTTGATGCAGTGTGCGGCGTGTGGTCTGAGCACTGACAGGCTGACCCCCCCCCCCCACCCCTTCAACCTCTGCAGAAATGCTGGCAGCACTCATATGTCTATTTCCCAAAGACAACCTCTGGATATGATGCTGAGCCCGTGCACTCAACTTCTTTGGTCGATCATGGTGAGGCCTGTTTTGAGTGGAACCTGTCCTGTTAAACCGCTGTCTGGTCTTGGACACCGTGCTGCAGCTCAGTTTTAGGGTCTTGGCAATCTTCTTATAGCCTAGGCCATCTTTATGTAGAGCAACAATTCAATTTTTTTTAGATCCTCCAGAGAGTTCTTTGCCATGAGGTGCCATGCTGAACTTCCAGTGACCAGTATGAGAGAGTGAGAGCGATAACACCAAATTTAACACACCTGCTCCCTATTCACACCTGAGACCTTGTAACATAGAGTCACATGACACCAGGGAGGGAAAATGGCTAGTTGGGCCCAATTGGGACATTTTCACTTAGGGGTGTACTCACTTTTGTTGCCAGCGGTTTAGACATTAATGGCTGTGTGTTGAGTTATTTTGAGGGGACAGCAAATTTACACTGTTATACAATCTGTACACTCACTACTTTACATTGTAGCAAAGTGTCATTTCTTCAGTGTTTTCACATGAAAAGATAGAATAAAATATTTACAAAAATGTGTAACAAAATGTGTACAAAAAACCTGTACTCACTTTTGTGAGATACTGTATATATCCTAATATTTTTTTTTAATTACATTTTTTAACCTTGATGCTTATGGATAATCTAGAGTTTGAAATGATATACTATATATGTATTTTGCCATAATTTTTTTTATATAACATTGATGTAATCATGTTGCTAGAGGATAATAGTAAAAGTTTATAAAACTTTGTGTCTGTATATAGTTTGTAATTATATGTGTGTGTGTGTGTGTGTATTGGTATATATTTTTTAACATTGATGTAATGTTGCTAATGGAGAATGTGGAATAGTAGTAATTATAATCATTTTTAGAACTTTGTGTCTGTATATAGTTTGTATTTATATACTGTATTTTGTATTATTTTCTCTAACATTGATGTAATCATCTTGCAGTGTGAATGACCTTGTCGCTGTCGGACCTGAAAGCTTTTATGCCACTAATGATCATTACTTTACGGATTTCATCTTGAGATTTGTGGAAATGTTCCTTGGGTTAAGGTGGACGAATGTCGTGTATTACAGTCCTAGTGACATCAGAGAAGTGGCAACAGGGTTTTATAGCGCCAACGGGATTGCCATGTCAAATGATGAAAGGTATGTAACACCTTGCACATGGCTATGCTGCCTCGGTAGCATTAAATAGATAGAGCTAAGGTAATATCTGTTTAATCCGGTCTGACGTGAGTCCTTAGTTTTGAGTCCTTAGATTCACCCATTACATTTAGGCTCTGAAGAAGGAAAATCCCTGAGCCCCCAAAATGTGTTTTTGGACTCTGACTGCTTGTTTGGCACACTCATTAGAATTTGAATCCTCAAATCTGGGCTCCATGTTTCAGGGACACTTCCTTGTCGATTTGGCCTCACCAGAGCCATTGTGCCTTTATTACAATCTGACCGATCTTCTGATCATTTTAATTCAGCACCTCATCTATACTTATTACTGAAGAATCTAGGGATCTATTAATATTTGTGAGGCTGCTACTGAAGAATAAAGGGTCACATGCAGTGCATCTGGAAAGTATTCACAGTGCTTACATTTTTCCACATTTTGTTATGTTGAGCCTCGTACACACAATCGGATTTTCTGCGGACAAAGCCTCTGACTTTTGTCCGAAGGGCGTTGCCGGTGAACTTGTCTTGCGTACAAAAATGGCACACAATTGTCAGCCAACAAACACGAACGTAGTGACGTACTACGTGAAATTTCAGCTCTTGAGCGCCACCCTTTGGGCACCTTCTGCTAACGTTGTGTTTGGTGAGCATTGATTCTGAGCATGTGCGTTTGTACTTTAGACTTTTGTCTGACGGACTTGTGTACACACGATAGGAAATCTGCCAACAGACCGTTGTCTGTGGAAAATTTTATAAGCCTGCCATCCAACATTAGTCGGCAGAAAGTTGGACAACAATTGTCTGATGGAGCATACTAACGGTCGGATTTTAGGCCAACAGTCTGTCATCACACAATTCCCGTCAGAAAATCTGATCGTGTGTACGAGGCTTAACGGCCTTATTCCAAAATGGATTGAATTAATTTTCCTCAAAATTATACAAACAATACCCCATAATGACAATGTGAGAGAAGTTTGAAATCTTTGCAAATGTGTTAAAAAAAATAAAATCTCATGTACATAAGTATTCACAGCCTTTGCTATGAAACTTAAAATTGAGCTCAGATGCATCCTGTTTCCACGGATCATCCTTGAGATGCATCTACAACTTGATTGGAGTCCACCTGTGGCAATCTCAGTTGATTGGACATGATTTGGAAAGAACTCCAATGATCACTCTGACAGAGCTCCAGCGTTTCTCTGTAGAGAGAGGAGAACCTTCCAGAAAGACGACCATCTTTGTAGCACTCCACCAATCAGGCCTGTATGGTAGAGTGGCCAGACGGAAGCCACTCCTCAGTAAAAGGCACATGACAGTCCACCTGGAGTTTGCCAAAAGGCACATGAAGGACTCTCAGATCATAAAATAAATTCTCTGGTCTGATGATACAAATATTGAACTCTTTGGCCTGAATGGCAAGCATCATATCTGGAGGAAACCAGGCACCGCTTATCACCTGGCAAATACCATCCCTACAGTGAAGCATGGTGGTGGCAACATCAGGCTGTGCGGATAGATTTCAGCAGCAGGAACTGGGAGACTAGTCAGGATTGAGGGAAAGATGAATGCAGCAATGTACAGAGACATCCTTGATAAAAACCTGCTCCAGAGCGCTCTGGACCACAGACTGGGGTGAAGGTTCATCTTCAAACAGGACAATGACCCTAAGAACACAACCAAGATAACAAAGGAGTGGCTACGGGACAACTCTGGGCTCTGGCTTGAGTGGCCCAGCCAGAGCCCAGACTTGAGCCCGATTGAACATCTCTGGAGAGATCTGAAAATGGCTGTGCACCGACGCTCCCCATCCAACCTGATGGAGCTTGAGAGGTCCTGGAAAAAAGAATGGGAGAAACTTCCCTAAAATAGGTGTGTCAAGCTTGTAGCATCATACCCAAAAAGACCTGAGGCTGGTATTGGTGCCAAAGGTGCTTCACCAAAGTATTGTACTTATCTACATGGGATTTTATATATATTTTTTTATTTTTAATAAATGTGCAAAGATTTCAAACTTTTTTTACGTTGTCTTCATGAGGTATTGTTTGTAGAATTTTGTGGAAAATAATGAATTTTAATCCATTTTTGGAATAAGGCTGTAAAATAACAATGTGGAAAAAGTGAAGCGCTGTCAATGCTTTCCGGATGCACTGTGTAGTTGCTGGTAAGCCTCATTCGTATGGGAGGCCGGTAAAAGACAGTTGAGCTGCAGTTAGGTCGTGTTTGGTGGGGTATTGCCTACCGTCAATTAAGCCAGCCATAGATGGTTCAGCAGGGACCTGCTGAGATTCCACCCATCTACGGGCAGGCTTATTGTACCCAAGTCGCTCCATGGATCGACTTGGGTACAACCAGCATGTCGGATTTCTAGCATTCAATTTCTAGAATGCGATCACTGCAGTAATCAGTGTTCTTCCAGTAGGGATGGCATCCATTTTTGCTTCTGACATAAAATAAGGTCTGAAAAATGTTTTGGGCTATTCTGTACCCCCAACTCTCTCCCCAAGTTTACTTGACAATTACACTATGCAACGGAAGTCTCCACGTGTAGTGAGTTGCATGCACACCAGCTCTAACGTGGGTGTGCTGGCTCAGGGCCTGTTGGCTAACGCAAGGGTGCTGATGCCAACTAACTCACACCAGCCAAGTGTGTGTGTGTGTGTGTATATTAACGTATATTCCTGACACTGGGTGTGATCAGCGACTTGACGTGTACCTGAGCTCCTTTGCTTGTGGTGGCCAGTGCTGTGCCTTCTTGCCAGTCTGTATGCTAGTCTGCTATAGTTCTTGATTTGCCTATGGCTGACCTGAATTGCCTGACCTTGCTCATTTCATGTGCCTCTGTGACCAACTCTACCTTTTCCTGATTATTCTATTGTCTGCCTCCTGAGCTCAGCCTGGATACCTACAATGTTTGCCTGCTGCCTGCCTCGACCTTTTTCCTGGACATAACTACGCTCTTACATGATGCCTTCCCTGACCTCAGCATGTACTCTGACCACCTCCCAGCTATTTTGCACCTTGTCTCCACATTGTAGCCACCCTGTTCCTGTGACCCCCACCTTGGTGGTGCAATCCCTGAGGGCCACAACTTGGTGACAGCTAGCAGCAAAGAAGCCAGAGGGCCACCGGTCCATTATTCTTTGCAAGATGCTCTGGTGAAGAACAAGAATTAAGTGATTTACTGTAAGTTGTCATTAAGACTGCATCTTGGGTGAGCCCGCATCACCTGCCAGGGGTTTCATTACTAAGACAATTGTTGCCTTTGATATAAGACACTAGGTGGCAGCAGGAGCGCTCATCATAATCCAGCAGCTTCTGTGGAGGTTAGAGTACACCATGTTTTTAAATAAACTTTTTCAGTCCAAATTTTCATCATTTTATATTTTACTTGTATGTCTGCAGGTTCATATATGTTGCTGATGTCTCTGGGAAAGCGATTAACGTGTTGGAGAAACATGCAAATTGGTCTCTATCGCCAGTAAAGGTAATAACTATTAGTAACCCCAAAGCCTCGTACACACGATCGGATTTCCATCGGACAAATCCGTGGAATTTTGTGCAAAGGGCTTCGGCCGTGAACTTGTTGTGCATACAGACGGCACAACTTTTTCAGCCAACATACACAAAACTACGTTGTTTTTATGCTCTTTAGCGCCACCCTTTTGGACAACTTCTGCTAATCTTGTTTTATGGTTAGCATTGGTTCGGAGCATGCGTGTTTGTACTTTGGATTTTAATCCGACAGACTTGTGTACACACGATCGGATAATCCGACGGAACACATTTGTGAAGATTTGAGAGCATGCTATCCCACATTTGTTGTTGGAAATTCCGACAACAATTGTCCGATGGAGCGTACAAACAGTCAGATTATCCGACAAACCCTGCCATCACACAATTATTGTCGGAAAATCCGATCCTTTACACCACAGGTGTCAAACACAAGGCCTGCGGGCCGAATCCGGCCCTCCAGGCCATTTCATGTGGCCCTCGCACCTCTCCTGCAGCTGCAGGAGAGCTCCAGCCCTCCTCTGGTCCTCCTCAAGACCCCTACTTGCTGCTTTCAAGAAATGCATCCAGCTTCTTCCCAGCAGCAGCATAAGGAAAGGGGGGTGCACTGTGATGCAAGGGAGAGTGGGGGAACGACTTCTGATGGTGGAGTGGTTCCTAACATCTAATGTAAGGGGAGGGGATGCGCTGGACATCTAATCTTAGAGATACAACCGGCCCTTTTGAGGGCAATCATAATGCTGATGCGGCCCACGATGAAATTGAGTTTGACACCCCTGCTTTACACTGACCCTTCCTGCAACGCTCACGCTAATCCTCCCTGTTAGGATAGATTTAGACATGTGTCCAAATCTCCCTTGCCTTTTAAACCCGATCCATGTTTGGCTCGCACTCCAGAGGCTACGGACAGGCGATGAGGCGATGCAACGCCTCTTTACCGCCTGTTTTAACCCCCTTTTTTTTTATTTTATTTTTTTTAAATCGGAAGCGCTGCTGTTGCAGTGTGTTTGCAGCAATTCCCCATGAATGTATGTGCTGCATTTGGTGGGCGGCAAGCACTACATTGTCATCACATGCCGCGTGAACGAATCTGCTGGCGCGAAGCATCGCGGGCGCAGCATTTAATCATCCCCATCCCCATCTGCTGCCTATTGTAATTTAAGTGGGGCTGGTTGGTGGGCGGCAAAAATGCGGCTCAACTGTGCCTAAACAAAGCCTAACCCTCACTCTAGCCATCCCTATAACCATGATACCCTCTCTGTAACTCTAACATTACCCCTTTCTTTAACACTAGCCCTCCCTGTAACCCCAACATTAACCCCTCTTGTAGCTCTAACACTATCCCTTCCTGTAATCCTAACACTACCCTTCCCCATAACCCTATAAACCTCACACGTGTCCTCCCCGTAACCCTAATACCAATCCTACCTGTAAACCTCACACTACCCCCTCCCTATAACTCTAAAAGTAATTCTCCATTGAATCTTCATACTAGCTCACCCCATAAATTAAAGGATATGTAAAGGTTTGTTTTTAAAAAAAAAATGCCATATTTGTATCCTCTGTCTTGTTGGTTTTGCACAGAGTGGCCCTGATCCTCCTCTTCTGGGGACCCTCAGTGGCGCTCTTGGCTCCTCCTCCTTCTCAAGTGCCCCGTTGGAGAGCCGCTCCCCCTTGGGGCACTGTTGTGCGCGCGCTCGCGTGTCCTGCTGCGTCCATTGACACAGACAGCAGGACTCGACCCCGGTTCCCTGCGTCAATGGCACCCCAACACATCAGAGAGCCAAACATTGCAATGGTACCCAAACATTTGTTTCCGCTGGACAGCAGCGGGAACCAATGGCTGCGCTGCCATTAATTTATCCATTCAGGACCCGAGACGCTGGCTGGAGCTGTTTTTTTTTCGTCCCCAACGCTGGAAAGACTGGGTTCAGGTAAGTAAAAGGGGGGCTTTGGGGGGCAGCTGCATCACAGGAGGTTTTTCACCTTAATGTATAGAATGCATTAAGGTGAAAAACCCTAAGGGTTTACAACCCCTTTTTAAGATGGAGTTCCAGCTTACACCCTAATTGGCCTTAAGAGCATGAAACTGTCCAAAATGTCTTGGTATGCTGACGTTCCCTTCACTGGAACTAAGGGGCCAAGTCCAAAACCTGAAAAACAACCCCACACCATAATCCCCCTCCACCCAAATGATTTGGATCAGTGCACAAAGCAAGGTCCATAAAGACATGGATGAGCGAGTTTGGGGTGGAGGAAATTGACTGACTGGCCTGCACAGAGTCCTGACCTCAACCTGATAGAACACCATTGGGATGAATTGGAGCGGAGATTGCAAGCCAGGCCTTCTCATCCACATCAGTGCCTGACCTCACAAATGCACTTCTGGAAGAATGGTCAAACATTCCCATAGACACACTCCTAAACCTTGTGGACAGCCCTCTCAGAAGAGGTGAAGCTGTTATAGCTGCAAAGGGTGGGCCAACTTAATACTGAACCCTACGGCTTAAGACTGGGATGCCATTAAAGTTCATGTGTGTGCAAAGGCAGACGTCCCAATACTTTTGTGTGTGTGTTCTGCATATGTACTGTGTGTCTATGTATATTGCATATATAATATTTTTTTTCTGTGTTTTGTTTGACTTCCATGTCAGGTGCTACAATTGGGAGCATTGGTGGATAATCTGTCGGTGGACCCAGTCACTGGTGATATTTGGATAGGAGCCCATCCGAATGGATTTAAAGTGTTTAAGTACAGTGCAGAAGATCCACCAGGCTCAGAGGTGAGAGTCGAATGTTAGAATAGGAGGGAATGTTATTCTTGAGGTCTAAAGGATTGGTTTGCTAAATGTAACGCTGATTTATGACAAGGTGGGGTAGTAAAAATTATTGTTTTCAGAGAGTTTTCTCTATTATCTAATGTTAACTTGGGTCAAACCAAGGATGGTTTTTTTTATTTTTATTTCGATAGTGTTTATTACATTTTTTGAAACCAAGGGTAGTTTTTGACCGCAGTGACAAGAAAATTCAAAGAAGCAGGATGGGAAAAAAAAATTCAAACAAACTAATTTCAAACAGTGTATGTAGTTTGGGGAAAAATCGTTCATATTGTAATGCGCATGTTCTAGACACAAAAACCTAAAAAATTAAAACTTGTTTAATACATCTGGAATTCCATTCAACTAGCAGGGCTGTATGAAATGTTAAAGTGGACCGTCAGTCCTCCTCTGTACTAGCATTGCCCCCTCCCAGGGCTGCCATTATGGCGCGTGTGCAGATGTCCTGCATGGCTCTCCCTGGCCTTTGGCACATCTGTGCACATGCAGGTGATTTCCCACGCATGCGCAAAGACAGTTACGTTTGGTGACTTCCCTAACCACCATCTTTGCACATGCGCAGGAAGTCCCCTGTGTGAGTGCAAATGGCCGGCGAAACCCACGTGTGCGCAGATGTACCGCAGGGCTCACTCAGAACCTGAAGCCTTGCTGCACATCTGCCTACATGTGAGGTGGGGGGGGGGGGACTGTAATTCTCGCCTAGGTAAGAAATGAGAGAGTGCATCACAAATGTCATGAAATTTAATACAAATATGTCCAGCTAGAAGAGAAAAGGCAAGCAGGTGGGGTAACATGACTTGTGCATTAAAGTGAAGGTCCATTTCCAAATTAATTGACTCCATGAAGGAAAGATTTAAAAGCTCTGACATGATTTTTCAGAATTTTCTTAAAGCGGAACTTTTACCTATAACAATTTCTATTAAAAAATTATGTTCTTTAGCAAGGAACATTCATTCCACATTAATAATTATGCTACCAAAATCAGTGTGCTGTAAATTGCCTCCAGCATTGCTTCTATTCTTGCTGGAGGTTGCCATTTTGCTGAAGCCCAGAGCCTCTGAACAGCAGTAAATCAAAGCAGAGCAAAACCCATCAATTTAACAGTTTCATAAAACAGTTACACAATCGCATGGGTAGCGGTAATCTGATAGCACACAGGCATTCCAGGAATGTAACCAAAGTGACATTCCGACTAAAAAATACTTGGCGTTATGCATTCCAAACACTTCATGATCTGATGGGTAGCGGTAATCTGATAGAACACCCATGCAGACATTTTACTACACCCAGCTACGTCTGGAATTTCAGAGTAATTTTAGCAATAAAGTGAGCGTAAATAAATATAGGATATTGATATTTGTGATGCTTTTTTTTGACACATTTTGAAAGAAGCTGGACGCTAGCAGTAGAAAGGTGGCGGAGGCCATGTTGGTACACCCTGCACTGGCTTGCGCTAAACCTTTAGCCTTTCAAAATTAAACATACAAACCGCATCACAGATGTCAATATAATATATTTATATACACTCACTTTATTGCTAAAATTACTCTGAAATTCCAGACGTAGCTGGGTGTAGTAAGATGTCTGCATGGGTGTTCTATCCGATTATCACTACTCGTCCAGATCATGAAGTGTTTGGAGCGCATAGTGCATGCGCAGTAAGTATTTTTTGGTCGGAAACGTCACTTCTGTTACACAATTTGATGGGTAGCGGTAATCTGATAGAACCCTGGGATTGCCAACTGTCACATTTGCTTGTGTGCTCAACCAAACTGGCAAACTATCAAATAGCTGGTGTTATAACTGATCACATGTGCTGCACCATTGTAGTTGCAGATCAAATAGAAGCAGCTTTCTCGGCTGTAAAGGAAAGAGTTTAATTTTGCTTTAAGGCTGACAGATCTGCAAATTCGGCAGTGCCTAAAAATGTAGAGCAACTGAGCATGTGCAGAGCGGAGTGAGACTGTGTATTGCTGTATTTTAAACAGTATAGACACTTCTTTTTAATGTTTTACATCACTATACTATCAGAAGTCATCTAACGAGACTTAATTTTCTGACTAAAGTTCCACTTTAAAGTGGAGTTTCACCCACTTTTGCAACTTGGTCTTAAAGTAAAACCACCCCTCATTGTTGGATAATTTATTTTTTTATTTTTTATCTTTCTTACCTTTTTTGAAGTACATAGTGTACTTCCGTCCTAGCTCGGCCGCAGGGCAGTGCGTCATTTCCTCTTCTGCAGCGAGCCCCCCTCCTTCTTCCCCGCTGCCCTCTGGGATGTGTGTGTGTCCCAGAAGATGACGGGGCCATTCAGCTGGCGTCGCGTGACTCGCACATGTGCAGTAGGAAACCGGCTGTGAAGCCTGAAGGCTCCACTGACGGTTTCCATTGGAATGGCGGCGCCTGTATCCGATGGACGGATCAGCCTCAGGGGGCCTACATCGTGGGCTCTCTGGACAGTTAAGTGTCCTTATTAAAAGTCAGCAGCTACAGTGTTTGTAGCTGCTGACTTTTAAAACGAAAACTTTTTTGAGGGTGGAACTCCGCTTTAAGAACGTTTTGACTGAAATGCTAATGGTGTGTGGCCATCTTTAGGATGTAGCATGGTATACGATACAAGCATATGCAATGCCTCCTAGTATGTCCACTGTGGTGAGTCAAGCGTAAGCTTATGTAGCACGCTCTACCTTTTAGGTAGGTGCTAAGTGTTTTGTGTAAGCGGCCAGTGCGGGTAGCTAGGCCTGTTTGTTTTTGATCTGGGGGCAGGGGAGTGGTTTAGTTGTAACAGTAGGTGACTGACATGTACTTCAGCTTTTGGACGCCTCCCCTGTTTTTAGTGGAGAATGTTCTGGAAAAGGGGCAGGGCTGAGTGCTGGAGTGACATGGGGGTACATGTGAGGAGCTCTGACCAATCCCCATCTAGGATTGGCAGGGGGCAGGCCTCCTACATATACCCACAGTCAGCCTGCTGGGGGAGCAGTTGTCAGGGTGAACTGAAGGATGGAGTGCTAGACTGTCGTGATGAACACCCCCATCTGGGGGGGGGGTGTAAATCCAGCAGAGGAGCTCGGGAGCTGGGAGGGAGCCTTTCCTTAAACGGTTTTGGGGAGGTGTCCTAGAACAGGAGCTAGGAGAGGCAGTTGGTCCGGAGTAAGTCCTTCAGGATGGATCCAGGGTAGGTGTCGGTGAGTGGAAGAGGCATGGCAGGGGATCTGGGCGCAGAGCCAGAGGGAGACACTGGAATTTGTGTCAAATTGATGCAGCCTGAAGGTGCGCAGGATGTGCAAGTCCGACTTGCTGGGATCAGTAGTCGATCACCATTAAATCTACTAAAGTAACCAGATGCTGCCATAAGAGGTACTGCAGGCCCCAGGCCTTCAATGGTTTCTTCAAACTAAATCAACTGGGACTTATTCAGAGTGAGGCCTAGTCATATGAAGATGGCGTGACAGGATTACTAAGACTGTGACAGGAAAGTGTTCTGAGGTAAAAGTTAGTCAAGCTGTGTGCTGGAGGGAAGAGATGTTCTGAGGTTAAAAGTCTGTCAAGCTGTGTGCTGGAGGAAGATGTTCTGAGGTAAAAGTCTGTCAAGTTTAGGGTCCACCATCGTGTCCTTTTCTAAGAAGTGTGACGCAGTTACTATACTCATTGAAGTACTAATCTGTTCTATGGGTATCCCATATCCCTTTTCCCCAACCAAGTTGAATCTCCTAATAAAATAACAAAAATAAGCAAGAGACTTTTCATTGACTAAAGGAGTATGTCTAATGGATGTCTGGCAGCAGGGTGATTAGTATTGCATGGTTGCTACACCTGCTTGCTCACATTTGTGTGGTCATTGACATTGTTACATCTGTTTTTGGCATTGTAGGTGATCCGTGTCCAGGACATTCATTCTGACAACCCAGTTGTGACCACCGTATACGCCAATGATGGCTCAGTGCTCCAGGCCTCAACCTGTGCCGCCGTATGGGAGAATAATCTACTGGTGGGCACAATATTCCACAAAGCTCTCCACTGCAAATTGGAGTAATCTGACCAGAACGCGCCAAAAGAACTGTGAAATGCACTTCATTTTTAACTGGGCAGGCCCTGCAGGTGGATATAGGAGTTTCAAATCTCTTGAGTGACCAAAGAAAGCCCAGCGCCACCACAAGCTGCATTATGTTGTAAACACTGTGGGGTTGGAGCCGGTGTTTGTTTTTGTTGTGTTTTTGTTGTGGTGTTTTTCTTTTTTCTTTTTTTTTTCTTTTTTTTTTTACAAAGGCCCCTTTTGAGTTCAAAGTGCTGCAGTGTGGTCCAAGACTGTTTATGGCTTACTTGGGAAGAGGTTTGCACCATCCTTTGGAGGATGATAGAGGAGCTGGGCTGCAAGTTCATTCTCCAGAGATTGTGCAAACATCTTTTTTTGGCAGGGCAGGCCTTATTTTTGTAAACTTGGTGATGTTTTATATCTTACGATTTTGTTGTTTCTAAAAAATGTGACCGGAATTAAAGAGCCTTGTTGGTCGGCCTTGACTACAAATTGGCTGCTTCATTCATTCATTCATTCATTCAGTCATTGAACTAATGATTGTTTTATGTGCTGACAAATGACACTTTATAGAACTTTACTGTAATTCAATAAGACGAAGATCAATATGCAAGTCACCCTTTCTCACGGGGCGGACTGTGGATCTTTCTGCTGATTCCTGCTGAGCAGGTAGATGACAGGTCAATGTCCGCTCCACTCATGCAGAGCAGACACAGACCGCTCTCCTCTATGGGCGGCTGGATGTAAATGGACCGCCTGTCTGTTTTAAACCCGATTGCCATCCAATCGATATGCTGAAGGGAAGGGGATTGGAAGTAGTAGGCGGGTGTAAACAGACACACGTCTGTTTTACACCGGCCACTCCATAGAGCAGAATGGAGGTTCCAATTGGGTCTGCCTAAATAATGGACAGGCAGAGCCGATCGGAACATCCGTGTGAAAAAGACCAAAGGCAGGAGCCCCTAGCAGAATTCATGTTTTTATTTACCAATCTACAGCAGCATCCGATTGGTTGCTTCAGGGGACAACACTCATTTCAGTTTTTTTAAAATACTTTACTAAATAAGCTTGACAGTTGGCTGTATTTACGAAATAATTGTCTGTCTGAATCACTTTAGGAGTTTATTTATAAAAAAATAATTGCTGTGCATGTCTCAAGGCCACCATCTGTGTCTTTCAGCCCTATTGATAACCATTCTTGTCATGACATAGCTCACTACTGTCCCTCATATGGAGGCAGCAGGGCAGCCGCTTGGTACTGGTCCCATTAGCGGCAATCGCTGTAATAGTGGTGATTTCCAGCTGCTGTGGGGATCACACAGGTATAGCACATACTTACATTGGTTCAAGAGCTGGATCAATGAAACCTCGAAAAAAATTGACATGCCTAAACTTCAGCTTTATTGTTTCTAAAAATGTTTTTAGAGCTCTTTGGATTTACTTACCATGTGTTGCTGCTAAGAAGTTCAGTAAACACCTTGGGAAAATGGGCACAAGTGGTGGCCTAGTGGAGGAGGAGCTGCCTGCTTGGTGGTGGTAAAGGTTCTCCATGGTGCATGCACCTGGCAATCTGGGCCTCGGGTGTTCAGCAGGACCTCCTGTGGATTGGGCCTAGAACCACTGTAGACCTCTCAGAAGTATGTGACTATATCTGGCCATAGATGGGTCAGCATTTTTCATTTAGCCAGCGGGTTGAATGAATAAAATCTGACCTGATTCCCCCATCCACACACTCGAGGTCTTTGTATTCTGACAGCAGGGAGACTTCCATGCTAGCAGAATACACTGATCAGAACAGGTTATAGCGGGGCTCAGAATTTTAAGTCCTTAGCTACTAGACAGGCCTCAAGGGTTACTCGCCACCAGTTGCCCCACCCAGCCCGTCCCGCCCCTAAACACGCCCTCAACAATCTCATAAAAGGTTTTATGCAGAATTAAGTTATAAACATAAATATTAACAACTACTTTATCCGTGCCCACCAATGCAGGCTGCCTGTGCCCACCCACTATGCAGCCAACCTGTGCAGTGGAGGAGAGGAACAGGAGAGCCGCCCAGATGATCAGAGCGCAGGGAACACAGCGATAACCACTTTCATTTCGATTTCCGGGTTCCTGCCGCTCAACGTTTTATATACAGTCCTGCCTCCTAGCTGGGGAACTTTGATTGACAGATCACCCGTCACCGGGATTGGACAGGTGATCTGTCTATCAAAGTCCCGGGACCAGGAGGCGTGGCTATATCTGACGACGAGCAGTGGGGACACGGCAATGTGAAATTAAAGCTGTTATCGCTGTGTTCCCTGCGCTGCGCTCTGATCATCCGGGCGGCGCGCGCTCTCTCTTTCCCTCCCTCCCACGATCGCTGGGAGAAGGACTCCCATTCCACCCAGGCTGTTGGCAGTGCTCCCCCCCCCCCCCCCGCTCCCAGGCAGCCCTTCCTCGCCAGCCCTCAAAGTCCACTCGCAAAATGTGAGCAGGCGAGTGGAATTTTTGAGGGCTGGGTTATAGCCTTCAGCAGTGATTGAGAGGAAATTTTCCAGCATGGCAGATATACTGTACAGGAGTCAATTGGAAGATCGACTTCTGCACAACCACACTGGCCCTACATGGATTGAAATTTGACCAGTACCAAACAAATTTTGATCCATCTAGGGGCAGATTAAATGTTTCCTGCCATGGCCCGAGGGCCTGATGTATGAAAAATAAAAAAATAAAAAGGGATGAACCAATGCAGGGCCGCTGATGGGGGATCACCAGCCCTTCCATACCAGGCATGGGACTCACTGGGTCAGCAAGGGGGCCAGGGTTCAGCTGGGAACAAGGATAAGTCTGGTTAGTAGGGGGCATTGTCCAATGCCCCTAGCATTTCAGGACTTTTCAGGTAGGCTGTACGGAACCCCATGATTTCTAATGGTGGCCCTTAACCAGCTGGATGGTTGCTGAGGTTCTAGATCCACCCATAAATTAAAGTTAAACTGTCTCAGAGTAGGAACTGTCTTAAAAACCCATTGCGCAGGGGCACTACACCTGAATATGGTTATCCACAGAGCTATCTGGGACCTGAACAAACTAGCCAACTTAAATAAAAAATACATTTTGGAAAATTTGTTGTTCTTTGTGATGCAGAATTTCTTTTAAAAGGTCCAAAGTCCTTGGAGAGAATTTGCAGACAGGCTCAGGGAAGGACAAGAGAATTTACATGCAGTGTGCAATGAGTATTGGAAATATTACTATCAGCTTGCAGCTTCTAGTGCACATGTGTCAAACTTAAGGCCCAAGGGCCGAATCCGGCCCTCTAGGCCATTTAATGTGGCCCTCGTACCTATCCTGCAGCTGCAGGAGAGCTCCAGCCCTCCTGGTTCTCCTCCAAACCCTGTACTTTCTGCTTTCCAGGAACACCTCCAGCTTCTTCCCAGCTGCAGCACAAGGTAAATGGGATGCACTGTGATGTAAGGGAGGGTGGGGGACTAAACTTTTGATGGTGGGGGGGCACTCTTGACATCTGATGTAAGGGTAGGGGATGCTCTGGACATCTAGTCTTACAAATGCAACCGGCCCTAATGCTGATGTGGCCCACAATGAAATTTAGTTTGACACCCCTGTTCTAGTGCAACCCCCTCCTAGTGGTCAGTGGTAACATTGCAGCAATGTAAATATAGCCAAGTGAAAATGTATTATCAGAAGGATCTGTCATAAACAATGTGTGGACCTTTTTATCTTTTGCAGCATGCTGCATTTCCATAAACCATAACTTGTTGTGTAGACAAATGTCAAAACATTCAGCCTGGCCAAGGCAAAAATCAGACGTTGGTTTGTTCTGACTTTCGTGTAATAGTATCATATCTCACTACCATACCTCTCAACTTTTGAAATTGAGAATGAGGGACATTTTAGGCTGGATTCACATCTATGCATTTTTAGTGCTCTTTGCATTTTGCCTTTTTTGTACTACAGAACGTGTTCCATAGGAAACCATGTTAAATGGACTGTAGTGCAAAACTGCAAAATGCACTAAAAATGCATAGGTGTGAATCGGGCCTTAAAGGGGAGATTGACCTGTGGCGAGCGTAGTGGGTGTGTTGTAAAAGTGGGCATGGTTAAATTATTATGGCCAGGAGGGGGATAATCTGGCATCCCCTGTGTGCCTCTACCACTACAACCTTTAGCTGTAGAGGCAGCACCTGGGGGGTGTAAACATACTGCGTCCAAAATGCTTTGCTTCACCCTCTGCTGAACGTGACCCATTCAAGTGAATAGTGCTGCTCTGCAAGTGCCCCCATGCATGTGTGCAATGCACACGGTTGCAGCATGCTAGTGCGGGGCTGAAGTGGTTAAAGCAGGTGGTGAAGAGGCAATAAAACACCTCTTTATCACCTGTTTATTTTTTATATATTTAACAGCACTAATGTTGGGCTTTAGTGAAATTTTAGGGGTCTAAACTGTCTAATTTTTAAGACCGAGAAAGGGTCTGATGGCAGAGATTCCTTAGTCCCTTTCTCTGCTCAGTTAAAGCGGTTGTATTGTCCGCTTGGTCATTTTTACCTACAGGTAAGCCTATAATAAGGCTTACCTGTAGGTAAAATTAATATCCCCTAAACCTGTACGGTTTAGGGGATATTCACCTTGCATTCAGCCAAGGACGCATGCGCAGTGAAGGTCCGGCTGGGAATGGAGGACGCATGTGCGGGAGTGACATCATCGTGGCTCCGGCCACTCACAGCGCCGAAATCCGTGAACCCGAAAGAAATGCAGAGGGAACATGTCGGCTCCCTCAGCAGTGTCTGGGCGGCCCTGTGGGAGCCTCGTTCGAAGGTATTTCATAATGAGCTAGTATGCAGCGCATACTAGCTCATTATGCATTTGCCTTACAGCTTTTTTTTTTTTTTTTTGGGCATACAACCACTTTAATGAACAGAAGGCTCCGTACAGAGGCTTTTGTTCATTCACAAACAAGCATAGTACCACAATTGACTATGCTTCAGTTATGAATGAACACAGGAGTGATCTGTACCAGTCACTCAATGTATTCATTCAGGAAAGATGGGGGCCGGCAAACATGACCTATTTACCGTCCTCTGCTCTTCATCCTGAACCCAATCCTCCTGTGCCCCGCAGCAGCTGCAGCTAGCAGGAGAGCCACCAACGCTGCATTAAGGGGCACACGGGTATTGGAGTGGTGGGGGGGTAAGACACTGTAGATTGCCAAGTAGTGCCAAGTAGTCGGCGGAAGAGAGAGGAGAGCAGCTAGCTGCACTGCAGAGGGGTCAGATCCAGATCGGAGCGGGGGGGGATTAATGGAGCCCAGTGCCAGAACTCCTTCCGACACTGGGCTCTTGGATTTAGCCTGGATCTGAGGGATGCCGGGATTTCAATGAAATCTTGGCACAATCCTGTCCTTTCTGGCATGGTTGTGAGGTATGCAGAGAGCAATGTGCTGTCTGTAGGGTGGAAAAGTGGCCAGGATGTTTATCAGGGAGGGAGAAAGATGGTCAAAGAGGGCTGCCAGTGGAGGGTGGGGGAGCCTGGGAGAAATATTTTTTTATGGGAAGGGTAGGGAATAAGGCAGGTAAGGATGATTACCAGTGTATGGGATGCAATGCACCTTCTCATGAGGCAGCCCTCAGCTGTCCTTCGCCTGGCCCACTCCTTTCTCTGATAACCGGAGCAGAGAGGAGAGTGACACTGCACATCCATTGGCACAGTTTGTTATCCTCTTCTTGCAGCATACTGTGGCTCATCACTCTGTAGCTGGCCACCAGATCCCCAGCACTGTACCTGGGAGAGCAGCAGCCAGTGGGCTGGCTGTAGGATAGGATGCTGGAGAAATAGGGTTGCCACCTTTTCTTCAAGCCAAACACAACACAACATGACATAAAGTCCCAGTTCACGCTGGTGCAATGTGGGAAACTCTGCAATTCAGTGCTGGTTCCTGCATCACACCTGAATCACACACAGGTTCATACGGACATGTGTGAACTGCTGGGGGTGTCAGTGTAAAGTTAATGACACCTCCGGATTGGTTCTCAGGTTGCAGTGCGAATTGTCAAATGGTGCAGGAATCTGATCGCATGGGTGTGAACACCTATGTAATCCGATTCCAGTGCGGACCAAAAAAAGTCCTGCACCATTTTGGCCAAGTGGCGTAGATACCCGCGGGTGGCCCGGGTATCTATGCCCGGAAGTGGGAGCAAAATACCTGTATTACACAGGAATCTGGTTCCCCCCCCCCCCGAAAGGTGCCAAATGTGACACCGGAGGGGGTGAGGGTTCCGAAAAGCGGAAGTTCCATTTTTGAGTGGAACTCCACTTTAATATCCAACAAGCTTTATTACAAGTAGTGAGATCTCACAAAGCCAGACTGTAAGGACAGACCCTTTCCTACTCCTTCAATGTGCTTCTTCCCAGCAGGGGCTTATGGTGGCCATACACTACACAATATCATTGTACAATCTCCTTCAGACTTACCAAAACAATGTACAGTTGAACCTTGGATTACGAGCATAATCCGTTCCAGGAGTATGCTCGTAATCCAAAGTACTCGCATATTAAAGCGAATTTTCCTATTGAAGTCAATGGAAAGAAAAATAATTTGTTCCGCATTGACTTCAATGGGATGCAATACCGCATGTGGCCAGAGGTGGGGGGCGCCGGAGAGCCTCGGAAACGGCCGGAAAGGCCCGGGGACACGTCGGCTGACCTTGGCAAATGTCGGAAAGGCTCGGAAACGGAGTATTTATGTGCCTTTCCGAGCATTGCCAAACGGCGGCAATCAGCTGCGATCGTCGCTATTCGGCTCTGCTCGGCTCCAGCGCCCACCCGCACGCCAGGCCAAATGCAGTACTGCAGGCCCTATTAGGTTGAATTCTGCTCGTCTTGCGAGACAACACTCGCAAACCGACTCAGAATTTAAATAAAAAAAGTTGCTCGCAAATCAAAACGCTCTCAAACCAAGTTACCCTTAAACCGAGATTCCACTGTAATGTGAGGACACACCAATGCATTGCATTTGTATAAAATAAACAGATTCTAACACTATATAGTTCTTGGCAGAGCTAAAGCGGATTGTACAATCAGATTGTGTACTCGCCTTTAAAGGGGTTGTAAAGGTTTGTTTTTTATTTTCTAAATAGGTTCCTGTAAGTTAGTGCATTGTTGGTTCACTTACCTTTTCCTTCGATTTTCCTTTGATTTCCCTTCTAAATGTTTTTTTTTCTTTGTCTGAATTTCTCACTTCCTGTTTCTCCTCAGTAAACTTCACACCATCATCTGAGCGGTGTTTAGTCAGCCAGAACAGCTTACCGAGGAGGAACAGGAAGTGAGAAATTCAGACAAAGAAAACAAAGAAAAAAAAACAAAACATTTAGAAGGGAAATCAAAAGAAAGGGTAAGGCTGCATTCACACCTGAGCGTAGCGCTTCGAGCGTTTTTACCGGCGTTTTGTCGCGCAAATTTGCGCCCGTGGAAATGCTCGTTGTCACGCTAGACGCTTGAATCAAGCATTTCCGTTACATTCTACGACTCCTAAAACGCCCAAATCTGCCCGATTCGCGCGTTTTGGAGTGGAGATGTGAACCATCTCCATAGAGAATAATGGATTTTTTCCCCTCTAGCGTTTTGTAGCTTCAGGCTACAAAACTCTCAGGTGTGAATGCAGCCTAAGTGAACCAACAATGTACTAGCTTAAAGTGGTTGTAAACCCACTTTTTCAACTTGCACCTACAGGTAGGCCTAGATTAAGGCTTACCTGTAGGTGCAAGAAATATCCCCTAAACCTACACGGTTTAGGAGATATTTACTAAAAATGACAGGCGCCGCTGTCTACGGCGCATTCATGGGGTTAATCCCATTCACAAAATCGGCTACTTCCCAGCAATCGCTGGGCGTAGCCGAATGAAAAGGCTCTCGCGCGCATGCGCAGAGTGACGTCTCCGCCGCTCCGGCCAATCACAGCGCCGGAGCGGCGCTGTGATTGGCTGCAGCGGCGATACCCGGAAGTAACTTTCTGGCTATCGCCGCAGCGATGGATGCGGCTGAAGAGGGAGACGAGGATGGCTTCGGGGGCCCCGATCTAAGGTAAGTGATGCATAGTGAGCTATTATGCTAGTCATATTAGCTCATTATGCCTTTCTCTTACAGGTGGTTGTGAAAAAAAATAAAAAATTATCGGGTTTACAACCACTTTAAAGGAACCTATTTAGAAAATAAACGAACCTTTACAAACCCTTTAACCCCTTAATGACAGGCCATTTTTTGCGATACGGCACTGCGTCGCTTTAACGTACAATTGCGCAGTCGTGCATCGCTGTACCCAAACAAAATGTATGTCCTTTTTTCCCCACAAATGGAGCTTTCTTTTGGTGGTATTTGATCACCTTCTGCGGTTTTTATTTTTTGCGCTATAAACAAAAAAAGAGCGACCATTTTTGAAAAAAAGCAATATTTTCTCCTTTTTGCAATAATAAATATCACAAAAAAAACTAATATATATAAAAATATTCTTTTAGTTTAGGCCAATATGCATTTTTGAACATATTTTTTTTTAAAACTAAATCGCAATAAGCGTATATTGATTGGTTTGCGCAAAAGTTATAGCATCTACAAAATAGGAGATAGATTTATGGTATTTTTATTATTATTATTATTTTTTTACTAGTAATGGCGGTGATCAGCAATTTTTAGCGGGATTGTGGCGGACAGATCGGACACTTATGCCACTTTTCTGGGACCAGTGACATTTATACAGCGATCTGTGCTATAAAAATGCACTGATTACTGTATAAATGACACTGGCAGGAAAGGGGTTATTACTAGGGGCGATCAAGGGGTTAAATGTGTTTCTAACTGTGGGGGGGGAGTGCACTGACTGGAGGAGGAAAGATCGCCATTCCTGATCAATAGGAACAGACGATCTCTCCCTACTCCCATGTCAGAACAGGGATCTGTTTGTTTACATTGACAGATCCTCGTTCTGGCTCTCTGTGGAGCGATCACGGGTGGCCGGTGGACATCCCAGCTGCCGGTCACACGCATCGGCTCCGGCGCCACGCAGCGGGCGCTCTCTGTATCTATTACACAAACCGACGTACAGCTACGACGATTCGCGCAATAGAGCCAATATCGACGGTGGCTGGTCGGCAAGTGGTTAAATCATGACCTATGAGATGAAATACTTGCATTACAGCTTGTTGGATATTGCAGCCTGTTTGCATCTAAAGCAAGCTCAGGGGCTGTTGTCTGAGCGGAATAAGTCCCACCTTTGCCATCAGTACCTAAAATAACCACCATTGCTGTCAGTAAATTAAGCCCCATTGTTGGAGTCAGATCCTCCTCGCCCTGTAGTCTTCCATCCCCAAGCTGACTACAATGATGGGGGTAGGAGGCTGTAGTACTATGGAGTCTGCATGCAGAAGGGGCAAGTGTATCACTGCAAGGATGCCACAAAGTTTTGCCCCATGTAGACCCCATAGCACTGCCGACCCCCTAGCCATTCCATGCAGCCACGCCTCCTCCCCCTTCACATTACCCATCTGCATTACAGCACAGGAAAACTGGCCTGCTGACGATCAGTGCAGACCCCTAGCATTCTCACACACACACAGGGAGGGGCTGAGTCTGAGCCGAGACTGAGGGGGAGGATCTCTTTGTTTAGTGAATGTAGCCACCAGAATCCAGGACAGGAGGAGGACTCAATGAGTGAAATCACAGGGCTCTGCTATCACTTGTGCTGCCGATGGGACAGGGGGTGCTTTGGAAGCACAGCCGCTCTGATCAGAGGTAGCTTCCCCCACAGTGCGCACCCGCAAAGCTTGTCATCGGTTGCCAGGACGCCGGTGGTCCTGGCAACCAGTGACTGGACAGAAGTTTGAGGGGGGAGGGAGAAGCTGACATATCCTGCTGGCAGAAATCTTTACTGGCTGCAGTGAGGATACTCCCACTGAGTGGAGCCCAGTGTCGGAACTCGCTTGTTCTGGCACTGGGCTCAGTGACTCCAGCTCTGATCTGCAGGATGCCAGGACTTGCTTCAAATCGTGGGCTGGTCCCGCAGAATCCAGGACGGTTGGGAGGTATGCTCACTACTGTCCCTTATTTGAAACCCAATCCTTCTGTGTCCCCATTTCTTCCTTTTTGTTGTCCCTCCTTTTGGTTTGAACAAATACACAATTTAGCTACCAAATGTATTCTACCACACTAAACTTTTATCTAACCTCCAAAGCAGCCAATGTCAACCCAGGATCTGGGAAACCCTGGGGCTTCCTCCAGAGGTTGCTAGAGGGGTTCCTTGATCTGTGGCAGATTAATCTCCCATGGAATGGTACCTGCATTGTTCCAGGGCCAACTCAACTTGGCAGAGTCAGCAGCATGACACCAATAATCTTTCTAGCGGTCTGTAAGTGGGACATTCTTCGCACTGATTACCAATGTAAGAGGTCTGCTTCCCACTGACCACCAATGTAAGGAGCCTGCTTCCCCCGCTAGCCAGGAATGGCTCCTCCTACCTTTTGAGTGTCACCATAGCATAGTCGCGTTTTGTGCCTGCTTTGTGCTAAAATTTGTCCCTCTGTCTCGTCTAAGAAAAATGGAAGGTATGTGGTTATAGGTGCCTTAAAGTATATGTATACCCTAATATTTAACTTCTTTTATTTGCTTCCCTTTGATCTGTTTAATATACTAGCAGACACATTTTAATAGGGTTGATAAGTGCAAAAACACCTGTTGATCTTGTTGGAAATTCAGATACGTCTTGCGTCTTCTGCTTCATTTGGTGACAAAAAAAAAATTCAGGTAGGAGAGAGCAGAATGACAGAGAGATGAGCTCATCATTGTGCTACTTCTCCTTATACTTGTCAGGGCTAGGCTCAGCCCTTCCTTCTCTGTGCTGGCAGCTCAGTTGTCAGCTAATTGCCAGCTCCCATCTCTCCACAGTGACTCACCTGTTCATGATCCTGCTCCTCAGCTCTGCCTACTTAGGCCCCTTTCACACATGCGGACTGTATGTCCGCTTTTTCATCCACCCGTTTACGGATGAAAAAGGGACATACATGTATCCCTATGAGATAGCGGGTGTCAGCGGATGAACATCCGCTGACACCCGATCTCATCCGTGTCCGCAATGCTCCGATTCTGCGGACGAGGGAAAATCCTATTTTTCCATCTGTCTGCAGAGCAGATCGGGTGAACACGGACAGACGGTCCGTGTTCAACTGATCCCCCCCATAGGGGAGAGCGGAGATCTGACAGGGCGGTCCCTGCACACTGTGCGGGGACCGCCCTGTCATCCACCGGCTCATCGGGGATCAATGGAGCGATCCCCGCTGAGCAAGCGGATATGAAAAGAACGGATCCCTACGGGATCCACATGTCTGAAAGGAGCCTAAAAGCCTTCCAGTTCATTTGCTCTCTGCCTTTGCCTTTGTTAATATCAGAGACTTTTTCTTGCGTTCCTGTTGAAGACTTGCTTGGCTGAAGTTCCTTCTGGCTACTGATCCTGCTTGCTGTACTACTAAGTTTATCGCTGGCTCTCTGATATTGGCTTGGCCGACTACCCGATCTGGTTACTGAACTCTGACTATGTTTTGAGTACGCTTACTCTGGTTACTTTTTTATTTTTATTATTAACCACTTAAGCCCCGGACCATTTTGTAGCTAAAGGACCAGAGCTGTTTTCAGAATACTGCACTGCTGTAAATTGTGCAGACATGCAATGTTGTACCGAAACGAAATTTGCATCCTTTTCTTCCCACAAATAGAGCTTTCTTTTAATGGTATTTGATTGCCTCTGCGATTTTTTTTATTTTTTGCGATATAAACGGAAAAAGACTGAAAATTTTGAAAAAAAATGATATTTTCTACTTTTTGTTATAAGAAAAATCGAATAAACTCAATTTTAGTCATACATTTAGGCCAAAATGTATTCAGCCACATGTCTTTAGTAAAAAAAAAATCAATAAGCGTATATTTATTGGTTTGCGCAAAAGTTATAGCGTCTACAAACTAGGGTACATTTTCTGGAATTTACACAGCTTTTAATTTATGACTGCCTATCTCATTTCTTGAGGTGCTAAAATGGCAGGGCAGTACAAAACCCCCCCAAATGACCCCATTTTGGAAAGTAGACACCCCAAGGAAATTGCTGAGAGGCATGTTGAGCCTATTGAATATTATTTTTTTTGTCTCAAGTGATTGAATAATGACAAAAAAAAAAAAAAAATTACAAAAAGTTGTCACTAAATGATATATTGCTCACACATGCCATGGTTATATGTGGAATTGCACCCCAAAATACATTTTGCTGCTTCTCCTGAGTACGGGGATACCACATGTGGGACTTTTTGGGAGCCTAGCCGCGTACGGGACCCCGAAAACCAAGCACCGCCTTCAGGATTTCTAAGGGCGCAAATTTTTGATTTCACTCCTCACTACCTATCACAGTTTCGAAGGCCATAAAATGCCAAAATAGCACAAAACCCCCCAAATGACCCAATTTTAGAAAGTAGACACCCCAAGGAAATTGCTGAGAGGCCTGTTGAGCCCATTGAATATTTTTTTTTTGTCTCAAGTGATTGAATAATGACAAAAAATAATAAAAAATTACAAAAAGTTGTCACTAAATGATATATTGCTCACACATGCCATGGTTATATGTGGAATTGCACCCCAAAATACATTTTGCTGCTTCTCCTGAGTACGGGAATACCACATGTGTGGGACTTTTTGGGAGCCTAGCCGCGTACGGGACCCCGAAAACCAAGCACCGCCTTCAGGATTTCTAGGCACAAATTTTTGATTTCACTCCTCACTACCTATCACAGTTTCGAAGGCCATAAAATGCCAAAATAGCACAAAATCCCCACAAATGACCCCATTTTGGAAAGTAGACACCCCAAGCTATTTGCTGAGAGGCATGGTGAGTATTTTACAGCTCTCATTTGTTTTTGAAAATGAAGAAAGAAAATATATATATATATTTTTTTTCAATTTTTTCAAATTTTTCAATTTTCAAAACTTTGTGACAAAAAGCGAGATCTGCAGAATACTCATTATACCTCTCAGCAAATAGCTTGGGGTGTCTACTTTCCAAAATGGGGTCATTTGGGGGGGTTTTTGCCATCTGGGCATTCCATGGCCTCCAAAACTGTGATAGTGAAGTGAGAAGTGAAATCAAAAATTTACACCCTTAGAAAGCCTGAAGGCGATCTTGGTTTTGGGGTCCCGTACGCGGCTAGGCTCCCAAAAAGTCTCACACATGGTATCCCCGTACTCAGGAGAAGCAACAGAATGTATTTTGGGGTGTAATTCCACATATGCCCATGACATGTTTGAGCAATATATCATTTAGTGACAACTTTGCGGAAAAAAGACAATTTTTTTTTTTGAACAACTTGTGTCAACATATAAAATATTCCATGGACTCGACATGCCTCTCAGTATATAGCTTGGGGTGTCTACTTTCCAAAATGGGGTAATTTGGGGGGGTTTTGAACTGTTCTGGCATTTTATACACAACATTAGGAAGCTTACATCCACTCTTCAAACCACTTGAAGACAAAGCCCTTTTTGACACAAAAACGCGCATTGGCGACAAACTACATACATTTTTAAAAGCCTTTAAAAGCCTTTACAGGTTACGCCGTTAGATTTACAGAGGAGGTCTACTGCTAAAATTACTGCCCTCGATCTGACCTTCGCGGTGATACCTCACATGCATGGTGCAATTGCTGTTTACATATGACGCCAGACCGACGCTTGCATTCGCCATTGGGCAAGAGCAGGGCAGGACAGGGGTGCTTTTTTTTTTTTTTTTTTTATTCATTTTGCTTTTTTATTTTATTTTTAAACTGTTGCTTCCATATTTTTTATTTTTTTTATAATTTTTATTGTTATCTCAGGGAATGTAAATATCCCCTATGATAGCAATAGGTAGTGACAGGTACTCTTTTTTTGAAAAAAATGGGGTCTATTGGACCCTAGATCTTTCCTCTGCCCTCAAAGCATCTAACCACACCAAGATCGGTGTGATAAAATGCTTTCCCAATTTCCCAATGGCGCTTTTTATATCCGGGGGGGGGGGGGACATTCCCTCCCACTGCTTGTAAAAGCAGTCCAGAGGCTAATTAGCCACTAGGATTGCTTTTACATGAAAGCCGGCCGCTGGCTGAAAAGAATGATACCAAGATGATACCTAAACCCGCAGGCATCATTCTGGTATAAACATTCAAAGTCCAGCAACATACCAGTACGTTGTTGGTCCTTGTTGGACATGTATTGTAATCTTCTTTTTTTTCATGCAGCCTGTTGGCTGAGCGAAAAAAAAAGATTGATCGGTGGCTATGCCCACCATTAGAATACCGCCCTTCATCCACCCACTTCTAATGATGGGCATACATGCACCATTTATATATGCCGAAGCATGGGGGCATCTTCCCGCAAAAGTTATGCCGCCTACACATGGTCAGACTTTTCCACGGGCAAGCCTCCGTCGGAATTTCGAACGTATGTACGCGGCATTAGGAGCAAAATTGCTCCTCCGCCCCTGCTGCCCCAATGCTTCGGCATATATGCTTTTTTTTTTTTTAACTGTGGTGGTGAAATCACCTCCTACAGCACTGGAGTCGCAGGGATCAGGCCTGTCTCTGCGAACGCTGCAGTTATGTGTGTTGTGTTTTGCAAGTGACAGTGATCGATTGATACTGCACTTGGGTGGCCTGGGCTGGACGGAGGGGCAAAACACAGATGCTAGCAGGTATCTGGGCTGATCCCGCTAACACTGCGTTTTTGGGAACCCTAAACTGCTGGGGACGCTAGTATAGATCTTATCAGATCAGATATTGATCTGTTCAGATACTATACCACTAAGGGGGGTGTATGCTTCACGCGTGGGTGTTAGCGCTACTGGCACTAACCTGACGCTGCCTGGGGTGTGACGCAGACCCTCTCTGATGCTAAAACCTAATTGATATCTCCCGCCGGGCGATCAGGGGGTTAAACCTTTATTGGGTTATATACGGCGGGTGCCCTGACATTATAAAAAGCAAACTAACTAACCAGCGTCACCCGTAACACTTATATGGTGATTACTGGTGAAAGGGTTAACTAGGGGCAATTAGGGGGTTAAAACCTTTATTAGGTAATATATGGGGGTACCTGACGCTATATAAAAACCTGGCGCGAACCTAAAAAAAAAATTACTGGCTACCTATCGGCATCACCGACACTAAGACAGTGATCAGAAAAACGATCGCTTAGCGACAGTGGTGATAGGGGGTGAAAGGGTTACCTGGGGGGCGATCAAGGGGGTTAAACCTTTATTAGGTAATATATGGGAGTACCTGACGCTATAAAAACCTGCGTCAAACCTAAAAAAAATTACTGGCTACCGATCGGCATCACCGACACTAAGACAGCGATCAGAAAAACTATCGCTTAGCGACAGTGGTGATAGGGGGTGAAAGGGTTACCTGGGGGGTGATCAAGGGGTTAAACCTTTATTAGGTAATATATGGGGGTACCCGAGGCTATAAAAACCTGCAGCGAACCTAAAAAAAATTACTGGCTACCGATCGGCATCACCGACGCTAAGACAGCGATCAGAAAAACGATCGCTTAGCGACAGTGGTGATAGGGGGTGAAAGGGTTATCTGGGGGGTGATCAAGGGGGTTAAACCTTTATTAGGTAATATATGGGGGTACCTGACGCTATAAAAACCTGCGGCGAACCTAAAAAAAATAACTGGCTACCGATCGGCATCACCGACGCTAAGACAGTGATCAGAAAAATGATCGCTTAGCGACAGTGGTGATAGGGGGTGAAAGGGTTATCTGGGGGGCGATCAGGGGGTTAAACCTTTATTAGGGGGGGTTAGGGGGCTACACTGGACCTAAAACTAACTTTAGTGACACTTTTACAGTCACAAATGATTGCAGTGATCAGTAAATAAATGGTCACTGCAATCAGTGACACTGTGACTGGGGGCTGGGGGGTGATCTGGGGTGGCGATTTATGTGCCTATGTGTCCTGGTGTCAGTGTAGTGTTTTGTGCACTAACCTGCATCTTCTCTTGTGTGGCGCTCGGTATATGTGAGCGCCGCAGGAGAGATGACATCACTTCCTCTGCCTGTGTTTACATTACACAGGCAGGGGAATGATTCGATTCGCTGGGAGCGATCGAGAGGGGGTGGCCGGAATCGAACGGCCGTCCCCTCTTCCTGGATCGCTCCCGAAAACTTAACGACAGCTCACTGTAAAGAAGGGGGGTCCGATCGGACCCCCCCCAACTATACAAAGGCGATCACGTACATATACGTGATTCTGCCTGTCGGTGCCATTCTGCCAACGTATTTTTACAGTGGGCGGTCGTTAAGTGGTTAAACAAGTGTGATTTAACTGTACTTTTGTTGCGGTCTGATTCATGGTTTCTGACAGTAGGCGAAGGCCATGAATTCAGAAGATGCAGCCAATCCACTTGTTGGTAATATTTTTTCCAGAATGGATGACCTGGATCACCGCATGGATCAGTTTGCCACAGCGATACAGACGCTCCTGAGTCGCACAGCTCGTCTAGAATCTTCCACTGTGGCCGCTCTGGTAGTCTCTGTGCAGGCACCCGCCTCGAGTATTACCTCTAAGAGGTATGTCTGGTTCCGTTCCAACAGGGATTAGGGGGCGATCCATTTCAGTGCAGAGGGTTTCTCAACCAGGTTGAGATATACTTTGAGATGCTGCCCCAGGAGTTTCCCACGGACAGAAGAAAAGTGGGTTTCGTGATATCTTTGCTTTCTGACAAAACCCTCTATGGGAAACGCAAACGCCCATGGTCCTGAGTTACCCAGAATTTGTGGCTTCCTTCAAAAGGGTATTTGATGTTCCGGCATGCTCAGCTTCTGCTGCCAAGTGCCTCATGTCCATCAAACCGAGTACGAGGACGGTTGTTGATTACGCCATTGAATTCCGTACTCTGGCAGCAGAGGTTGCTTTGAACAAAGAGGCCCTCGTGGCTGCTTTTTCTCATGGTCTCTTGGATAACATCAAGGATGAGATAGCAGTCCGAGATATACCCACTGAGCTGGAGAAGTTGATCACATTTGCCATCCTCATTGACTCCAGACTCAGAGAGAGACTCTCTTAAGGAGCGCTTGCGGAAGCCTCCTGTAAATTTGTCTCCGAGCTTTGCAGTCCCACCCTTGCCTACCTCACCTTCCATGCCTCCTGCGTCTCTCTGCGGATGAGAGAGCCCTTAGGAGGAGGGAGAGATTGTGCCTTTATTGTGGCAAGGCTGGTCACTTTTTGAAGTCGTGTCCTACCCATCCTGGGAACGCCTGAACCTTGAGGTCCTGTTACAGACAGACCTTAGGTGGCGTTGTTTCGTCTCCAGTTGCCCAGAAGGATAAGCCCCCTGGTTTCGGTTACCCTGTCGTGGGCTGAGTCGTTCGTCGAGATACAGGCTCTAATCGACTCCGGGGCTGCAGGCCTGTTCATTGATGCTGCCTTTGTATCAAAGCACTAGATTCCACTGCAGCTGCGTGACACTCCACCTGCCATTGAGGCTCTTGACGGGAGACCTCTACCGCCTGCCCATGTGACTCATGAGACTGTTCCGTTGTCCATGGCCGTAGGGGCTCTTCACCATGAGATAATCCAATTCCAAGTTATTTCCTCACCTAAGTTTCCGCTGGTTATTGGTTATCCTTGGTTACAGAGGGACAATCCGTGTTTTGATTGGCTCTGTGCTGAGGTTCTGACCTGGTCACCACAATGCAGTAAGAGATGCTTTCAAAAGGTAGCCAAGGTCCTGTGCACCTCTTTACTCTCTCCATGCCGGAGGAGTATCGCGATTTTAGCGATGTCTTTGACAAGGGTCAAGCCGGTAATAAGGCTTACCTGTAGGTAAAAAAAATATCTCCTAAAGCTTTATGGTTTAGGAGATATTCTCCTGGCAATGAGCCACTGACTGCAGCGGCGCATGCGCACAGGGGATTCTCGGCTGAAGGCCCGACAGACGCCGGACCTTGCCGGAAAGAAGTCTCCTGCGCGCATGCGCTGGAGTGACGACATCGCGGCTCCAGCCACTCAGCGCTGGAGCCGCGATACCCGGAAGACAAGCCGAGGCAACATGTCAGCTACCTCGGCGTGGACCAGGTGAGTTACCGACGCCTCGTTCTAAGGTAAGTATTTCATAATGAGCTAGTATGCGGTGCATACTGGCTCATTATGCCTTTTGCCTTACAGGTCACAAAAAAATAATTTTTGGGGACTATACAACCGCTTTAAACTGTGAATTGTTCGGTCGTGCGATGCTGTACTAAAATAAAAAATTCCCCTCCAAATAGAGCTTTCTTTTGGTGGTATTTGATCACTTCTGTGGTTCTTATTTTTTGCGCTATAAAAAAGTATATATATATTTTTTTTACTTTCTGCTATAAAACACATCCAATAAACACATTTTAAAATCAAATTTCTTCATCAATTTAGGCTAATATGTATATTCTGATACATATTTTTGGTAAAAAATCCCAATAAGCGTATATTGATTGGTTTGCGCAAAAGTTATAGCGTCTACAAACTATGGGATATTTATTTTTATTTTTACTAGTAATGGCAGCAATTAGCGACTTATAGAGGAGCTGCCACATTGTGGCGGACAATAAGTGACACTTTTTGGGAACCAGTGACTCTAATACAGTGATGCTAAAAAAATAGGATTTTTGTACTCACCGTAAAATCCATTTCTCTGACATCCATGGACCGACACGGCGGCTCTTAATCACTGAACGTGTGGGTATATGTCCCTGCTTGCAGGAGAAGACTTAGGCAGAATGTTAAATGTTAAAACATTCTAGAACAAACCAGAGCTGAACAGCCCCGCCCAGGGGGGCGGTCCCTCCGGACATTACCCTCCCACCTGCAGCTAGCAGACCTCAGTTCGTAACAAAGCATTACAAACTTAAAAGGAAGGGTGGGTGCCGTGTCGGTCCATGGATGTCAGAGAAATGGAATTTACGGTGAGTACAAAAATCCTATTTTCTCTTATCATCCATGGACCGACACGGCGGCTCTTAATCACTGAACGTGTGGGATGTCCCAAAGCAGTGTCAAGAGGGATGGGAGCAGTATAAAAGGAAAAAAACAAAAAACTTTACTCCAAACAAGGCAGAGCTCCTCAACGGAGGAGTTGCCACTTTAAACAGCGGCCTGCAACACCTTGCGGCCGAAGGAAGCACCAATTGCCTTGGTGGAATGCGCCGTAACCGGAAAGGGAGGCGCCCGCCCCATGAGAGCATAGGCTTGAAAGACTGTTTGTCCGATCCACCTAGAAAATGGTGGCAGACGAAGCCGCTTGGCCCTGTTTCTGACCAGAGACAGTCAAACAGAGAGTCAGACTTCCGAATAGAAGCAGTAGCAGACAGGCACACCCGCAAGGCTCGTACCACATTCAAAGTGTGCCGCGCACACTCTCTGGGATGCGATGGGTGAGGGCACAAGGACGGGAGGACAATGTCCTCATTTAGGTGAAAGGTCGAGATCACCCTTGACAAAAGAGAAAGTCGCGGATGCAACGCCGCCTTATCCTTATGGATGACTAAATATGGCGACTTGCAGTACAAGGTCGCCAACTCAGACACTCGTCTAACAGAAGTGATTGCCACTAAAAAGGGCCACCTTCTGAGACAAAGTCAAGACTGGAATATCCCTGATATTCTCAAAAGGAGGTTCCTGGAGAACCGAGGAGTACCAATTCCGATCCCACGGGGGGAGAGGAGACTTGACAGGAAGGAGCACATGGCGAACCCCCTGCACAAGGGTGCTAACCAAGGAATGACCCGCTAGTGGTCGCCAAAAGAAGACAGCCAAGGCCGAATCTGACCCTTAATGATACTCAAAGCGAGCCTTTGGGCCACTCCATGCTGCAGGAAACGCAGGATTCTAGGGATGGAATACATGGCGATGTAAGCTTTCCAGGTACGGAGATAGATCATTCTGGAGGAAGACTTCCGTGCCCTTAATATGGACGAAATGACCGAGTCCGAGAGACCTCGGTCTCTTAACACCTGGCTTTCAACAGCCATGCCGTTAAGGCCAGAGACTGTAAAGGCAGGATGAAATATAGGACTTTGAAGGGAACAGCAGCAACGAGACGTACCAGATCGGCGTACCAGTGAAGCCGAGGCCAATCCGGAGCAATGAGGATCACCGGAATTCCCTCGGTCGCCACCCTGCGCAGCAGGCGAGGGAGCAACTGCAGCGGAGGATAAACGTATATCAGGTGATAATGACCCCGTGGGCCACTAACGCCTCTGAGGCCTCCGCCCAAGGATCCCTGGATCAGGCCACAAACCTTGACAACTTGCGATTGAGTCGAGAGGCCATCGGGTCCACCTCCGGCGTGCCCCACCGTCTGTGTGGCAAAGGAGTTGAAATACCTCCGGGTGCAAGGACCACTCTCCCTGGTCCAACGTCTGGTGACTCAAATAGTCCGCCAGTTGTATACCCGGAATGTAAACGGCCGACAGAGCCGGCACGCTTCTTTTAGCCCACTTCAGGGTGCGGGGGACCTCGGAAGCCGCAGCTGAGCTCCGAGTCCCCCCTTGATGGTCGACATACGCCACTGCCATGACTTTGTCCGACTGGATCCTAATGGAGCGATCCTGCAATCTCTCAGAAGGAGAGGCACAGTCTGATGGCCCGTATTTCCAGAACATTGATCGGCAAACAGGCTTCGTCCGGAGTCTAAGCCCTTGGGCCAACAGGACTCCCCAGACTACACCCCAGCCCTTCAGGCTGGCGTCCGTAGTGAACACTGTCCATTTGGATGGGGAGGAACGACTACCCGGACCGAAGAGCCGGGGACCCAAACCACCATGTCAGGGATGCCCTGACCAGGTGACTCACCTGGATCGGAAAATCCAAAGACAACAGGGATTTGTCCCAAGGGAACAAGATCTCCTTCTAGCAATGCCCTGGTGTGTGATTGGGCATACGGAACGGCCTCGAAAGAGGTCACCATGAGTCCCAGGACTCCCATGCAAAAACGAATTGACAACCATTTTTTGGGATGTCAGCACCCGTACTGCAGACTGAAGTGTCAGTAGCTTCCCCGGAGGTAGAAATACCTTTTCCTCCAAGGAGTCCAGAATCAGACCAAGATACTCCAGACCTTGAGTCGGGACCAGGACTGACTCCTGAATGTTTAGGAGCCACCCGAAGTCCCTGAGGGTCTGACTGACGATAGTCACACTGTCTTCTAATTCTGAGCCATTTCCTGCTCTGAGAAGAAGATAGTCCAGATAGCCCATGACAGCAATGCCTCGCTGTCTCAGCAAGCTAGAACCGGCACAAGCACCTTGGTGAACACCCTCGGTGCCGAGGCTAGGCCGAAAGGAAGAGCCACAAATTGATAGTGGACTTCGCCGATCACAAGCGCAGAAACTTCTGGTGACTTGCGCAGATCGGAACATGCAAGTAGGTGTCCTTGATGTCCAAGGTCGCCAGAAAATCCCCTTGACGGAGTGTACTGATCACCGTGCGAATGGATTCCATGCGGAACTTCTGCACCTTCACGAAGGCATTCAGGACCTGGAGGTCCAAGATAGGCCGAACCCCGTCCCTTTTTTGGAACGACAAACGAATTTGAGTAGAATCCCTGAAACCTCTCCTGTGACGGAACCGGCACAATCACTCCGGACCTGAGCAATCCTTAATAGGCCCCATAGGGCTGCCCGACGGGCAGGAAGGAGAGGAAGATTCGAGAGAAGAATCTGTCTGGGATCAGGAACGGAAACCTATCCTGTAACCTGAGGTGATCACCTCGCCCACCCACTGATAGGAGATCCGGGAGGTCCACCGATCCGTGAACCCGCAGTCGTCCCCCCTACCCCAGAGTTGGGTGGGGGCAAGACCTCACGCGGAGGCGGGTTTGGGGAGCCGGCTTGTTTGGCTTACGCACCCAGGGGCGCTTGTGTCCACCAGCCGCACCGCTGTCAGTCTGGGAGGGCCTCCCCGTTGACTGACGAAAAAAAAATTTTTTTGCTGGAAAGGAAGGACCCTGCTTACAGCGGCCTCCTTACCCTTGCTAGCCTGAGGAAGAAGAGTGCTTTTACCTCCCGTGACATCCTTGATCATGTCATCCAGCGCTTCACCGAAAATCCTACCACCTTTAAATGGTAGATCCGTCAGAGGCTTTTTAGAAGCTAGGTCAGCAGACCAGCATTTCAACCAGATCAGACAACGCAATACCACCGCCAAGACAGAGACCCTGAGATATAAGGGGCCGCGTCTAACGTGGCGTCGCAACATAAACCAGGCCCTGCACCATTTGGTGGGCCAGAGCAATAGTGTCTGGAGGAAGATTATGCTCCTGTACAGTTTGGTGCAAAAAATTTATTTTTTTTGCCCAACCCGTAAGTGTCTGAGACACAAGGGTCGCTGCTACCACAGGCCGTAGGGCGGACCCCAACAAGGCAAACATAGCTCTGCTCACCACTTCTGACCTCCTGTCAGTGGGGTCCTTAAATGCAGGAGTCCCCTCCATCGGGGAGTGGTGGCCTTGTTCAACCGGGTGACTGGAGGGTCGACCACTGGGGGAGAAGCTCACGGTTTAAGTAGGGCATCTTCAAAGGGGTATCTGATAGGCAAACGCCGTGGGACCATAAAAGTCTTCTGCGGCTTTTTCCCCAGACCTCATCAATGAGCTGGTCAAAGAAAGGTACATATGGAAAAAAACTTTTTTAGAAGGTCCGGCCCTAAGGAACCAGAGGAGACTGTCCGCCTGAGGTTCTGCATCTGCAGCATTTAGCTTGTGAGTGTCCCTCACTGCATCAATGAGTTCACTAACAAGCACCCTGTCAATTACTGACACAGAACTAGAGTCTTCCTCACAAGGAATGTCCTGTTCAAAACCATCAAATATATTCAGAGCTAGGGTCCTGAGCGGTAGTGGCTAGGCCCATATCTGAATCGGCGCACACCCCCCTTTTTTTTTTTTGTGGAAATCAAGTGGGGAGAGGGGCTTTTTTGCTCCCTTGCGCTCACACACTGCTTCCCTCCTGGTCAGGTTAATGATTCCAGGACTGCCGACAACTGGTCCATAAGGACCGCAGGTGCAGGAGCACTACCAGTTGTCTCTAACAAGTGTGAAGAAACAGGTGAATCAGACTCCATGTTGCCACCCTCTGAGACCTTATTCACCATTACAGTGAACAATACAGCCCACCCACTGGTTGTGCTGGGGCTGAGTGGATACCCGGAGTACTCACCACCCCTAGGGACCGCTCGGTACCACTGTATGAGCCGCGCTGTAGCGCGAGCCTGAGGAGAGTGAAGAATCTGTGAGGAGATGTGGATTTCGCGCCATTCAGCAGCGCCGCTAGAGGCCGAAAACTAAACTGAAAGCGCCACGGCTACAAGAAAATGTCCGCCGGGCGCCTGTATAACTGATTTGAGCCGCGGCAAAATGGCCGCCGATGGCGCACTTTTTAATTTTAAAACACTGCGCCAATGGCGCACGGAAAAAAACACACACAATCCCCCAGAACACTTCCCAAGTGACTAACAGCCATGGAGCGCCCCCCAGGGCAGAGTGACCCCCCCAAGCATCCCCACACAGCACAGCAGCAGAACAGGGTGCAGAGAGCAGCATAACAGGGGGGAGACAGGGAGAACCCCCCACACACAGAAACACAGCCAGCATGTACTCACCTTGCAGCAGGAGAGACTACTTACCCGTCCCGCAAGCACCTTGGAGAACACCCTCGGTGCCAATAGAGGGACTCACTGGCTTGTTTCAGACAGACCTATCACAGAGTCGTACTGCGTAGCTGTTGGCCCGGTCAACCGCGAAAGATACAGTAGGTACTGTTCAATCTTGAGAGGACCGCGGGAGCATGAAAGCAACCCGGCCACCCCTGGAGCCATGGGGTATGTCGTGACCTGGGTCTCACGCACACAAGGCGAGGATCAGCACGCTCGATGCTCGGACAGGGAAGACTATGAGGATACTAATGTACCCAACCTGTTGTCCAGCCGACAGTTGATTGAAGGTCTCAAAAATAAAATAATAAAATTCCCAAAGGAATAAAATTTAAAAGTAAAATCTTCCAGGAGACTGGCTCCTGAGAGAGCCACGTCTTCTCCTTCTGCTAGGCAGAAAAAAACTGAGGTCTGCTAGCTGCAGGTGGGGAGGGTAATGTCCGGAGGGACCGCCCCCCTGGGCGGGGCTGTTCAGCTCTGGTTTGTTCTAGAATGTTTTAACATTTAACATTCTGCCTAGGTCTTCTCCTGCAAGCAGGGACATATACCCACACGTTCAGTGATTAAGAGCCGCTGTGTCGGTCCATGGATGAGAAGAGAAATATGCACTGTTACTGTACTAATGACACTGGCAGGGAAGGGGTTAACATCAGGAGTGATCAAAGGATTAAATGTGTTTCTAGAGAGTGCTTGCTAACTGTGGGGGGTGCTTGTATTGTGGGAAGACAGAGATCCAGGTTTCTGCTTAGCAGAAACACAGGATCTCTAGTTCCCCTTGTCACAGAACGGCGATCTGCCTTGTTTACATACATCTGGACCCACTGTGTCCAATTAGAGCAGTGATTCTCAACTCCTGTCCTCAGGACCCACTAACAGGCCAGATTTTAAGTATTACCTTGGGGAGATGCAGACTAGAATACTGCAATCACTGAGCAGCAAATGATATCACCTGGGATGTATTTCAGTTATCTTGCAAACCTGGCCTGTTAGTGGGTCCTGAGGACAGGAGTTGAGAACCACTGAATTAGAGCGTCTTGCCAGCGGTGTGCGCATGCGCCGAAGCCCTAGAAGTGCAGAATCTTGAACCTCTACGTGATTCTGCGCACAGGAGCTGCCCCCCTGCAGTAAATGTACGTGGTGCAGTTGGCAAGCGGTTAACCTGGTAATCCTGCCACTAACCCACTTCCTGCCTAGGGTGACAACCATACTGAGAAGTGTTTGAGTGAGTGAGAAACTTGTATAGCGCTACAAATGCAAACTAAATCGCCTCAAGGCGCTTTTTCCATCCAGTGTCATCCTGATCCTTCAGAAGAGGTGGGTCTTAAGCTTCTTCCTGAAGGCCCGATGCTTTTCTTCAATGCGGATGTTTGTGGGTAGAGCGTTCCAGAGCCCTAGTCCTTGGACTGCAAATCTTCGTTGTAACGGGTGGGCCCGTGGAACCCAGAAGTTCTTAGAAAGTATGAGCCAGAAAATAATGGACATTGAGAAAATGTATTGGATTGCTTTGAAATGGGTCTGTAATATTAATCCACGGTATTTCCCAGGATATCTGTAAAGGACTATTTACTAGTTGTTTGATTCTGAACTCAACAGGTTAATTGAGAGATGCTGATGTGTTTAACTCTAACCACCTGGCTGCCTGTGTAATGTAGATTAAATCCAGACTAGCTTCCAAAGACCTTTTCATTGTTGTTTGTGATGATGTGGATTGGAGCTGGTAGACCGTCTGGTTGCCTCTTATGGGATGTTTAAGTGTCTTACTGTGAGGAAAGGGGGGGGGGGATCACTCCAGTAACCCCTCCTGCTAAGACTGTTCACTGAAGGAGAAGTTTGAACACACCTGACCTGTATCACCATTGTCATTGGACAGTTTAACCCGCCCTGTACCCTAAGGATGGGAGGGAAGTGTTTTTGAAGGGAAGTGTGTTACCATGTGCTTGTAATAAAGATTCATTCCCTGTTTTTGGAACTTCAACACAGAGCGTTGTCTCGTTTGTGCGGGGAGAAATATTTGTATGGGGTCTTATTCGGCTGGTTGGAGTGTCTGGTAGCTGGCGTGTGTTCGAGAATGGAATATCCTAAATGACGTTAACTCCTGTCGTTTCATTGGTGGCAGCAGTGGGATTGATTCCCACAGCCGGAAGGACAGCTACAAGAGGACACATGCCAATGGAGGCACAGTAGGGACGGCTAAAGCAAGGACTGACTGGAGAACTGGGGAAGACCGGCCAAAACTGTAAGAAGAGGGACATTATCGGAGAACTAGTCGAAATGGATGGAACCAAAAGGCCCAGCGTAACAGACAGGACACCCGAAGAGGCAAGTTTTGATCGGGCTGTTAACATAAGACTGGCACATTATGGTCCTAACCCTACAGCGGAGATCATAGACCGAGTTATAGCAGCTGTGGACGCAAATTGGCTACAGCAAAGAGGTGCTGCAGCAGCAGAAGTCAGAGCAGCACCAACTGAAAGGAGAAAGATACATTTTACTGCTTTTAAAAATTTCATTGAAACTGAAGGGGAGATTGATGGGTACCTTGCTGATTTTGAACGGCAATGTGCCCTACACCGGGTGCCCACAGAGGAATGGGTTACCATTTTGTCTGGGAAACTGTCCTGCCGGGCCAGTGAAGTGTTCAGGGCCATCCCAGATGAGGATATTATGAACTATGGACTGGTAAAAGAAGCACTTTTGGCCAGGTATGCCGTCACACCGGAGGCGGTTCCGAGAGACGAGCAAGCAGACTGGAGACTCGTATACCGAGTGGGCATGCCGCCTACACCGCACGGCATCCCACTGGGTTGCTGGATGCCAAGCAGAATCCGGGGAAGAGGTGCTGCAGGTGTTCCTGCTGGAGCACTTCTTTGACAAACTGTCCCTGGAAGTCAGAGAGTGGGTCCGGGACCGAAAACATTTCACCTTGCCTGAAGCAGCTCGCTTGGGGGACGAATACACAGACGCCCGCAAACTGGATAACCCTGTGGTCAAGACAACAGCTCGGGTTGATCGATCAGTGGCACCCCCTCCGGCTATCGCCTACCAACCCCAGTCGTGCCACCCTACAGCACCACCTCCAACGGCCACTTATTCTCAGCAGCCCAGGTCCAACTCCCAGGGCTACTTACAACCATGTGCTTGTAATAAAGATTCATTCCCTGTTTTTGGAACTTCAACACAGAGTGTTGTCTCGTTTGTGCGGGGAGAAATATTTGTATGGCTGGTTGGAGTGTCTGGTAGCTGGCGTGTGTTCGAGAATGGAATATCCTAAACGACGTTAACTCCTGACGTTACATTCCTTCTCCCTTCGATTTGTAGCGGGACTTGGGGATGTGGAGGAGGTTTTGGTTAGTTGATCGGAGAATGCAGTTGGGTGAGTAGTGTTTTATTTTCTCGCATAAATATTGAGGAGCGTTTCCTTTTGTGCATTTGTGGGTGAGGCAGAGGGTCTTGAAAGTGACCCGATCCTTTACGGTTAGCCAATGAAGGGTCCTCAGGGATGGGGTGATGGATTCCCAGGGTTTTTTCCCCATTACCAGTCTGGCTGCCGTGTTCTGGATGACTTGTAGGCGCACCATCTGGTATTTAGGTTGTCCTATGTAGAGGGAGTTTGCGTAGTCCAGTCGGGAATTGATGATTGTTCCAACTACTACTGCTATCTCCTCTTCTGGAATGAAAGGGATGAGTCTACCCAGTAGGCGGAGAAGGGGGTGAGATCCGCTGACTACTGATCCTATTTGTGCGTCCATCGACATCTCTGAGTCAAAAATGACTCCGACTTTTGACTTTGGTGCTTGGGTTGATGGTCTGTCCAAGGATGGAGGGTGGTGTCCATGCAGTCTTAGCTTTTGTCGTTCGGTTTGGGTGAAGGAGAACTTCTGTTTTGGATCCATTGAGTTTAAGGGGGCTCTCAGTCATCGAATCATCGATCAGCGTGAGGCATTTTTTTAGTCCGTGATATTGATCTTTTTTTCCGGTGATGCGAAAGTAGAGTTGAGTGACATCAGCATATGAGTGGTAGCACAGGTCCTGTTTGCTGATGATTTTTAAGAGTGGGCGGAGGTAGATGTTGAAGAGCACGGGTGACAGGGGTGAACCTTGAGGGACTCCACAAGAAATTGCGTGAGTTTCCGAGGTGAAGGCTCCTAGTTTCACTGTCTGGGAACGATTTTCTAGGAAGGATGCGAACCAGGGTAGATCTGAGTCTGTGATTCCTGCTACTTCTTTAAGGCGAATGAGTAGAGTTTTGTGGTCTACTGTGTCGAACGCTGCACTGAGGTCCAGCAACACCAGGAGACATGATTCTCCATCATCTGCTGCTTCGAGGGCATCATCCCATATTTTGAGAAGTGCTGTTTCTGTGCCATGGCCCAGGCGGAAGCCTGATTGTAGTGGGTCCAAGAGTTTGTGAGTGTCCAAATGGAGTTGTAGCTGTTGTACTACTGCTTTCTCCATAATCTTGGAGATGGTGTTGAGGCTTGTTACTGGTCTGCGGTAGTTTGGGTCTTTGGGGTCGAGGTTGGGTTTCTTGAGGAGGGGTTTGATTATGCCTTGCTTGAGGGAGATCGGAACCATACCTTCTTTGAACGATTGATTTACGAGATGATGTGTTATGGTAGGTGCTAAAATGTCGGTACATTCTTTCAGGAGTTTTGTAGAAATTATGTCATTTGGTGATGTGCTGTCTCGGAGGCTTCTGATGATGTTTCTTTCTCGTACATCACGGGACACAGAGCGACATAGTCATTACTAATGGGTTATATAGATACCGTCAGGTGTTGGCACTGGCAACTTCCAAAACCGGAAGTACCCTCCCCTATATAAGCCCCTCCCATCCGGGAGCACCTCAGTTTTTTGCCAGTGTCTAAGGTGTTGGCCAAGAAGAAACATGTGTTTTTCACTGAGCTTGCGTACAGGTTCTTTTGGGCCTCAGTAAGCTATTCCGGATCCGACCAAAAAAGCTTCATAGCTAAACGGTCGGTACCCGGGCCTTGCAGAGAAGAGCAAGGTTTTGCCTGTAATGCTTCTCTTAGGAGAGCTGGACCCTGGGATCCAGAGCTCTGGTCATACCCACGACCAAGATGTTTTCTGTGCAGGGTGCTATACAGGTCCAGGGGAGTGGAATCCTTGGGAACCCGGTCCCTGAAGGTTTGATTACAATGCCTGCCGTGATAGGTGAAGTTTGGGCTTTTGTGGACCAAACAAAGTCCTGCGGCGGGGAACAGGTAAGTGGGGGCCCCCAGGAACTTGGTTCTATTGGGGGACCCCCAAGCCTAATTTGTCTTTCTGTCTGTTACCTAATGGTATTCCCGCAAAATTCTGTGCATGCCTGTAACTACTAAAAAAAATGTAATAATTTTTAATGGTGGTCAAGAAAAAAAAAAAAATTTTTTTATATATATATTTAATATATTAGACTGCGGTACCTGTGTTTGTCCACTAGAGGCCGCTGTGGAATGTTTTCTTGTCATGTGGACTAGTTTCTTCTCAGCAGAGCAAGTCCAGGCAGATGGTGAGTTCTCTTATGGGAAACTGCTTCCTCTGCCATGTTGCAATGCTCGTGCATCCCCCGGCCTGCGGCAAAGAGGGGCCCTGGCTCTTGTCCCTAGTTTCCATTTTTCGAAATTAGCGCCAAAGGCGCACGTGGCCACGCGCGTGCGCGTGCACGCGCCTCTATATATAGAGGTGAGCCGGAAAAGGGGACGGAGCCTGGGGGATGACGCTCTGTGCGCGCCGCAGCGCTTCTGCGCATGTGCGGGCGTCCCAGCATGTTAAAAATCACAATTTTGTGTGGTGAGCTGGCTATGAAGTACAGAGACAGAGCTGGCAACATTTAAAAAAGGGCATACAGCAAGCGGTTGATACAGGCATCCCCTAGAAAGGCACATTAGTAGACACCAACTGTTTCTTATAGCAGCATTTATGCTAGACTATTGTCAGTAACTGGTGTATTTCGGCTGGAATACCTCAGCTTTGTGGCTTAGGAATATGCTGTCTAAAAACTCCCGGACTAGAAATTCCAGGAGGAATAGGGGGTCTCCATCGGGCTCTGAGGATCTTGGGCATGCTTTGGCTGCACCAGTCTCCCCTGAAGAATCAGAGGTTAGTGACCGTAGAGCACCCTCAGGAGTACCTGGTACTGTGGCTGTCCTCAGTTCACCTGCTCCTGTGTATGTAACAGAGGAGGTTTTTTCCTCAGCTCTGGGAGGGCTGGAAGAGAGATTGTCAGCATTGATCGCGGCTTCCCTGTCACAGGAGAAAAGCGCCCGATCTCCGTCTCCTCCCTCAGAGTGCCTGTTAACAGAGCAACAGTCCCATACAGGGATCGACCTACCTGAAGGGGATCAGGATGAGGTCGATTCGGTTGTAGAGGAATCAACAGTGGAAGAGCCGTTCTCAGCATCACATGCTGAAAGGTTATGGGTTCAGTCCCTGACTAATATGGTCCGATCAGCATTTAAAATGCCACTTGCGGAGCCATCATCCACTTCTGTCTCCTCGTTGGGGTCGCTAAAAGCTCCCCAGACTGTTTGTTCCTTTCCGATCCATCCTTTACTGGAAGGGCTCATTTACCAGGATTGGGAGCATCCTGACAAAATATTTACTCCCCCTAAGAGATTTCCGGTGGTCTATCCCATGGAGGATAAGTTCATCAGAAAATGGAAGGTCCCTACAGTGGACGCAGCCATCTCTTGTGTGAATAAATCACTGACATGTCCGGTGGATAATGTCCAAATGTTCAAGGACCCAATAGATAAAAAATTGGAGTCCTTATTAAAATCTGCTTTTTCTACAGCAGGATTGGTGGCACAACTAGGGATGAGCTTCGTGTTCGAGTCGAACATACGTTCGACTCGAACATCGGCTGTTCGATCGTTCGACGAAGATCGAACGATTTGGGCCGTTCGCGCCAAATTCGAGTGACGCGAACGGCCCACAATGCACTACGCCATCGCAGTGTCATCCAGGCGCTGTGATTGGCCAAGCATGCACTGTGACCCCGCATGCTTGGCCAATCACAGCGCTGGCAGCGAGGAGAGCAATGATTGGCCACAGGCAGGATGCCTGTGGCCAATTATTGCTGAGGGTGTTTAGTACACGCCCCACACTATAAAAGGCCGCCAGCACGGCGGCCTAGTGTAGTGTGTTCCGGAGCAGGGAAAGACAAGCATAGGCAGGGACAGTGACATTTATTTCTTTCTTGCTTAACCTGGATTCCTTTAGTTTAGGGAAAGAGAAGGATAGGTAGGGAGAGTGTCAGTGTGTTTTACTGTGCCAGTCCTTGTTTCTAGGGACAAAGAAGGAAAGTGAGGGGATTTCTCCTTGTGCTATAGTGTGCTTTAAAAAAACATTTTTTCTAGGGACAGAAAACTGTAGGTAGGGAGAGTGTCAGTTTCTTTCACTGTGCCAGTCCTTGTTTCTAGGGACAAAGAAGGAAAGTGAGGGGATTTCTCCTTGTGCTATAGTGTGCTTTAAAAAAACATTTTTTCTAGGGACAGAAAACTGTAGGTAGGGAGAGTGTCAGTTTCTTTCACTGTGCCAGTCCTTGTTTCTAGGGACAAAGAAGGAAAGTGAGGGGATTTCTCCTTGTGCTATAGTGTGCTTTAAAAAAACATTTTTTCTAGGGACAGAAAACTGTAGGTAGGGAGAGTGTCAGTTTCTTTCACTGTGCCAGTCCTTGTTTCTAGGGACAAAGAAGGAAAGTGAGGGGATTTCTCCTTGTGCTATAGTGTGCTTTAAAAAAACATTTTTTCTAGGGACAGAAAACTGTAGGTAGGGAGAGTGTCAGTTTCTTTCACTGTGCCAGTCCTTGTTTCTAGGGACAAAGAAGGAAAGTGAGGGGATTTCTCCTTGTGCTATAGTGTGCTTTAAAAAAACATTTTTTCTAGGGACAGAAAACTGTAGGTAGGGAGAGTGTCAGTTTCTTTCACTGTGCCAGTCCTTGTTTCTAGGGACAAAGAAGGAAAGTGAGGGGATTTCTCCTTGTGCTATAGTGTGCTTTAAAAAAACATTTTTTCTAGGGACAGAAAACTGTAGGTAGGGAGAGTGTCAGTTTCTTTCACTGTGCCAGTCCTTGTTTCTAGGGACAAAGAAGGAAAGTGAGGGGATTTCTCCTTGTGCTATAGTGTGCTTTAAAAAAACATTTTTTCTAGGGACAGAAAACTGTAGGTAGGGAGAGTGTCAGTTTCTTTCACTGTGCCAGTCCTTGTTTCTAGGGACAAAGAAGGAAAGTGAGGGGAATTCTCCTTGTGCTATAGTGTGCCAAAGCATTCCTCATCAACCATCTTTGAAATCCTTGTTTTTTGGACAGTCAGGGAAATTGTTGTTGTGCTATTCTGTGCAAAAGCAATAATCCTCAACCATATTTAGAAATCCTTAAGTAAAGGGACAGAGAAGGACACCTGAAGGTAGCCCTTATTGCTTTTTTCCCATCTCCCTGCAGGCCATCTATTAGAATGTCTGGAAGGCAAACAAGGAGAGGCAGACAGTCAGGAGGCAATAAAAGAGGGCAAGCAGGCTCTGTGTCTGGGGGCAACAGTGCTGGTCGTGGACGCGGTGCATTGTCATCAGCACATGGCCATGGGACACGCTTGTCCTTGTTTTCGGCAGCTGGACATGTTGAGCCACATCATGCCGAAGACTTGGTAGAGTGGATGACCAAGCCCTCCTCCTCCTCCTCCTCCTCCTCATCCTCTCTCACCCAGGCTCAGGGTACTGGCAAAGCAGCTGCCAAAGCGTCCTCTTCCCTGGTATCAATGTCAGACTCATCATCAGTCACTCCTTCCCTAGACCCACCATGTCCTCCTCCTGAGGAGTCCCCCGAACTGTTTCAGCACAGTGTTGGGTACATGCTCCAGGAGGATGCCCAGCGTTTCGAAGGGTCTGATGATGAAACCCAGCTACAGGAAGGCAGTAGCGTGAGAGCAGACAGAGGGGATGCTCAAGAAGGACACCAATCTGGCAGTCATGTTCCAGCAGCTGCAGCATGCTGCCAGATTGGCTCCAGTGATGAGGAGGGAGGGGATGATGAGGTCACTGACTCCACGTGGGTGCCTAATAGGAGAGAGGAGGAGGAGGAGGAGGATGAGGAGGAGGCACATCTCCAACGAGGCAGGATGCCCTTTGGTGGCCAGCGTAAGGGCAGTACACCGATGGAATCACACCGCAGAGCTCCGCCTGTGCAGGGCGCTGCCTCTGCCCGTCATTCAAAAAGTTCCTTGGTGTGGGCCTTTTTTGAGGCTAGTGCATCAGATCGCACAGCTGCTGTTTGCAACATATGTCTCAAGCGTATATCGCGTGGCCAAAACATCAGCCGCTTGGGTACCACATGCCTGACCAGACATATGTTGACCTGCCATGCAGCTCGTTGGCAAGCCTACCTCAAAGACCCACACCAAAGAACAAAGCGGACCTCTCCTTGCACCGCATCAGCTGGGATCTCCAACCCCACTATAACTTCAGTCCTCTCTGAAACATGCACTGAGAGGAATGAAGGTGTAGAATTAGGTGTGTCACAGCCAAGTACTTGCGGCCACTCTGCTAGCAGTACACCGACGTCCGATTCTAGCAGGCAAATTTCCCTGCCCCAGCTGCTGGACCGTCGAAAGAAGTTCACTCCCAGCCATCCACATGCCCAGCGGTTGAATGCTAGCTTGGCTAAATTGCTAGCGCTTCAACTGCTGCCTTTTCAGTTGGTAGACTCGGCCCCCTTCCGTGAGTTTGTGCAATGTGCGGTTCCTCAGTGGCAGGTTCCCAAACGCCACTTTTTTCACGGAAGGCTATTCCGGCTCTCTACCGGCATGTGGAAGGCAATGTCTTGGCCTCGCTGGACAGGGCGGTCAGCGGTAAGGTGCATATTACCGCTGACTCATGGTCCAGCAGGCATGGACAGGGACGTTACCTTTCTTTCACGGCCCATTGGGTCACTCTTTTGGCAGCTGGGAAGGATGCAGGACAAGGTGCAGTAGTGTTGGAGGTTGTTCCACCGCCACGCCTCCAAAATGCTACTACTGGTTGTGACACACCTCTCTCCTCCACCCCTTCCTCTTCTTCTTCCTCCATGGCCTCTTCCTGTGGTTTGTCCTATGAACCAGCGGTGCTCCGTAGCCGTTCACGGGGCTACGCAAGTACGCAGGCAAAAAGATGCCATGCCGTGCTTGCGCTGGTGTGTTTGGGGGACAGAAGCCACACTGGGGCAGATGTCCTGTCTGCTCTGCAGGGCCAGGCCGAGAGGTGGTTGACGCCACGCCAGCTTAAGCCAGGAATGGTGGTTTGCGACAATGGCACCAACCTCCTCTCCGCCCTCCGACAGGGACAACTGACCCATGTGCCCGGTGTGGCTCACGTCCTTAACCTGGTGGTGCAGCGGTTCTTGGGCAGGTACCCGGGCTTACAGGATGTCCTGAGGCAGGCCAGGAAAGTCTGTGTGCATTTCCGCAGATCTTATAATGCCAGTGCTCGCCTGGCTGAGCTGCAAAAGGAGTTGAACCTGCCCAAGAACCGCCTTATATGTGACATGCCCACCAGGTGGAACTCAACGTTGGCCATGCTGCAGCGGCTGCACACGCAGCAGAGGGCCATCAATGAGTACCTGTGCGACTACGGCACCAGGACAGGGTCAGGGGAGCTTGGTTTTTTTTCTCCACGCCAGTGGGGCATGATCAGGGATGCATGCACTGTCCTGGCACCATTTGAGGAGGCCACGAGGATGGTGAGCAGTGACAGTGCATGCATCAGTGACACTGTACCTCTTGTCCACCTGTTGGAGCACACGCTGCGTGGAATAATGGACAGGGCACTTGAGGCAGAACAGAGGCAGGAAGAGGAGGACTTCCTTGCCTCTCAAGGCCCCCTTTACCCAGACAGTGTTCCTTCTGTCCCACCCATCGCACAGGAAGAGGAAGAGGAGGAGGAGGAGGAGGAGGATTGTGTCAGCATGGAGGTGGAGGCTGGCACTCAGCATCATCAGCAGCAGTCTTTTAGGGATGATTTACAGTCCCAAGAAACCAGTGGACTTGTACGTGGCTGGGAGGAGGTGGCTGCGGATCATGTCGTCCTTAGTGACCCAGAGGACTCCGGAGCGAATGCCTCAGCAAACCTACGCTGCATGGCCTCCCTGATCCTGCAAAGTCTGCGGAAGGATCCTCGTATTCTTCGGATCAAGGAGAGGGACCATTACTGGCTGGCCACTCTCCTTGATCCACGGTACAAGGGTAAGGTTGCGGACCTTATGTTACCTTCGCAGAGGGAGCAGAGGATGAGACAACTCCGGGAGGCCTTGCAGAAAGGTCTGTGCAACGCGTTCCCAGAGACTGGGAGGTTACAAACTCCTGGTCCTGGACAACGAGTTGCTGAGGCTTCGGCCAGTCAAAGAAGGAGCGGTGGGGAAGGTGGCCGTCTGACCGATGCGTTCAGACAATTCTTTAGTCCGCAGCCCCAAAGTATGATCGGTTCCAGCAACCATCGCCAGCGTCTGATAAACATGGTGCAGGAATATCTAGGGGCAAGGTCAGACTTGGACACCTTCCCCACCGAAAATCCTCTGGCTTACTGGGTCTTGAGGATGGATCACTGGCCAGAGCTTGCACAGTATGCAATTGAGCTACTGGCCTGTCCTGCATCCAGCGTTCTTTCGGAACGCACATTCAGTGCTGCTGGAGGATTTGTCACGGATCACAGGGTGCGCCTGTCCACCGACTCGGTTGATCGACTGACTTTCATCAAGATGAACCAGTCTTGGATCACCACCAGCTACCACACACCTGATGCTGATATAACAGACTAATTGATTTTAACATGTCACATCCCTTCAAGACTGATGCTGAGTGCCTGTGCTGTTATGTTGACTGGCTATCCTCCTCCGAGTCCTCAATGATACGATTGATGATGATAGCTTGGAAGATCATTTTTGTTTATGGGTGCCGCCACCAGTGGCTAAGGCCCAATTTTTCAGCCCCTGTTTTACAGGGGCGTGTAATTACAATTTTTTTAGCAATAATTTGCCATAGGGCTCATTGCTGTGCTCCAAGTACAGTATCTGTGAGGGGTTGGAGTGTTGTGGCACCAGTGCCTAAGGCCCAATTTTTCAGCCCCTGTTTAACAGGGGCGTGTCATTAAAATTTTTGAAGCAATACTTTGCAACAGGGCTCATTGCTGTGCTCCAAGTAACGTATCTGTGAGGGGTTGCAGTGTTGTGCCACCAGTGCCTAAGGCCCAATTTTTCAGCCCCTGTTCAACAGGGGCATGTAATTACAATTCTTGATCTAATAATTCACAGCAGGGCCCATTGCTGCACCCACCAAGAGTAACTTTGAGGGCTTACAGTGTTGTGGCAACACCACCACCACCACCACCACGAAAGGCCCAATTTTTCAGCCCCTGTTCAAAAGGGGCATGTAATTACAATTCTTGATCTAATAATTCACAGCAGGGCCCATTCCTGCACCCACCAAGAGTAACTTTGAGGGCTTACAGTGTTGTGGCAACACCACCACCACCACCACCACGAAAGGCCCAATTTTTCAGCCCCTGTTCAAAAGGGGCATGTAATTACAATTCTTGATCTAATAATTCACAGCAGGGCCCATTCCTGCACCCACCAAGAGTAACTCTGAGGGCTTACAGTGTTGTGGCAACACCACCACGAAAGGCCCAATTTTTCAGCCCCTGTTCAACAGGGGCATGCAATTACAATTCTTGATCTAATAATTCACAGCAGGGCCCATTGCTGCACCCACCAAGAGTAACTGTCAGGGCTTACAGTGTTGTGGCACCAGCACCACCATCAAAGGCCCAATTTTTACTACCACTGTTCAACAATTATATGTAATTAAAATTCCTGATATAATAGTTGACAGCAGGGCGTTCCAGCACCAACCAAGAGTAACTGTGAGTGCTTACAGTGTTGTGCCAACACCAACAACTAAGGGGCCTATTTCTGCAGAGTATATACGGCAGGTCCCTACTTTCAAACATCCAACTTACAAACGACTCCTACTTGCAAACGCAAGAAGACAACAGGAAGTGAGAGGAAATCTACCCCTAGGAAGGAAAATTCTCTCCTGTAAGAATAAATATGGGAGAAAGGTGTCTCCTCTGTACTGATGCTTTATCAGCAATCCTTGTTTCAAGAAAAACACCACATTTCAAAAACAGTTGACATTGGGACGGAAAGTGAGGTGAAATGTTCTGAACAGGGGCACAGACAGCAAAACAAATGTTACAGGGGTGATAACCCTTACCTATGTTTTCCAAAAAGTTTAAAAATAGATTTTTGGGCTGGAGCTACACTTCAACAATGTACCTGTTCAAAATTACAAACAGATTCTACATAAGAACAAACCTACAGTCCCTGTCTTGTATGCACCGCCTGTATACGGCTGTTCAGAGTATATAGGGCCTTTTTTATTTTATGTGCGGGGTTCCCCTTAATATCCATACAAGACCCAAAGGGGCTGGTAATGGGCTGGGGTAGGGGGGGGGGGGGGTCATGGGGTAGCTATGCCATTTTTCTTAAAGATTTTCATCCATATTACCGGGACCAGACATTACATTAAAGCCGCAAGCAGTTTTAAATGGCTTTTTTTTCCTTTAGAAGTGTCATTTTGTGCAGGGACAGTTCTAAACACGGGAAACACGTGGCACTTCACAGGCATACTTTAGACACCCCCCAGGTACGATATTTAAAGGAATATTTGACTTTTTTTTTTTCACTTTATGCATCATTAAAATGACTGCTCCCGAAAAACGACCGTTTTTAAAACTTCTTTTTGCATTGATACATGTCCCCTGGTGCAGAACCCGGGTTCCCAAACCCTTTTTAGGACAATAACATGCATAATAGTTGTTATAATTAGCACTTTAGAATTCGAACGTTCGCATCCATTGTATTTAATAGGGTTCTAATGTTCGTACGAACTTTCGGTCCGTTCGCGGGTTCTGGTGCGAACCGAACCCGGGGGTGTTCGGCTCATCACTAGACACAACCAGCAGTGGCAGCTATTGGGGTCTGCCAAGCAGTGAAGGATCAGTTGAAACAGATCTTAAGGGACTTGCCAGATCAGCAGGCTCTTGCCCTAGCTGATCTACCTAGAGCCTTATGCTTTGCGGTGGACGCCATAAAGGATTCAATCCATCAGGCCTCCCGCCTTACGCTGTCTGTAGTACATATGCGCAGGCTTCTATGGCTCAAAAACTGGTCTGCTGAAGCTCCCTGTAAAAAAATTGCTGGTCAGCTTCCCATTTCATGGTGAGCGCTTATTCGGGGAAGACCTGGACAAGTATATCCAGAGAATTTCCAGCGGTAAAAGTACACTTTTGCCGGTTAAAAATAGAGTTAGAGGTCCCTCTTTTAAGAGGCCGGCTTCTCCAGTCCCTAGGACATCGGCTGTGAAACAGTTCCGACGGCCTCCTCGGTCAAATCCCGGAGGTAAAAATCAGGGACAGTTGCAGGGTAACAAGAAGCCCTGGAGCAGGAGAGGTACAAAACCTCCCCCAAAGTCAAATGCATGAAGGGTTGCCCCCACTCAATCGGGTGGGGGGAAGACTTCAGTTGTTCACAGAGACCTGGCGGGACACGATCCGAGACAGATGGGTGCTCTCCGCAGTAAATCTGGGATACAAATTGGAGTTAAAAAACTCCCCTCCTTCCCGCTTTATAAGGTCAAACGTGCCAAGGGATCCCCAGAAGAGAGGATCCCTCCTGTTGGCACTGGAACAATTATTGCTCCAAGCAGTAATTATAGAGGTTCCCCTGGAAGAATGGGGGTTCGGGTTTTACTCAAACCTCTTTACAGTTCCGAAGCCAAACGGGGACGTGAGGCCCATATTAAATCTAAAAGGGCTAAACAAATTCCTACATATCAGGACTTTCCGGATGGAGTCGATCCGATCGGTAGCCACTGCCCTACAAGGGGAGGAATGGTTAGCCTCGATCGACATCAAAGATGCTTATTTGCACATTCCCATCTTTCCAGCCCACCAAAAATTTCTACGCTTTGCGGTAGAAGGACGCCATTTTCAGTTCAGAGCCTTACCCTTCGGTCTGGCCACAGCACCAAGAGTGTTCACAAAAATTCTGGCCCCATTATTGGCCAATCTAAGGACACGAGGTGTAACGATAATGGCATATCTAGACGACTTGTTGCTGATAGACCACTCAGTGGAAAAACTAGAAGTGGTTGTTCACGAGACAATCAAGTTTCTGGAATATCACGGTTGGATTATCAACCGAGACAAGTCAGCCCTAAAACCAGTCAAAAGTCTGGAATACTTGGGGCTAAGGCTGGATTCAGACCAGAGAAAAATTTTCTTGCCTCAAGAAAAGGGGTCGTCTTTGAGAGATTTGATCCACTTAGTGGGTTCAAAAAGACAGCCATCCATACGCCTGTGCATGAGGCTGCTGGGAAAAATGGTGGCATCATTCGAAGCAGTACCCTACGGTCAATTCCATTCAAGGAAATTGCAAAGGGCCATACTGTCAGCCTGGAACAAAAAAGTTCAGGCTCTGGACTTACCAATGTCCTTGTCCCCTTCCGTTCGCAAGAGCCTCCGCTGGTGGTTGGTTCCCCAGAATCTGGAAAGAGGGAAATCCTTCAGTCCGATTTCCTGGAAGGTGGTCACTACAGATGCCAGCCTTATAGGCTGGGGAGCAGTACTGGAGCAATGGTCTCTCCAGGGCAAGTGGTCAGAAGCAGAAAAGGCCCTGCCCATCAATCTCTTAGAGATACGAGCAGCCCGGTATGCCCTAGTAGCATGGACATCCAAACTCCAAGGGTCCCCTGTCAGAGTTCAATCAGACAATGCCACAGCAGTGGCATATATCAATCGTCAGGGGGGCACCAGGAGTCGTGCAGCCCAAAGGGAAGTAAATTACATCCTGAGATGGGCAGAAAGATATGTCCCAGCCATATCTGCGGTATTCATTCCAGGAGTGGAGAATTGGAAGGCGGACTTTCTAAGTCGCCAACAATTATGCCCAGGGGAATGGTCCCTTCATCCCGAGGTTTTCCGGACAATATGTCAGCGGTGGGGAACACCGGATGTAGATCTGCTAGCATCCAGATTCAACACAAAAGTGGACAGGTTTGTCTCTTGGACAAGGGATCCCCTAGCGTGCGGCTCGGATGCCCTAGTGTTCCCTTGGGATCAGTTCAAGCTGATATATGCATTCCCACCGCCACAATTGTTACCTCGATTACTCCGCAGAATCAGGGTAGAAAAGAAACCAGTGATTCTGGTGGCTCCAGCGTGGCCCCGAAGAGCATGGTACGCGGAGATTGTAAAAATGTCTGTGGGGAGTCCTTGGACCCTCCCACATCGTCCGGACCTGCTTTCGCAAGGACCGATATACCACCCTTTCTTACCAGCCCTAGGTTTGACGGCCTGGCTATTGAAGCCCACATTCTAAAAAAGAGAGGGCTCTCTAATTCTGTGGTATCTACCATGATCAATGCCAGGAAGCCGGTATCCAGGCAGATCTACTATAGAATCTGGAAGGCGTACATCGCCTGGTGTGAGGCCAAGAAATGGCATCCACGTAAATACGTAATAGGTAGGATTCTGGACTTCCTACAATGGGCTGTAGATAGGAAGCTTGCCTTGAGTACCATCAAGGGTCAGATTTCGGCCTTGTCAATATTTTTTCAAAGGCCCTTGGCTTCGCATTCACTAGTCAAAGCCTTTATACAAGGAGTGATGCGTATTAGTCCTCCGGTTAATATTTCCATATGTCCATGGGATCTAAACTTGGTTCTGTCGGTTCTACAGAAACAACCATTTGAACCATTACAGCATATTTCCTTGGTGCTTCTCACCAGGAAATTGATTTTTCTAGTAGCCATTTGTTCGGCTAAAAGAGTATCGGAATTAGCAGCTATGTCCTGTAAGGAGCCATATCTGGTTATCCATAAGGACAGAGTAGTGTTACGTCCTCATCCAGCCTTTCTTCCTAAGGTGGTATCGAGTTTTCATTTGAACCAAGATGTGGTTCTTCCTTCTTTTTTCCCCAAACCTACTTCGGTAGAGGAAAAGTTATTGCATTCTTTGGATGTAGTAAGAGCAGTTAAAGCTTATCTAAAAGCCACTGCTCAGATTCGCAGAACGGATACTTTGTTTATTCTGCCGGAAGGCCCCAGAAAGGGTCAGGCAGCGTCAAAATCTACTTTAGCCAAGTGGATTCGACAGGTCATAATACAAGCCTATGGCTTGAGAAGGAGACCGCCTCCGTTCAAAGTTAGAGCGCACTCCACGAGAGCAGTTGGAACTTCATGGGCAGTGCATCACCAGGCCTCCCTGGCTCAAATCTGTAAGGCCGCAACATGGTCTTCAGTACACACGTTTACTAGGTTCTACCAGGTGGACGTTAGAAGTCAGGAGGATGTCGCCTTTGGGCGCAGTGTGTTGCAGGCCGCAAAAGATCCTCATGTCTGATAGCGCTCAGCTTATATATGGTGTATCCCCCCCCCTCATTTGGCATTGCTTTAGGACATCCCATTAGTAATGACTATGTCGCTCTGTGTCCCGTGATGTACGAGAAAGAAAATAGGATTTTTATAACAGCTTACCTGTAAAATCCTTTTCTTGGAGTACATCACGGGACACAGAGCTCCCGCCCCTCTTTGGGGACACTTATTGCTTTGCTACAAAACTGAGGTGCTCCCGGATGGGAGGGGCTTATATAGGGGAGGGTACTTCCGGTTTTGGAAGTTGCCAGTGCCAGCACCTGACGGTATCTATATAACCCATTAGTAATGACTATGTCGCTCTGTGTCCCGTGATGTACTCCAAGAAAAGGATTTTACAGGTAAGCTGTTATAAAAATCCTATTTTTTGGTGGTGTCGATGGTGATCGGGACCAGCGAGAATTTCGTTGATTGTATAATGTTCGTATTGATTTCCTCTGTTTGTTTGCTTTGGCTGAGTGAGGTTGGTTGTTTTTTTCTGTTGAATTATTTCACGAATGTTTTCGATTTTGTCGATTAAAAAAATCCGATATCTCATTACAGAACTCTTGGGTTTCGTTTGCTGGAGGCTCTAGGCAGGTAGGGTTCATAGTCTGAGTGACTAGTTTGAAGAGTTCACGAGGTCGGTTTAGGGCTTTTTTGATGGTGTTTGAGAAATGTTTCTTTTTTGCTTTGGAAATTGCTTTGTGATATTTCTTAGTGAGTGCTTTTGTAGTTTATGTGGTTTTCCTTAGTTGGGTTTCTTCTCCAGGCTCCTTCAGCTCTTCTGCGTTCTTGCTTCATAAGAATAAGAGTGTCATTAAAGCAGCCCGAGTTGTTTTTGCGAATAAGTGCTCTACGTTTTGGAGCGACTGTGTCTGCTGTTTGTAGCAATGCTTTGTTTAAGGAGTTGAGTGTTTCTTCTGATGAGTGGTTTTGATTTAGCATTCCTATTTTTCTTGATAGTGTGGTTTTGAAGAGTTCCAAGTGCAGTTTCTTCTGAGACCTTGTCCAGTATGTTTTTATTGGGTGTTTCGGTTTTTGGGAGATGGTGTTGGTGGTGATTTTAAATTTGATAGCGTGGTGGTCCGTCCATGGTAACGACATGTTGTCCAGTGTGTTGACGTCCATATTTTGTTTGAAGATGAGGTCAAGAATGTGACCCAACACATGCGTGGGGGCATTTATCAGTTGCTGCAGACCTAGTTCTTCCAGTTGGTTGATGCAGGAGGTGGCAATGGGGTCCTGAGTGGAGTTAGCCCAGAGGTTGAAATCCCTGAGTAATAGAAAGCTTTTGGTTTTTAAGGTGTATGTCGAGATAAATTCGGTGAAGGGTGTGAGGAGATTTGTCTTTGGTCCCGGTGGTCTGTAGCATAGCAGTATGGGGGTGTTGTTTGAAGATGCAGAGTGAGTGTCTCCATGAAAGGCAATGAGTTCTGTAGAGTCGGTTTGATGAGTGAGAGGTGAGATTTGAAGATCACTGCTAGGCCTCCTCCGCTTTGTCCTATTCTATGCTTGGTTAGAATGCGGTAGTTCTCAGGCACCAATTCTGTTAGAATGGTGTTAGTAAGGTGTTTGCCTCTTTATCACGGAAAGCTGGCTATCTATGTTGTTTTGGGTGATGAAGTCGTGGATTTCCTGTCTGTGTTTGATTGCAGATCTCGTGTTGATCAAGGCGCATGATAAGTGTTGTAGTTGAAGTGGTGTCTTCCTGTTTTTGATTTTCGATTGATCCTTAGCAGTTGTTCTTTTCATAGTATTGTTTGGGTGGAGGTTGGTAGTGTTGAGGCAGTATTCCTTAGCCTGTGGAGGGTGTCTGCTGAGTATTTAAAGTTACCCATGATGGGGGAAAAAACAAAAGTTAATGGCGATAGTGAATAGGGCCCAATGACCTAGCCGCCCCCCCCCCCCCCGTTGGTCCAGAGGAAGGCGAAAACCCCAACTGAGCCTAGGCCAATTTCTACAGCAGGGGAAAAATTCCTTCCTGACCCCCCAAGAGGCGATCGGGTGAACCCTGGATCAACTTCCTACTGGTTGGAGGGACCCCTATGTACTTACCAGGTCGGCGCATGAGGGCCCGCTGAAAAGAGAAATGGGGAGAGGATAATGGGTTGGCCGAAGCTAGGCCGCAGCCGCGGTCTCTCCTGCAGGTCTAGTGGTCTAGAGGCGGGCGGCAGGCGGTAGTCGGCGGCTGCGGGCGGCGCGATAGTGAGCGGGGGGGACCTGAGCTAGAAGAGAGTGGGGTCCAGGGGAAGCCACAGGTCGTCAGGTTCACGTTTGCTGGGGGAGAGAAACGCAGGAATCCAAGGATGAGTCCTGGATGGCCGGATGGCCAGAGCTCCTGTCACACACACGTCCGTTACGCTAGACCACGTGTGTGGATTGCTCTGTGAAGCGGTGAGGCTAGAGCTCCTGTCGCACACGTCCGTTGCGCGTGTGTGTGGATCTGGGGAGATAGCGGAGTAGCGGTGGTCGGTGCTGTAGGTTGGGGTAGCCTGGGTACGTCGGGGGGGGGGGGGGATATCCGTAATAAGTAGGAAAAATAAAGTTTTAAAGAGATTTTGAAGGGCAGTAGTGACTGGAGATGCAGGTTGGGGCAGCCCGGTTGTGTTGGGGGGGTGGGGAATATCAGTAAAAGTAGGGGAAAAATAACGTTTTTTTTTTTTCACCTTAGTAGTGTGTTAAGAGTATGTAACACCCCCTTTTCTTTTCAATAAAAGGTAGGAGATGTTTTATAGTCCACGGAGATAGCAGGGAACAGTACTAACTGATAACAGTCCAGAGAGCACGGTTATCAGCTTACAAGATTTCAGGCTGGATGATCAGCTATATTTTTTGCACTTGTTAACCACTTCAGCTCCGGACCATTTGGCTGCCAAATGACGAGCCACTTTTTGCGATTCGGCACTGCGTGGCTTTAACTGACAATTGCGTGGTCGTGCGACGTTGTGCCCAAACAAAATTGACGCCCTTTTTTTCCCACAAATAGAGCTTTCCTTTGGTGGTATTTGATCATCTTTGCGATTTTTTTAATTTTTTTCGCTATAAACAAAAGAAGAGCGTAAATTTTGAAAATAAACACAATATGGTTTACTTTTTGCTATAATGAATATCCCATTATTTTTTTTTTAAACAATCTTTTTCCTCAGTTTAGGCCGATATGTATTCTACATATTTTTGGTAAAAAAAAACGCAATAAGCGTATATTGATTGATTTTCGCAAAAGTTATAGCGTTTACAAAATAGGGGGTAGTATAATGGCATTTTTTTTTTTAGTAATGGCGACGATCTGTGATTTTTATCTTGACTGCGACTTTATGGCGGACACTTTTGACACATTTTTGCGACCATTGTCATTTATACAGCAATCGGTGCTATAAAAATGCACTGATTACTGTGTAAATGACACTGGCAGGGAATGAGTTAACCACTAGGGGCGCTGAAGGGGTTAAGTGTGTCCTAGGGAGTGATTCTAACTGTGAGGGGGCGTGACTACGAGTGACACATCGGTGATCTCTGCTCGCGATCACAGGGAGCAGATATCACTGTCCTGTCACTAGGAAGAACAGGGAAATGCCGTGTTTACATCGGTATCTCCCCGTTCTTCCTCTCCCGACCGCAATCGCAGGCTGCTTGGGAACTTCGAGTTCCTGGGACCCGCGGGCGCACTCACGAGGCACACGGAGCGCGCGCCAAATTTGAAGGGACGTACAGGTACGCCCATTTGCCTGCCCGTGCCATTCTGCCGATATACAGGCGTGCGGCGGTCGGGAAGCAGTTAAACAGGTAAAATAAAACCTTATTTTTAATGGTATATTAAACACACCACAAGAGAGAAAATCAGATAAATGTATTGTTAGATTTTGCATACACTTTAGGGAACACAGGGTCCGAGGGAATTAAAGAGGTTCTAGAAGCAAAAGTTTTTTTTACCCTAATGTATTCTCTCCCTTAGCTCGCTCAGCCCCCCTTATACTTGCCTGAGCCCACTCTCGATCCAGCCCTGTGCACAGGGCTGATTTAAAGCAGTGAGAGCCATTGGCTTCTGCTGCTGTCAATTAAATCCTGTGATGGGTGGACAGGGCTAAGCCGTGCTGTGTGTATAAAGACGCAGGCCGCCCGCACTAGTGCCCCCTTTAGGAAGTGGCTTCCTATGTGGGCATTCGCCGAAGAGGTGGAGCCATGTGTGCTGGCAGGGAAACCCAGAAGAGGAGGATTGGGCCAGGGCTACTGTTAGAAATCACAAGGCCCTGTACAGCCTACCTGAAAAGCCAACACCCCCCCTGAAAATATCAACAATATTTTCACTACATTTTTATATATCATTATTATTATTATATTATTATATATATCATTATTAGTGGACACAAACTTACAAAAATTCCTGCTAAATCTAAAAGATAAAACTGTATTGAGTTAATAAATAAAGTTCTGTGTGTGAATGGGGTATTGGGGCTCATTTGCATGGATTCTGTGGCCTGTACTGTATATATTAGTGTTTTAATTTTTTTATTTGTGGCTATTTTTTTATTTTATTTTTTTATGTAGCAGACCGCCTTCATTACTCTATGGGGTCGCAGCAGCTGTACGAACACAGCTTCAGGTTCTTATTTGACAGGTATTGTATGTGGATGCAGGTGTACGGCCCCAAACGCAGTGTGTATTCGGGACCACACACCCACACCTGCACACCTATCAAATTAGGACATGTGGCTGTGTTCATACAGCCGCTGCATTCTCATAGAGTGACAGGCGGCTCCAGTAGCACAAACTGCTCATTCACACTGTATAGGCCAGAGAACCCATATGAACCCTAATTTTTTTTAAATTAGATAATAAAAAAAAATATCTTTTTTTTAAATTATTTTTTACTATTTATTTTACGGTGCTGTTGGGGGGCTTAGGCAAAATATCTGGGGTCTAAACAGACCCTTGACATCTCAACTTGATGCAGAGAAAAGGAATTGAGGACACATATTCTTCAATTCCTTTCTCTGTAGCCTCAGCTGCACTGCAGGTGAATGAACAGGAGACAGAGGCTCCTATAAATTGAAGCATAGTTAACACAGTGAGTTTAGCTTGGACTGAAGGAGGGGAGGACAGAGGAAAGTACCAAATCACATAGTAAAGAAGCTGTAGTCGCCACTAGAGGTCAGCACTCCACAGAATAACAATAACTTGTGTAGCGGGGGTTTAAATTTAGGGGGATACACCTGGGTGGTAGAATAACCCAGGTGTGTATAAATCATAAGAGGATTTAGACCATTTAAATCGTGGAGGACTTGGTGGTGTACTATTCTCCTTGGCCTCTGGGTGGCGGTGTTCCCACGGGTCAAGGTAGAATCACTGCCGCAGTGCTGTCCTTTTTGTCCCGTTCCGGCGGTGGTACAGCGGGGGCGGAGAACCTGCTGTGGCGTCATGGGAGGGGATAAAGGGGAGAGACGCCCTCGCCACGAGGTCTTCTTGAGCGCGTGCCCAGGCACCTTAGGCCTGGGTGCGGGCGGTCCGGAGTTCCAGCCCAGGCGCCCTAGGCCTGGTCGGAGCGGAGTTGGCGTCCATCCCAGGCACCTTAAGCCTGGGGTGAGGTACTACACCGGAGGCCTGGGGCCCAGTGACTTCGACTGGGCTCCGCAAGGGCGGATGAGTCCGAGGGACCCTGAGGTGGATGGGGCCCATGTCTGAGGTGAGGAGGCCGGAGAGGTTACCCGTCTGAAGAGTCCTGAGCAGCATCAACCCGGTGACGGAGGGGCCTCTGGTAACTCCCTTGGAGGGACATCTTCCCCCTGACAGGGGCCACAACGCAGCAAAGGTACTCCAATTCATATTCTTCAGAGTCGCTGGTAGAGACTCACAAGTTTCAAGTTTCTCTCTCTAGCCAATGGCTATAGCAACCGCTGGTGAAACCACAGTGGTTTCGTTTATCGTTAGGACAGTGCCTCGACCTGCTCACCCCACCGTATTAAACTGTTTATGGGTCTCAACCTATCGGCTGACAAAGAACTGTTTTAATTGTGTGCTACAATAAAACAAGTGTTGGATCCTTATCGGTGTGTGGAACTCTGGTTAATGGGAGTGAAGGGGAGTGTCAGCACAGCAAGACTTGGTTTCTAATAGAAACACACAGGCCCGAGAAGAATAACTGGTACTGGCTTTCACCTCACCTGCTGCAATGGGGAGGACATGGGCCATAGCGCATCTCACCCTCACGTACAACATACCCCTAGACCAGAAAGAGGGGGTGAGGCCGCTAAACGTGGGGGCTCGTAAGTCCGGGATGATGTGTGTTTTAACCATGGAACTGGGAACGGCTGTGTTTGAACTTTGCTGCCCGGAGGAGTTCCGAGTGGGTCGGCCATGTGATTGGCCAGAGTGCATCCCTGCTCAAAGTCGTGGACATGACCCTAAGACGGGAAAGGCCCATGTAGAAGAGCGAGAAGAGGGAGAAGTCCAGCCGTGTGACGTACTACATGTGGGGGCTTTTACTGCACTGCGCCATGAGGCACCCCATAGCTGCGCAGTTCGTGGGCGGAGACTGGTGGAAGCCCGCGAAAACGTGCAAGTTGTGTGGGAGGAGTCTGGCCATGTGAGGAGATACACGTGGAGACTTTGGCGCGTGGTCAGTGTGTGATGGAGCAGCAGATAGTCGGGATGACCTCAAGTTCCCCGTGGATTCCGGTTCCCTACCCCGCGAAGATGACTGCTTTTGCTGCTCCCCTTACAGACACGGGGATAAGACTTAGACCCCGAGGGCAGTTGGCTCTGTACACCTGCAGAGACACGGAGGCCCTCGGCGTGATCTGTCCCGGGTGCTCGGGACTGGTGGTCAACCTGAAGCCATTCGGGCGTTGCGAGGCATGCAAGCAGTTTCTATTCGAGGTGGAGCCATCCACAGTAAGGCCCCGGGCCCTTCGCCTCAACTGCCTCACAGGTACCGCTACTCCGGAAGGGGACATCCAGGCCTTTGCGGAGGTCGCCATACGCACTGACCAGGGCGACGTGACTGCCCAACCAGAGACTGGGAAAGAAAAATCCGAGGATGCTGCTTTGGTCGCCACAGATTCCCTGCTCCCACCTCCGAAGAGGAAAGTCGGCCTGGTACAGGCGTCCTGTGGTCGTGGTCGAGCTTCACCCCGTCGCTTGCCGGGCCTGGATGGATCCGGTTGGAAGAGTCCTGGACATCCCAGTTCTTCGAAAGGTCAAGGTGAGCCAGGGGCTGGGACTGTGGTGGTGGTTGGAGGTGTCGGGAGTCCACAGCCGGTGGAGCCCGCTAGGGAGGTTAGTTCCACGTCTACTAGGGACTACCTCCCCGCAGAGATGTATGACACCTCCGACCTAGAATCGCTGTCGGACTGTGGAGATGACGGTGAAATAGACAAACTTTTTCACAGCAAAGGCTGGGACAAAATGCCATTGCCTGTGTTACGTGTACCACGGGATCTGCCTATGTCCACGGGAGACAGCACGCCCCGGGCGGAAGCCCCGGAGCTCACGAGGAAGCCTAGTCTTTTGCTTGTCATTTCATCACCCGCAGCATCACCCGTTCCGGTGGCGGGGACACAGCGCGCATCACTACGGGCACCAAGATTCAAACCGACGGAGGTGGTGAAAGTACCTCGGCATCCAGAGGCCCTTGTTCCGCCAGGAGAAGGTGAGCGGGCCACAATGCCTCCTTTGGCCCGACTGCAGTGGCTCTTCTGCCAGAGGGTCGCCCGTGAGTACGGATGGGAATATCCTTACTTGCCTCGGGACTTACTTTTTGAGGTCGAAGTCCTGCGACAGAGATGGTATGACGAGTTTGTTTGGGTGAATCTTAAAGTGCTGCATGCCCGCCGGTACTTGTCCTGCTCACCATCAGTGTCCAAACAATTCAAGGACTGCAGAGCAGAATGGATGTGGGGCTGTCATATCCACGCAGACAAGGTGCTTATCTGCCGGAAGGATGGAGAGGACATTGATTATTCGGTTGAAACTTTTGATAAGCATCTGAAGCCCCTGTTCTTGCCGCATCCGAAATTTTATTTGTGAGGAGAGAAAAGAAAAAAACAACTCTGCTGTATGTTCTTTCTGCTGCTGAACTTTCTGGAAGTGTTTTTACCAGAATATCAGAACTGGGCCCTAGTTTTTATTTGGGCTTTTCTACTCTTTGGAGGAATGAGAGCTGTTTGTTTTGTTCTCTCTTTCTTCATACATCAGAGACAAAGACTTTGGGGTAGAATCAGAGTAGGGACGCAAGAAGAGGGAAGGTTGCCTGGAAGATTTCACCAAGTGTCACCAGGAGGCAGTGTTGCCCAGCGGCTGTTTTTTTTTTTTTTTTACACTTGCACCACCTTACTCATTGGAGCGAATGGGTCTCTCGGCTGATAGACCCATTCATTCCAAATTAACACAAATGTGTTAGGATGTTGTGTTTTTTTGTTTCCCTTCTGCAGGAGATCCATCTGTCAAGGCTGCTGAGTATGGGGTGGTTCTTAGACAGTGATGGTAGGGATTGTATATGTGTACATGGTCAGATGGTTTTATTGCAAAGTTACTATTTCATGTTCCCTTTCCCTTGAGCAGGTCTTGGCGCAATTAGGATTCAAATTTTGAGGGATGGCCTCTGGGGTCAGGCTTATGTTACCACTCCTTGGGAGACATGGGCTTGCACCAGACGCTTGGGACCAGCGTCAAATCACTAGGGGGAGAATGTAGCGGGGGTTTAAATTTAGGGGGATACACCTGGGTGGTAGTATGACCCAGGTGTGTATAAATCATAAGAGGATTTAGACCATTTAAATCGTGGAGGACTTGGTGGTGTACTATTCTCCTTGGCCTCTGGGTGGCGGTGTTCCCACGGGTCAAGGTAGAATCACTGCCGCAGTGCTGTCCTTTTTGTCCCGTTCCGGCGGTGGTACAGCGGGGGGCGGAGAACCTGCTGTGGCGTCACGGGAGGGGATAAAGGGGAGAGACGCCCTCGCCACGAGGTCTTCTTGAGCGCACGCCTAGGCACCTTAGGCCTGGGTGCGGCCGGTCCGGAGTTCCAGCCCAGGTGCCCTAGGCCTGGTCGGAGCGGAGTTGGCGTCCATCCCAGGCACCTTAAGCCTGGGGTGAGGTACTACACCGGAGGCCTGGGGCCCAGTGACTTCGACTGGGCTCCGCAAGGGCGGATGAGTCCGAGGGACCCAGAGGTGAATGGGGCCCATGTCTGAGGTGAGGAGGCCGGAGAGGTTACCCGTCTGAAGAGTCCTGAGCAGCATCAACCCGGTGACGGAGGGGCCTCTGATAACTCCCTTGGAGGGACATCTTCCCCCTGACAGGGGCCACAACGCAGCAAAGGTACTCCAATTCATATTCTTCAGAGTCGCTGGTAGAGACTCACAAGTTTCAAGTTTCTCTCTCTAGCCAATGGCTATAGCAACCGCTGGTGAAACCACAGTGGTTTCGTTTATCGTTAGGACAGTGCCTCGACCTGCTCACCCCACCGTATTGAACTGTTTATGGGTCTCAACCTATTGGCTGACAAAGAACTGTTTTAATTATGTGCTACAATAAAACAAGTGTTGGATCCTTATCGGTGTGTGGAACTCTGGTTAATGGGAGTGAAGGGGAGTGTCAGCACAGCAAGACTTGGTTTCTAATAGAAACACACAGGCCCGAGAAGAATAACTGGTACTGGCTTTCACCTCACCTGCTGCAATGGGGAGGACATGGGCCGTAGCGCATCTCACCCTCACCTACAACATACCCCTAGACCAGAAAGAGGGGGTGAGGCCGCTACACTTGATTCAGTGAAGCTGCTAAATCTACCCACTGAGGAGGGCACAGATGGCAAAAAATGTGACAGGAGTTATATCCTTCCCTTACTCTAAATCTAAAACGCAAAAAACAATATCTACAATATCTAAGATCATAATTCTGCATAGATTAAAACTAAAAGTTCTGGTCATGTTCAAAATAACAATTCATATTTTATATGTATTCAATTATGTAAAGGATTAAATGCATCTGGTGTAAGGACCTTAATCTATCTTGGTATCAGCCTCCTTTGGGCAAAAAAGAAACCAGCTGATTGGAGGAAAGATCGTGCATAGGAGCTTATTAGTGCTAGTCTCTGTCCAATCACAGGCTGAGGGTGGGGAGGTGACTTGGCAGTATTGCTTTAAATGCAACAGAGGAAAGTCAGGTCACTGACCTGGCTATGCTTTCTGGTAGGGCTCTGTGCATTTTAAATACAGGTCCAATTTAATGCAGCGCCTCCAATACCAATACACGGGGCGGCCCGTGACCATAGCTGGGGAAAGGGGTGGGGAGGCGAGGGGAGTTTATTACCTGAAGTAAGATTAAAACCTAATATGGGTCATTCCTTTAAGGCCCTCACTTTGCATGAAGTTCCTTTGTGCTAGGGGCCCTGCTGATCCACTGCTATTTAAGTTGAAAAAAAAAAAAAAGGGATTTTTATAACAGCTTACCTGTAAAATCCTTTTCTTGGAGTACATCACGGGACACAGAGCGACTTAGTCATTACTAATGGGTTATATAGATTACCTTCAGGTGTTGGCACTGGCCAATTCCAAACCGGAAGTACCCTCCCCTATATAAGCCCCTCCCATCCGGGAGCACCTCAGTTTTGTAGCCAAGCAATAAGTGTCCCAAAAAGAGGGGTGGGAGCTCTGTGTCCCGTGATGTACTCCAAGAAAAGGATTTTACAGGTAAGCTGTTATAAAAATCCCTTTTTCTTTTTCGTACATCACGGGACACAGAGCGACTTAGTCATTACTAATGGGACGTCCCAAAGCAATGCCAAATGAGGGGACGGATACATAAGCTGGGCGCCATCAGGCATGAGGATCTTTTGCGGCCTGCAACACACTGCGCCCAAAGGCGACATCCTCCCGACTTCTAACGTCTACCTGGTAGAATCTAGTAAACGTGTGTACCGAAGACCATGTTGCGGCCTTACATACTTGAGCCAGGGAGGCCTGGTGATGCACTGCCCATGAAGTTCCAACTGCTCTTGTGGAGTGCGCCCTAACTTTGAACGGAGGCGGTCTCTTTTTCAAGCCATAGGCTTGTATTATGACCTGTCGAATGCACTTGGCTAAAGTGGATTTTGATGCTGCCTGACCCTTTTTAGGGCCTTCCGGCAGAATAAACAAAGTATCCGTTCTGCGAATCTGAGCAGTGGCTTTTAGATAAGCTTTAACTGCTCTTACTACATCCAAGGAATGTAATAATTTTTCCTCTACCGAGCTAGGTTTGGGGAAAAAAGAAGGAAGAACCACATCTTGGTTCAAATGAAACCTCGATACCACCTTAGGAAGAAAGGCTGGATGAGGACGTAATACTACTCTGTCCTTATGGACAACCAGATATGGCTCCTTACAGGACAAGGCGGCTAATTCCGATACTCTTTTAGCCGAACAAACGGCTACTAAGAAAATCAATTTCCTGGTGAGAAGAACCAAGGAAATGTGTTGCAATGGTTCAAACGGTTGTTTCTGTAGAACTGACAGAACCAGGTTTAAGTCCCATGGACATATGGGAATACTAACCGGAGGGCTAATACGCATCACTCCTTGTATGAAAGCTTTGACTAGTGAATGCAAAGCCAAGGGCCTTTGAAAAAATATTGACAAGGCCGAAATCTGACCCTTGATAGTACTCAAGGCCAACTTCCTATCTACAGCCCACTGTAGGAAGTCCAAAATCCTCCCTATCACGTACTTACGTGGATGCCATTTCTTGGCCTCACACCACGTAATGTACGCTTTCCAGATCCTATAATAGATCTGCCTGGATACCGGCTTCCTGGCATTGATCATGGTAGATACCACAGAATTAGAGAGCCCTCTCTTTTTCAGAATGTGGGCTTCAATAGCCAGGCCGTCAAACCTAGGGCTGGTAAGGAAGGGTGGTATATCGGTCCCTGCGACAGCAGGTCCGGACGATGTGGGAGGGTCCAAGGACTCCTCACTGACATTTTTACAATCTCCGCGTACCATGCCCTTCGGGGCCACGCTGGAGCCACCAGAATCACTGGTTTCTTTTCTACCCTGATTCTGCGGAGTAATCGCGGTAACAATTGTGGCGGTGGGAATGCATATATCAGCTTGAACTGATCCCAAGGGAACACTAGGGCATCCGAGCCGCAAGCTAGAGGATCCCTTGTGCGAGACACAAATCTGTCCACCTTTGCGTTGAATCTGGATGCTAGCAGATCTACATCCGGTGTTCCCCACCGCTGGCATATTGCCTGGAAAACCTCGGGGTGAAGAGACCATTCCCCCGGGCATAATTGTTGGCGACTTAAAAAGTCCGCTCTCCAATTTTCCACTCCTGGGATGAAAACCGCGGATATGGCTGGGACATATTTTTCTGCCCACTCCAGGATGCAATTTGCTTCCCTCTGGGCTGCACGACTCCTGGTGCCACCCTGGTGATTGATATATGCCACAGCTGTGGCATTGTCTGATTGAATTCTGACAGGGGACCCTTGGAGTTTGGATGTCCATGCTACTAGGGCATACCGGGCTGCTCGTATCTCTAAGAGATTGATGGGCAGGGCCTTTTCTGCTTCTGACCACTTGCCCTGGAGAGACCATTGCTCCAGTACTGCCCCCCAGCCTATGAGGCTGGCATCTGTAGTGACTACCTTCCAAGAAACCGGACTGAAGGGTTTCCCTTTTTCCAGATTCTGGGGCACCAACCACCAATGGAGGCTCTTGCGAACGGAAGGGGACAGGGACATTGGTAAGTCTCAGCCTGGAACAAAAAAGTTCAGGCTTTACAGTATGGCCCTTTGCAAATTCCTTGAATGGAATTGACCGTAGGGTACCGCTTCGAATGAAGCCACCATTTTTCCCAGCAGCCTCATGCAGAGGCGTATGGATGGTTTTCTTTTTGTACCCACTAAGTGGGTCAAATCTTTTAAAGACGACACCTTCTCTGGAGGTAAGAAAATCTTTCTCTGATTTGAATCCAGCCTTAGCCCTAAGTATTCCAGACTTTTGACTGGTCTTAGAGCTGACTTGTCCCGGTTGATAATCCAACCGTGATATTCCAGATACTTGATTGTCTTGTGAATAGCTACTTCCAGCTTTTCCACTGAGTGGTCTATTAGTAGCAGGTCGTCTAGATATGCCATTATCGTTACACCCTGTGTTCTTAGATTGGCCAATAATGGGGCCAGAATTTTTGTGAACACTCGTGGTGCTGTGGCCAGACCGAAAGGTAAGGCTCTGAACTGAAAATGGCGCCCTTCTACTGCAAAGCGTAGAAATTTCTGGTGGGCCGGAAAGATGGGAATATGCAGATAAGCATCCTTTATGTCGATCGAGGCTAACCATTCCTGCCCTTGTAGGGCGGTGGCCACCGATCGGATCGACTCCATCCGAAAAGTCCTGATATTTAGGAACTTGTTTAGCCCTTTTAGATTTAATATGGGCCTCACGTCCCCATTTGGTTTGGGGACTGTGAAAAGGTTCGAGTAAAACCCGAATCCGCTTTCTTCCAGGGGAACCTTCATGATTACACCTTGGAGCAATAGTTGTTCTAGTGCCAGAAGGAGGGATCCTCTCTTCTGGGGATCTCTTGGCACGTTTGACCTCATAAATTGGGCAGGAGGAGTGCCTTTTAACTCCAGCTTGTATCCCAGACTTACTGCGGAGAGCACCCATCTGTCTCTGATGGTGTCCCGCCAGGTCTCTGTGAACAACTGAAGTCTTCCCCCCACCCGATTGAGTGGGGGCAACGCTTCATGCCTTGGGGGGAGGTTTTGTACCTCTCTTGATCCAGGGCTTCTTGTTACCCTGTGATTGTCCCTGATTTCTGCCCCCTGAATTTGACCGCGGAGGCCGTCGGAACTGCTTCACAGCCGATGTGCCCGGGACTGGAGAAGTAGGCCTCTTAAAAGAAGGACTTCTACCCTTGTTCTTAACCGGTAAGAGTGAACTTTTACCGGCAGAAATTTTCTGGATATATTTGTCCAGATCTTCTCCAAATAAGCGTTCTCCATGAAATGGGAAGCTAACCAGCAGTTTTTTACAGGGAGCTTCAGCAGACCAGTTTTTGAGCCACAGAAGCCTACGCATATGTACTATAGACAGCGTAAAGCGGGAGGCCTGTTGGATTGTATCCTTTATGGCGTCCACCGCAAAACACAAGGCTCTAGGCAGGTCAGCTAGGGCAAGAGCCTGCTGATCTGGTAAGTCCCTTAAGACTTGTTTCAACTGATCTTTCACTGCTTGGCAGACTCCAATCGCTGCTACCGCAGGTTGTGTCACCATGCTTGCTGTAGAGAAAGCAGATTTTAGTAAAGACTCCAATTTTTTATCTATTGGGTCTTTGAACATTGGAACATTATCTACTGGACATGTCAGTGATTTGTTAACAGAAGAGATGGCTGCGTCCACTGTAGGGACCCTCCATTTTTTTATGAACTTATCCTCCATGGGATAGATCACCGGAAATCTCTTGGGGGGAGCAAATATTTTATCAGGATGCTCCCAATCCTGGTAAATAAGCCCTTCTAATAAAGGGTGGATTGGGAAGGAACAGACAGCCTGGGGAGCTTTTAGCGACCCCAGCGAGGAAACCGTAGTGGATGGTGGTTCCGCCAGAGGCATTTTAAATGCTGATCGGACCATGTTAGTCAGAGACTGAACCCATAATCTTTCAGCCTGAGAGGCTGAGAAAGGTTCTTCCACTGTTGATTCCTCCATAACTGAATCAACCTCATCCTGATCCCCTTCAGGTAGGTCGATCTCTGTGTGGGGCTGTTCCTCCACTAACAGGCACTCTGAAGGAGGAGACGGAGATCGGACGCGCTTTTCCTGTGACAGGGAAGCAGCGATCAATGCTGTTAATCTCTCTTCCAATCCTCCCAGAGTTGAGGATAAAACCTCCTCTGTTATATATACAGGAGCAGGTGGACTGGGGACAGCCGCAGCACCAGGCATTCCTGCGGGGTTTCTACGGCTACTGACCTCTGAATTCTCAGGGGAGATTGGTGCAGTACAAGCATGCCCAATATCCTCAGAGCCCGATGGAGACCCCTTTGGCTTCCTGGAAGACCTATTTCTGGAGCGTCTGGACGACATATCCTTTAAGCACAAAGCTGAGGTATTCCCGTCGTCATACACCAATTTTTGCTGGTAATAGTCTAACACAGTTGCTGCTATATACCAGCTGGTGTCCACTAAAGTGCCTTTCTATGGGGATGCCTGCATCAACCGCCTCTGTGTGCCACTGTTTGTTGCTAGCTCTGTTTGCATCCAGTTGACACTTGTACTGTGTCTTTATACAAGCTGGGACGCCTGCACATGCGCAGAAGCGCCGCGGCGCGCATCAAGCGTCATCCACCCGCCCCGCCCCTTTTTTTTCATAGGAGGCCCGTGCACGCGCCCGCGCGCGCGCCCGTGCGCCATTGGCGCCCTTTTCGAAATCAAACAGGGACTAGGAGCCAGGGCCCTTTTTGCCGGAGGGCCTGTGCGGTGGATGAGCGCAGCAACAGGGCAGAGGAAGTGGATTCCCACAGAGAAACTTACCAACTGCCTGGATCTTTTGACTTGAGAAAACCAAAGATCCACATGACAAGAAAAATGGACTACAGCGGCCTCTAGTGGTTTAACACAGGTACCGCGGTCCCTTTTTTTTTTTTTTTTTTTTCTTGACTACTATTAAAATTTTACATTTTCAGTAGTTACAGGCAAACACAGATATTTAGCGGGAATACCGTTAGGTAACAGACAGAAAGACAAATTAGGCTTGGGGGTCCCCCAATAAAACCAAGTTCCTGGGGGCCCCCACTTACCTGATCCCCGCCGCAGGACTTTGTTTGGTCCACAGAAGTCCAAACTTCACTTATCACGGCAGGCATTGTAATTAAACCTTCAGGGACCGGGTTCCCAAGGATTCCACTCCCCTGGACCTGTATAGCACCCTGCACAGACAACATCTTGGTCGTGGGTATGACCAGAGCTCTGGATCCCAGGGTCCAGCCCTCCTAAGAGAGGCATTACAGGCAAAACCTTGCTCTTCTGCTGCAAGGCCCGGGTACCGACCGTTTAGCTATGAAGCTTTTTTGGTGGGATCCGGAACAGCTTACTAAGGCCCAAAAGAACCTGTACGCAAGCCCAGTGAAAACACATGTTACTCTTTGGCCAACACCTTAGACACTGGCAAAAAACTGAGGTGCTCCCGGATGGGAGGGGCTTATATAGGGGAGGGCACTTCCGGTTTGGAATTGGCCAGTGCCAACACCTGAAGGTAATCTATATAACCCATTAGTAATGACTAAGTCGCTCTGTGTCCCGTGATGTACGAAAAAGAAAACCTGTTTAGCAGGTTTGTGTAGAAGGGATGAATTCCAAAATAATTACATCTTAGGTAGTTGTACTGTACAATTCCATAGGCTTTCCATATGCATTGTTACAACTACAAAAATATTTAAAAAACTATTATTTGCTACTCTTTTGTGCCGTTTTGAATATTATCTGCAAATATTTCCACCATCTTATGACAGCTTCGACAATTGCCAGATTTTCCTGGTTCAGTTCCCATGTTTGATCCGCCAACGGGTTTGTATTTCTGTCCATCCAGTCCTGAGATTTTCACAGTTCTGCCACACAGCAGAGCCAGGTGGATCACACCACAGATAAAGTGTTTGTAAGCCCAAGATCAATTTTTTCAGTATGTGGCATCGTGCTTCACTGTACACAGTCTTCTTAGGCAAATGATGTCTCTCTACCTCCACAGGAGCCACTTGATATGATGTGACGTCTGTTCTGCCATGACTCTTTAACCACTTCAGCCCTGGAAGATTTGGCTGCTCAATGACCGGGCCATTTTTTGCGATTCAGGACTGCGTCGCTTTAACTGACATTTGCCCGGCCGTGCGATGCTGTACCCAAACAAAATTGACGTCCTTTTTGTCCCACAAATAGAGCTTTCTTTTGGTGGTATTTGATCATCTCTGTGATTTAAATTTTTTGCGCTATAAACACAAAAAGAGCGTCAATTTTGAAAAAAACACTATTTTGTACTTTTTGCTATAATAAATATCCCCATTTAAAAAAAAAAAGATTATTTTTTTTTCAGTTTAGGGCGATACGTATTCTTCTTCATAATTTTGGTAATAGAAATCGCAATAAGCGTATATTGATTGGTTTGCGCAAAAGTTATAGCGCCTACAAAATAGGGGATATATTTATAGCATTTTTTTTTATACTAGTAATGTCGGCGATCTGCAGATTTTTATCGGGACTGCGACGTTATGGCGGACACATTGGACACTTTTGACATATTTTTGGGACCATTGGCATTTATACAGCGATCAGTGCTATAAAAATGCACTGATTACTGTAAAAATGTCACTGGCAGGGAAGGGGTTAACACTAGGGGATGATCAAGGGGTTAATTGTGTTCCCTCTGTGTGTTTCTAGCTTTGGGGGGAGGGGACTGGCCTAGAGGAAATGACAGATCTTGATTCCTAGCTATTAGGAACTCAAGATCTGTCTCTCCTCACAGAACAGGGATTTGTGTGTTCACACACACACGTTCCTGTTCTGCCTCTCGTGACCACGAACGCCGGTCACGAGCATCGGCACCCCCCTCGATGCAGTGGTCGCGTGCGTGCCTGCTATCCCTCTTAAAGGGACCAATGTACAGCTACGGCGGTTCGCGGGATCTTGCCGACCTGCCACAGTATAATGACGACGGCTGGTCGGAAAGTGGTTAAGCTGCTCGACCCCCACTGACACTTGTACAACCTAAACATTAGTATGCTACCACATCTGTGTAGTATATACCAGAAAATGGGCCACAAGCAACTTGGTAGTAGAATAATTAGATGTATTATGGCAAGGCAAGTTAGACAATGCATGTCAAAGTGTCAAAGCTATTTTCCTTTAAGGGTGTGGGGATCTTCCCAGAGAAGAATCACAACGTTCTGTACACATGGTTAATGGGAATGGATCCATCTGTGAAAAAGGAGACAGGCAGGAATCCCAAGGGTGATGCAGAGGTTGTGCCAACCACTTCTGTGTCCCTGACGATGCTCTCTAGCTCGTTGTCTTGGTTGCTTGCTTACAGAACAGAGGTATCCCGGATGAGCCCCCAAATGTAGCGCTATCCCCGCAGGAGTCAGTGGATATGATGGGTTCTCTCTGCTCTGCCAAGATTTTTTAGCTGCTCAGTCCACACTGACATCCCGTGCTGGATGTTTGTCGCTGCCTGTGGAATCAGTGAGTGATGACCTGGCCCAGCCCATTGGTGAGTATGGGACCCTGATGATTACTCACCTCCCTGCCAATCTTATGCAACATACATTCATTTGATTTACTACTTGTATTACAGATATAGCAAAGCTTTTACCCCTGAAGAGCGAGCACGGTCTCGCGAAACGTCGTCGTGTACTACTGATGCTTGCACATTTTTCTGATGTTTGTATATTGGTTATATACTGTTTACCATGTATGTGGATTGTCTTCTTTTCACATTGTATGCATATTTTATTGGCCTGCATTCATTTCTGTTGTGTTTTATATGCGCAACAAATTGTAATAAATCTACTTTTTATACAATCATGATATGTTTTTTTGCTAACCATACTCGCCTCACTCAAAGTCCCAGGACAAACCCTATGTATTTGTAGCGGGCCCCTCTCCACCCCCCTCTTGAGTTCAGCTCGCAATGTCTCTGATCTAGGGGTATTCGATAGGGGAGAGAGAGCGCGTGAGCTACGCCTGGCTTCCACCACAGGTGTGCATGTGGTATTAGCAATGTCTCTGTTGTTGTTTTACCTTCGGGTCTGTGCTGTGCATCGGGATCCTCCCTCCAAGAGTCACCGCAAACTTCGTCTGCTAGGAACTGAGCCCCACACCATTAAAGTCCAACACTCCTTTATTTTAGAACATAACATGGACTCCCTTGAAGAAAGAACAGAAAAGGAGGTGTGGGTGCGAATAGGCCCAGACACAATTGGGTTCTCCACTCTCTTCCCTGAGAGTGGGCTATGGTCTCCGCATGAGGGAAAATCTCCTTCCGGGCGGTCTCCGACAAGAGACTCACCCGTCACCGGCAGTCTGCTGCACCGGGTCTTCAGGTGAGGAGCTCTCCCCGGTCCATTGCGCCCCCTTGGATTCAGGCATCCATCCCCGGAGTACCTTAGGATCTCCTTCCCTCGCGGAGCTCAGTGTTGGGCACTGAACTCCGGACCTCCATCCGAGTAGAGTACCTCACCCCAGGCTAAAGGTACCTGGGGTGGAACACGACCTCCGACGGTCCTCTAGGCCTAAGCCCCCTAGAGGACCATCACGAACCCTCGTCCGCAAGCTGAAGGTGCCTGGGACTTCGACCCCTTAACCAAGATGGCCACTCCCCTTTATACCCTCCCCCGGCATGCACAGCGGGTTCCCCGCCCCACTGCACGGCTGCCGGGAGAGGACAAAAAGGAGGAGCGACCCAGTAATGTTTCGACTCCAACCCAGGGCAACAGCGCCACCCACTGGGCTTCGGGGAATTACACATCACCAATGTCTCCGCCAAGTTCAAATTTACACCCGGGAAAGGACCTACCCGCTACATATTGTATATATGTATTAAATTAGGGATGGAGGTGATGTTCGAGGTGACACCAGACCTTTTATTATGTCTATATTCTATGTTATATACAATATAAAAAATCTCCCAATATAAAGGTATACTAGTAGAGCCTCTAAAGGTGGAGTAAGGATGGCATAGTCCTTCAGAGAGCAAACATCATGATCTAGTGTATGTTGAAACAGGGTTATAAAAGTAACCAGCCCTCAGAGACCTATAAAGAAAGAAGAGGCCCATGCATATTAAAAATAATCCATAATTGTCATGGATATGCAGTAGTGTTTGTCTGTCAGCTTACCTTCCTTCCCATGTGTTCATCTTAGAGGCCAGAACCCTTTCACCTGGCTTCCTTTATAATCTCCTCCCAGCCTGACTCCACCCCAGGCCCTATCACAGAACACTATATTAACCTGTGCACTGCAAGCCTGCTTTGCTAATCAACGTGTTTGTTAGGCATTGTGTGTTTGGGTTCCTGCCTGCTGTGTGCTACGTCTGTCTCTCTTTTACGTTATTGGCTTGTCCCCGACTATCCCTGTCTGCTCGTGACCCTTGACCTTCGGCTTGTCTTTCGTTATCCTTGTCTGCTTGTGGCCCTTGACTTTCAGCTTGTTATTCGTTACTCTTATATCTCGTGCTGCTGCTTCCCCTCTTGTCCCCTTATCCTACGGGGCGTGAGCTAGGAGACTCTAGGGGCCGCGACCTGGACCCAGCCTGCAGCATAACATCCTCACCACTAGAGGCTCTGGAGAAGACCTGCTGGGTCTTAGACTCCGCGCCCTGGGGAATCTTGGCTCTAGCTTCCCATAGGATCCCGGTTGTGCTCCTCTGGTCCCGCTTTCCACAACCACCCAGTTTCCTATCCGCAGCAGTCAGCCATAGGGTTCACTACCTTGCGGTGCACTCCTGTCCCCCTACGGTGTGCATCTGTCACCTGGCCACAGGTGACCTGACAGTTTGATCAGCCATGAACCCGGCTGACATCCCGCTCCCCGCGGATGATCCATTGCAGGGCATAGTTTGCAGACTTGAAACCCAGGAATCGAATCAGACTCAAGTGATGCGATTCCTCCAGGATCTGGCTTCTCGCTTCGAGCAGCTTCAGGCCTCCTTGGGAACCCTGAATCCGCAACCTCAAATACAACCAGCGGCTGCACCTATTGCACCAGTCGCAGCCACACACTCGCTACAACTGCCAGCTCCGTCCCGTTTCTCTGGGGACTCCAAGGCTTGCAGGGGGTTCCTTAGCCAATGCACGATTCATTTTGAGCGCCAGCCCCAAAACTTCCTGTCTGATCGGGCTAAGGTAGCCTATATAATTTCCCTCCTCTCTGGTGAAGCTTTAGCCTGGGCAGGCCCTCTGTGGGAACTGAATGATCCAGTGGTTTCTAGCCTGTCCGGCTTCTTGAAACTTTTTCGGAATATCTTTGAAGAACCAGCTCGGGTCTCTTCAGCGGCCAGCGCCCTTTTACGTCTCCGCCAAGAGTCTGCTTCTGTGGGACAGTATGCCCTTCATTTCCGCATACTGTCGGCTGAGTTGAGCTGGAACAATGAGGCCTTAGTCGCAACCTTTTTGCATGGCCTGTCTGATAGAGTGAAGGATGAATTAGCAGGAAGAACCATCCCCACTGATCTGGCCGGCGTTATCTCCTTGTGTAACCAGATCGATATTCGCTTTCAGGAGAGGACCTTAGAAAAGCAACGCCAGCACTCCTTGGTTCTTAGTCAGCCTGAGCTCCCCTCTCTTCGACCCGTAGAGCATCTCCTACCAGATGAGGAACCCATGCAGCTGCGTCGGACCAGGCTATCCCCCGAGGAACGTGCTAGGCGCAGAACTCTTGGTCTGTGTCTTTACTGTGGGGGCAAAGGTCATTTTCGTGACACTTGCTCTCTTTGTCCTAAAAAACGTTTGGGTCCACTTCATCTGGAAAGTGGAGTATTGGACCCAGAAATATCACCTTCCCCTTCTCGTCTTCTGCTTTCTGTGTTCCTTCATGTTAGTGCTTCTTCTCATTCGGTCTCGGCATATCTGGATTCCGGAGCCGCTGGTAATTTCATGGACTGGGAAATCGCATCGTCCATGAGACTTACTCTTTGCCCCTCACAACGCCATTGGTGGTCTTGGCGATTGATGGTACTGTTCTCCCAGGGGGACCTATCCGCTTCCAGACCCTCCCTGTTAAGATGTCGGTAGGGACACTCCACCAGGAGTGGATATCCTTCCTTATCTTACCCAAGGCCTCAACGCCTATAATTTTGGGTCTCCCATGGTTACAGCTCCATTCTCCTCATGTGGACTGGACTACTGGACAGATCCTGGCTTGGGGTCCCTCCTGTTCCTCGTCCTGCCTACCCAAGGTTGCCCCCTGTGAACCTGAGCTGGTCATTCATTCCAGGTTGCATAACCATTTACATTTCTCTGTCCCTAACCACCCTTGGACGCACAGCCAGGCTAGCTTGTCTTCAAGTCCTGCACTCGCTACGTCTTGCGATGCGATTCAGGTAGTCGCTACACCTGACTCAGCTATTCACTCTGCCTCTGTACTAGTTATGCCAGTCCAGCCCATGCCCAGTGAGCCTCCTACTTTTTCTTGTTCAGGACATTCTGCTTGTCCTTCAGCTATTCAGATTGACTCCTGTGACATGTCACCTTCTAACCAACCTGACTTCAGGGTTCCACTGACATCTGCCCAGTCTGATGGTCCTGTGCAAGATGACCAGTTCCCCTTTAAGGGTCTAGGGGACCCTCCTCAGATTCCTGTTGCTCCTCTCATGCCCTTGCATATTCCTAGAGAGCCTTTGGTCCTCAATAGATCTTCTTGTCATCTCCCTACCTCGTTTTCGGTCTCTGAGGATAATCTTAAGTACGAGGTTAGACAAGTTCTGGATTCTCGGCTCTGCAGAGGCATTCTTCAGTACCTTGTGCATTGGAGAGGTTTTGGTCCTGAGGAGGCCTCTTGGATCGCTGCATCTGATGTCGCTGCACCTCATCTGTTGAGGAGGTTTCATCAGAGATTTCCCTTTAAGCCTGGGCCCAGGCGGGGGAGGGCCCATAAGAGGGAGGGTACTGTCATGGATATGCAGTAGTGTTTGTCTGCCAGCTTACCTTCCTTCCCATGTGTTCATCTTAGAGGCCAGAACCCTTTCACCTGGCTTCCTTTATAATCTCCTCCCAGCCTGACTCCACCCCAGGCCCTATCACAGAACACTATATTAACCTGTGCACTGCAAGCCTGCTTTGCTGATCAACGTGTTTGTTAGGCATTGTGTGTTTGGGTTCCTGCCTGCTGTGTGCTACGTCTGTCTCTCTGTTACGTTATTGGCTTGTCCCCGACTATCCCTGTCTGCTCGTGACCCTTGACCTTCGGCTTGTCTTTCGTTATCCTTGTCTGCTTGTGGCTCTTGACTTTCAGCTTGTTATTCGTTACTCTTATATCTCGTGCTGCTGCTTCCCCTCTTGTCCCCTTATCCTACGGGGCGTGAGCTAGGAGACTCTAGGGGCCGCGACCTGGACCAAGCCTGCAGCATAACATCCTCACCACTAGAGGCTCTGGAGAAGACCTGCTGGGTCTTAGACTCCGCGCCCTGGGGAATCTTGGCTCTAGCTTCCCATAGGATCCCGGTTGTGCTCCTCTGGTCCCGCTTTCCACAACCACCCAGTTTCCTATCTGCAGCAGTCAGCCATAGGGTTCACTACCTTGCGGTGCACTCCTGTCCCCCTACGGTGTGCATCTGTCACCTGGCCACAGGTGACCTGACAATAATGAGTCCCAAAGTATATAAATGCATTGATTACCAAACCACTTTTGTCCCAGTGGAAACATAAGGCCAGTGGCGGCTGGTGCTTCATTTTTTGGAGGGGCGGTCGGGCGGTTATCAGATCTCTATGTCCCTATCCCCATCATACTCTCCATGTGGGTCGGTCGGTGGGCGGTACTTGCGTGGTTGGGCTCTGGCTTGTGGCTGGCTGTGTTGGCAGCGATGCAGAGCAGAGAGATCACTCAGATGAAGATGACCATCTCCTGGATCTCCCCATACATCCTCCCCGGTGCGAGCCAATACGGTCACTTCTCCTCTCGGCCAATCGGGTCTCTGGACCCACTTCCTGATTGGCTGGGAGGAGAAGCAGGAAGACAATAGGGAATATTAATTCATTATTGTCACACAGCTGGGTGGGCCCAGTGTGCAGTGCTCTGCGCTCCAAGCCCACCTTTTTCTTTTTCGTACATCACGGGACACAGAGCGACTTAGTCATTACTAATGGGTTATATAGATTACCTTCAGGTGCTGGCACTGGCCAATTCCAAACCGGAAGTACCCTCCCCTATATAAGCCCCTCCCATCCGGGAGCACCTCAGTTTTTTGCCAGTGTCTAAGGTGTTGGCCAAAGAGTAACATATGTTTTCACTGGGCTTGCGTACAGGTTCTTTTGGGCCTTAGTAAGCTGTTCCGGATCCCACCAAAAAAGCTTCATAGCTAAACGGTCGGTACCCGGGCCTTGCAGCAGAAGAGCAAGGTTTTGCCTGTAATGCCTCTCTTAGGAGGGCTGGACCCTGGGATCCAGAGCTCTGGTCATACCCACGACCAAGATGTTGTCTGTGCAGGGTGCTATACAGGTCCAGGGGAGTGGAATCTATGGGAACCCGGTCCCTGAAGGTTTAATTACAATGCCTGCCGTGATAGGTGAAGTTTGGGCTTCTGTGGACCAAACAAAGTCCTGCGACGGGGATCAGGTAAGTGGGGGCCCCCAGGAACTTGGTTCTATTGGGGGACCCCCAAGCCTAATTTGTCTTTCTGTCTGTTACCTAACGGTATTCCCGCTAATATCTGTGTATGCCTGTAACTACTGAAAATGTAAAATTTTAATAGTAGTCAAGAAAAAAAAAAAAAAAAGGGACCGCGGTACCTGTGTTAAACCACTAGAGGCCGCTGTAGTCCATTTTTCTTGTCATGTGGATCTTTGGTTTTCTCAAGTCAAAAGATCCAGGCAGTTGGTAAGTTTCTCTGTGGGAATCCACTTCCTCTGCCCTGTTGCTGCGCTCATCCACCGCAGGCCCTCCGGCAAAAAGGGCCCTGGCTCCTAGTCCCTGTTTGATTTCGAAAAGGGCGACAATGGCGCACGGGCGCGTGCACGTGCCTCCTATGAAAAAAAAGGGGCGGGGCGGGTGGATGACGCTCGATGCGCGCCACGGCGCTTCTGCGCATGTGCAGGCGTCCCAGCTTGTATAAAGACACAGTACAAGTGTCAGCTGGATGCAAACAGAGCTAGCAACAAACAGTGGCACACAGAGGCGGTTGATGCAGGCATCCCCATAGAAAGGCACTTTAGTGGACACCAGCTGGTATATAGCAGCAACTGTGTTAGACTATTACCAGCAAAAATTGGTGTATGACGACGGGAATACCTCAGCTTTGTGCTTAAAGGATATGTCGTCCAGACGCTCCGGAAATAGGTCTTCCAGGAAGCCAAAGGGGTCTCCATCGGGCTCTGAGGATATTGGGCATGCTTGTACTGCACCAATCTCCCCTGAGAATTCAGAGGTCAGTAGCCGTAGAAACCCCGCAGGAGTGCCTGGTGCTGCGGCTGTCCCCAGTCCACCTGCTCCTGTATATATAACAGAGGAGGTTTTATCCTCAACTCTGGGAGGATTGGAAGAGAGATTAACAGCATTGATCGCTGCTTCCCTGTCACAGGGAAAGCGCGTCCGATCTCCGTCTCCTCCTTCAGAGTGCCTGTTAGTGGAGGAACAGTCCCACACAGAGATCGACCTACCTGAAGGGGATCAGGATGAGGTTGATTCAGTTATGGAGGAATCAACAGTGGAAGAACCTTTCTCAGCATCTCAGGCTGAAAGATTATGGGTTCAGTCTCTGACTAACATGGTCCGATCAGCATTTAAAATGCCTCTGGCGGAACCACCATCCACTACGGTTTCCTCGCTGGGGTCGCTAAAAGCTCCCCAGGCTGTCTGTTCCTTCCCAATCCACCCTTTATTAGAAGGGCTTATTTACCAGGATTGGGAGCATCCTGATAAAATATTTGCTCCCCCCAAGAGATTTCCGGTGATCTATCCCATGGAGGATAAGTTCATAAAAAAATGGAGGGTCCCTACAGTGGACGCAGCCATCTCTTCTGTGAACAAATCACTGACATGTCCAGTAGATAATGTTCCAATGTTCAAAGACCCAATAGATAAAAAATTGGAGTCTTTACTAAAATCTGCTTTCTCTACAGCAAGCATGGTGACACAACCTGCGGTAGCAGCGATTGGAGTCTGCCAAGCAGTGAAAGATCAGTTGAAACAAGTCTTAAGGGACTTACCAGATCAGCAGGCTCTTGCCCTAGCTGACCTGCCTAGAGCCTTGTGTTTTGCGGTGGACGCCATAAAGGATACAATCCAACAGGCCTCCCGCTTTACGCTGTCTGTAGTACATATGCGTAGGCTTCTGTGGCTCAAAAACTGGTCTGCTGAAGCTCCCTGTAAAAAACTGCTGGTTAGCTTCCCATTTCATGGAGAACGCTTATTTGGAGAAGATCTGGACAAATATATCCAGAAAATTTCTGCCGGTAAAAGTTCACTCTTACCGGTTAAGAACAAGGGTAGAAGTCCTTCTTTTAAGAGGCCTACTTCTCCAGTCCCGGGCACATCGGCTGTGAAGCAGTTCCGACGGCCTCCGCGGTCAAATTCAGGGGGCAGAAATCAGGGACAATCACAGGGTAACAAGAAGCCCTGGATCAAGAGAGGTACAAAACCTCCCCCCAAGGCATGAAGCGTTGCCCCCACTCAATCGGGTGGGGGGAAGACTTCAGTTGTTCACAGAGACCTGGCGGGACACCATCAGAGACAGATGGGTGCTCTCCGCAGTAAGTCTGGGATACAAGCTGGAGTTAAAAGGCACTCCTCCTGCCCAATTTATGAGGTCAAACGTGCCAAGAGATCCCCAGAAGAGAGGATCCCTCCTTCTGGCACTAGAACAACTATTGCTCCAAGGTGTAATCATGAAGGTTCCCCTGGAAGAAAGCGGATTCGGGTTTTACTCGAACCTTTTCACAGTCCCCAAACCAAATGGGGACGTGAGGCCCATATTAAATCTAAAAGGGCTAAACAAGTTCCTAAATATCAGGACTTTTCGGATGGAGTCGATCCGATCGGTGGCCACCGCCCTACAAGGGCAGGAATGGTTAGCCTCGATCGACATAAGGGATGCTTATCTGCATATTCCCATCTTTCCGGCCCACCAGAAATTTCTATGCTTTGCAGTAGAAGGGCGCCATTTTCAGTTCAGAGCCTTACCTTTCGGTCTGGCCACAGCACCACGAGTGTTCACAAAAATTCTGGCCCCATTATTGGCCAATCTAAGAACACAGGGTGTAACGATAATGGCATATCTAGACGACCTGCTACTAATAGACCACTCAGTGGAAAAGCTGGAAGTAGCTATTCACAAGACAATCAAGTATCTGGAATATCACGGTTGGATTATCAACTGGGACAAGTCAGCTCTAAGACCAGTCAAAAGTCTGGAATACTTAGGGCTAAGGCTGGATTCAAATCAGAGAAAGATTTTCTTACCTCCAGAGAAGGTGTCGTCTTTAAAAGATTTGACCCACTTAGTGGGTACAAAAAGAAAACCATCCATACGCCTCTGCATGAGGCTGCTGGGAAAAATGGTGGCTTCATTCGAAGCGGTACCCTACGGTCAATTCCATTCAAGGAATTTGCAAAGGGCCATACTGTCAGCCTGGAACAAAAAAGTTCAGGTTTTAGACTTACCAATGTCCCTGTCCCCTTTCGTTCGCAAGAGCCTCCATTGGTGGTTGGTGCCCCAGAATCTGGAAAAAGGGAAACCCTTCAGTCCGGTTTCTTGGAAGGTAGTCACTACAGATGCCAGCCTAATAGGCTGGGGGGCAGTACTGGAGCAATGGTCTCTCCAGGGCAAGTGGTCAGAAGCAGAAAAGGCCCTGCCCATCAATCTCTTAGAGATACGAGCAGCCCGGTATGCCCTAGTAGCATGGACATCCAAACTCCAAGGGTCCCCTGTCAGAATTCAATCAGACAATGCCACAGCAGTGGCATATATCAATCACCAGGGTGGCACCAGGAGTCGTGCAGCCCAGAGGGAAGCAAATTGCATCCTGGAGTGGGCAGAAAAATATGTCCCAGCCATATCCGCGGTTTTCATCCCAGGAGTGGAAAATTGGAGAGCGGACTTTTTAAGTCGCCAACAATTATGCCCGGGGGAATGGTCTCTTCACCCCGAGGTTTTCCAGGCAATATGCCAGCGGTGGGGAACACCGGATGTAGATCTGCTAGCATCCAGATTCAACGCAAAGGTGGACAGATTTGTGTCTCGCACAAGGGATCCTCTAGCTTGCGGCTCGGATGCCCTAGTGTTCCCTTGGGATCAGTTCAAGCTGATATATGCATTCCCACCGCCACAATTGTTACCGCGATTACTCCGCAGAATCAGGGTAGAAAAGAAACCAGTGATTCTGGTGGCTCCAGCGTGGCCCCGAAGGGCATGGTACGCGGAGATTGTAAAAATGTCAGTGAGGAGTCCTTGGACCCTCCCACATTGTCCGGACCTGCTGTCGCAGGGACCGATATACCACCCTTCCTTACCAGCCCTAGGTTTGACGGCCTGGCTATTGAAGCCCACATTCTGAAAAAGAGAGGGCTCTCTAATTCTGTGGTATCTACCATGATCAATGCCAGGAAGCCGGTATCCAGGCAGTTCTATTATAGGATCTGGAAGGCGTACATTACATGGTGTGAGGCCAAGAAATGGCATCCACGTAAGTACGTAATAGGGAGGATTTTGGACTTCCTACAGTGGGCTGTAGATAGGAAGCTAGCCTTGAGTACTATCAAGGGTCAGATTTCGGCCTTGTCAATATTTTTTCAAAGGCCCTTGGCTTCGCATTCACTAGTCAAAGCTTTCATACAAGGAGTGATGCGTATTAGCCCTCCGGTTAGTATTCCCATATGTCCTTGGGACTTAAACCTGGTTCTGTCAGTTCTACAGAAACAACCGTTTGAACCATTGCAACACATTTCCTTGGTTCTTCTCACCAGGAAATTGATTTTCTTAGTAGCCGTTTGTTCGGCTAAAAGAGTATCGGAATTAGCCGCCTTGTCCTGTAAGGAGCCATATCTGGTTGTCCATAAGGACAGAGTAGTATTACGTCCTCATCCAGCCTTTCTTCCCAAGGTGGTATCGAGGTTTCATTTGAACCAAGATGTGGTTCTTCCTTCTTTTTTCCCCAAACCTAGCTCGGTAGAGGAAAAGTTATTACATTCTTTGGATGTAGTAAGAGCAGTTAAAGCTTATCTAAAAGCCACTGCTCAGATTCGCAGAACGGATACTTTGTTTATTCTGCCGGAAGGCCCTAAAAAGGGTCAGGCAGCATCAAAATCCACTTTAGCCAAGTGGATTCGACAGGTCATAATACAAGCCTATGGCTTGAAAAAGAGACCGCCTCCGTTCAAAGTTAGGGCGCACTCCACAAGAGCAGTTGGAACTTCATGGGCAGTGCATCACCAGGCCTCCCTGGCTCAAGTATGTAAGGCCGCAACATGGTCTTCGGTACACACGTTTACTAGATTCTACCAGGTAGACGTTAGAAGTCAGGAGGATGTCGCCTTTGGGCGCAGTGTGTTGCAGGCCGCAAAAGATCCTCATGCCTGATGGCGCCCAGCTTATGTATCCCTCCCCTCATTTGGCATTGCTTTGGGACGTCCCATTAGTAATGACTAAGTCGCTCTGTGTCCCGTGATGTACGAAAAAGAAAAAGGGATTTTTATAACAGCTTACCTGTAAAATCCTTTTCTTGGAGTACATCACGGGACACAGAGCTCCCACCCCTCTTTTTGGGACACTTATTGCTTGGCTACAAAACTGAGGTGCTCCCGGATGGGAGGGGCTTATATAGGGGAGGGTACTTCCGGTTTGGAATTGGCCAGTGCCAGCACCTGAAGGTAATCTATATAACCCATTAGTAATGACTAAGTCGCTCTGTGTCCCGTGATGTACTCCAAGAAAAGGATTTTACAGGTAAGCTGTTATAAAAATCCCTTTTTTTTAAAGCCAATTAGAGCCTCAGGCTGTATTCGTGTGCTTAAAAAAAAAAACATTTGTCTAGCACCCTGCATGTAGATTAGGGGTCGGGCACATGGATTAGGGGGGTGGAGCCCCTGCGCCCCCAATGGAGTGGCTACCACTGCATAGGGCTTACCTCAAAGAAGTGAATTGAGCACTAGTAAGGACCCACGCTGGATGGACATGACCCGGACAAATTAAATTTAATTGGCTCCATATATACAGTGCCGGTGCTGCCTAGAGCGCCCAGGCCACTGGTGTTCCTACTCTCTTCTCTCTGCAGCAAGCAACTAAGTCTCAGCATTAGCAGGCAGCCGCCGCTCCGTTCGCACATAATGTCAAAGGTGCAGCGGTGGCGGAGGACTGTGTCTGTGTCCCGGCTCACGAATGAATGGAAGCAAGCAAACGTTCATTGATCGGCGCTGGTGAGGCTGCATTTGCTGGGCGCTGGTGAGGCTGCATTTGCTGGGCGCTGGTGAGGCTGCATTTGATGGGCACTGGTGAGCTGCATTTGATGGGTGCTGGTGAGCTGCATTTGATGGGCACTTCATTAAAAAGGTGGGGTATTCATGGGCAGGGCAAAGGGGTGGAGTCATGGGTGGAGCCAAGGTGGGGGCAGAAAAATAAAGTTTTGCCTAGGGTGTCAAAAATCCTTGCACCCGCCCTGCATATATATATATAGGTGATAGGCGTATCCTGGGGCCGCCCCCCGCTCAGAGCATGACCACAACAGAGGTTATTGTATGCCCAAGGCCTGTCGTGGGCCTCTCCCCTCCCTCATCGATCGTATCGTGGTCCACAAACTAGCGTCCACCACGAGGCAGCTCATCGAAGAACTGAAATTCCGGGTAAGATGGCCATCGTAGGTAGACCGCGCAAGACAAGTGACGTCATGCAGTGACGTTGTGGGTGTATTTTGCGAAAACCCGGAAGTGGCGGCCGCCAATGTAAGGTTAAAGAGCAGAGTAAAACCTCAGTCAAGAGCAAAGTAAAGTAAAAGATTTTGTTTTAGAAATCTACATAAACTACATATTTTGTGATATTTTGGGGTTCCTGACCACCAGCCAGCCGACCTTGTAGAAGCAAACAGCCTTTTATTTTTCAAAATGGGCAAACAAAAATAGCTTTTCTTCAGCATACCAAACAAAAACAAATATTTCCCAGCACACTTACCAGCTAGCCTGCAAAAGAAACAAATTTACACTTTCGAATAATTCACGTTAAAAACAGAGGGCCTTTTTGCACACATTTTCAAATATATGCATAAGCTGCAGTGCCTACGTGAAGGCTTCTCTGTGCACTAGGGTCCTAACTAATAATGTTCAGAGTCTTAATCTCTGTACAGCTTTATGCCTTCCAACTTAAGGGCAGGTTTGCCTGGCGGGAGCCCACCCCACCTTAGAGACAAGGACACACGGTAAGCACAGCAAGAGCACAATGGCAGCTGAAGGCATCCAGTGCGTCCCAGCATCACATTTAAAGTGGTTGTAAACCCACTTAGACAACTTGCACCTACAGGTAAGCCTAGATTAAGGCGTACCTGTAGGTGCAAGAAATATCTCCTTAACCTACATGGTTAAGGAGATATTTACTATAAAGCGATGCGCAGATGACGTCGCGCGCATGCGCACTAGCGGGCCGGCTTCATTGACGGTTTTCTGAATGGGCTCTTGCCGGCCCGAGCGCGCATGCGTGTGACGTCATCGCCGCTCCGGACAATCACAGCGCCGGAGCGGCGATACATTGACATCCGTGACGGGACATCGAGGCAAGATGGCGGCAGAGGTTACCGAGGACCGCTGCGGGGGCTTCAATCTCAGGTAAGTCATTCATAAGTCATTCATAATGGGCTAGTATGCATAGCATACTAGCTCATTATGGCTTTCGTTTGCATTTTATTTATTTTTTATCTTTAACTAACTACAAAAAAGTGGAAACCACCCCAACCTATAACTAACCTTTGCAGCAAGGTGCACATGAAAGTGCTTTCTAACCCCAGTCATGAATTCCAAGTTGTACCACTTCCCTCCTGTCGAGGCGGATCAGAAAACAGCTATGAAGGAGATGCCTGATTCATAGCTGCCACTTGTCTCAGCTGTGAACACTTTTCAGAGAGAAGCAACTGCAAGGGGAATGCAGAGTGAAGGGGACATATCAGCCTCTGCATTCCTTTTGCTGTTGCCTGCTCCTGAAGCTGTAAAATAAAAATTATAATGGTAGAGCTTCTTTAACCAATCACAGACTTTGAGTGGGGATATCTGAATGATGCCTGCAGCTACAGGCATCATTCAGATATCTTCTTCTTCTGCCGACAATTCCCTGCACCATAAAAACAATCATAGCGGCTTGATTGTTTTTACAGGCGGCGGGAGGCGACCCCCCCCCCCCTTTGCCACCATCTGGTGCTTCTAGCGTCTCGCCCGTGCGATTGGTGAGCCGGAGAATGAATCTGCTGGTGGCGGCTGTTTACCATAGAGCTGACCAAGGACCAGATGGTCCCTGGTCATCTCTATGACCTTGGGAGGCCGGGCGCGACATTATGACATCACGTCCGGCCTCGGCAGTTGTAAACACTGCCGTTGACTTAGCTCGTAAACCGAGATCTTTTATATATATATATTTTTTTTAGGCTTTCCTGCCTAGAAGCAAGATCTGGGGACTTGTAGACCTAAGACCTGTTGTGCCCTATTACTATTACAAGGGGTGGTTTACATTCCTTGTAATAGGAATAAAAGTGATTAAAAAAAATGTAAAGAGAAAGTGTTAAAATTAAAGTAAAATGAACAATAAAAAAAAAAAAAAATTAACCACTTTTTTTAACCACATGCAATGTTGTACCCAAACGGAATTTGCGTCCTTTTCTTCCCACAAATAGAGCTTTCTTTTAATGGTATTTGATTGCCTCTGCGATTTTTATTTTTTGCAATATAAACTGAAAAAGACCGAAAATGTTTTTGTTATAATGTATTCAGCCACATGTCTTTAGTAAAAAAAATGTCAATAAGCGTATATTTATTGGTTTGTGCAAAAGTTATAGCGTCTACAAACTAGGGTACATTTTCTGGAATTTACCCAGCTTTTAATTTATGACTGCCTATCTCATTTCTTGAGGTGCTAAAATGGCAGGGCAGTACAAACCCCCCCCCCCAATGACCCCATTTTGGAAAGTAGACACCCCAAGGAAATTGCTGAGAGGCATGTTGAGCCCATTGAATATTTTTTATTTGTCCCAAGTGATTGAATAATGAAAAAAAATAAAAAAATAAAATACAAGAAGTTGTCACTAAATGATATATTGCTCACACATGCCATGGTTATATGTGGAATTGCACCCCAAAATACATTTTGCTGCTTCTCCTGAGTACGGGGATACCACATGTGTGGGACTTTTTAGGAGCCTAGCCGCGTACGGGACCCCGAAAACCAAGCAGGATTTCTAAGGGCGCAAATTTTTGATTTCACTCCTCACTACCTATCACAGTTTCGAAGGCCATAAAATGCCAAAATAGCACAAAACCCCCCCCCCCCAAATGACCCCATTTTGGAAAGTAGACACCCCAAGCTATTTGCTGAGAGGCATGGTGAGTATTTTACAGCTCTCATTTGTTTTTGAAAATTAAGAAAGAAACATTTTTTTTTTCTTTTTTCAATTTTCAAAACTTTGTGACAAAAAGTGAGATCTGCAAAATACTCACCATACCTCTCAGCAAATAGCTTGGGGTGTCTACTTTCCAAAATGGGTTCATTTGTGGGGGTTTTGTGCCATCTGGGCATTCCATGGCCTCCAAAACTGAGATAGGCAGTGAGGAGTGAAATCAAAAATTTACACCCTTAGAAAGCCTGAAGGCGGTGCTTGGTTTTTGGGGTCCCGTACGCGGCTAGGCTCCCAAAAAGTCTCACATGTGGTATCCCCGTACTCAGGAGAAGCAACAGAATGTATTTTGGGGTGTAATTCCACATATGCCCATGGCATGTTTGAGCAATATATCATTTAGTGACAACTTTGTGCAAAAAAATAAAAAAATTATTTTCTTTTTTCCGCAACTTGTGTCAACATATAAAATATTCCATGGACTCAACATGCCTCTCAGCAAATAGCTTGGGGTGTCTACTTTCCAAAATGGGGCCATTTGGGGGGGTTTGAACTGTCCTGGCATTTTATACACAACATTAGGAAGCTTATGTCACACATCATCCACTCTTCTAACCACTTGAAGACAAAGCCCTTTCTGACACTTATTGTTTACATGAAAACATTTATTTTTTTTGCAAGAAAATTACGTTGAACCCCCAAACATTATATATATTTTTTAAAGCAAAGGCCCTACAGATTAAAATGGTGGGTGCTGCATTTTTTTTTCCACACAGTATTTGCGCAGCGATTTTTCAAACGCATTTTTTGGGGAAAAAATACACTTTTTTTTAATTGTAATGAACTAAAACACACTATATTGCCCAAATGTTTGATGACATAAAAAAGATGATCTTAGGCCGAGTACATAGATACCAAACACGACATGCTTTAAAATTTCGCACAAACGCGCAGTGGCGACAAACTACATACATGTTTAAAAGCCTTTACAGGTTACCACATTAGATTTACAGAGGAGGTCTACTGCTAAAATTACTGCCCTCGATCTGACCTTGGCGGTGATACCTCACATGCATGGTGCAATTGCGGTTTACATATGACTCCAGACCGACGCTTGCATTCGCCTTTGCGCAAGAGCAGGGCGGGACAGGGGTGCTTTTTTTTTATTTTTATTAATTTTCCTTTTTTATTTTATTTTTAAACTGTTCCTTCCATATTTTTTTATTTTATTATTGTTTATTGTTATCTAAGGGAATGTAAATATCCCCTATGATAGCAATAGGTAGTGACAGGTACTCTTTTTTTGAAAAAAATGGGGTCTATTAGACCCTAGATCTTTCCTCTGCCCTCAAAGCATCTGACCACACCAAGATCGGTGGGATAAAATGCTTTCCCAACGGTGCTTTTTATTTCCTGGGGGGGGGAACATTCCCTCCCACTGCTTGTTAAAGCAGTCCAGAGGCTAATTAGCCACTAGGATTGCTTTTACATGAAAGCCGGCCGCTGGCTAAAAAGAATGATACCAAGATGATACCTAAACCCTCAGGCATCATTCTGGTATAACCATTCAAAGTCCAGCAACATACCAGTAGGTTGTTGGTCCTTGTTGGACATGCATGGGGGCATCATCCCGCAAAAGTTATGCCGCGTACACACATGGTCGGACTTTCCCACGGGCAAGCCTCTGTCGGAATTTAGACCGTATGTACGCGGCATTAGGAGCAAAATCGCTCCTCCGCCCCTGCTGCCCCAATGCTTCAGCATATATGCTCTTTATTTTAACTGTGGTGGTGAAATCACCTCCTACAGCACTGGAGTCACAGGGATCAGGCCTGTTTCTGTGAACGCTGCAGTTATGTGTGTTGTGTTTTGTAAGTTACAGTGATCGATCGATACTGCACTTGGGTGGCCTGGGCTGGACGGAGGGGCAAAATGCAGGTGCTAGCAGGTATCTGGGCTGATCCCACTAACACTGCATTTTTGGGAACCCTAAACTGCTGGGGACGCTAGTATAGATCTGATCAGATATTGATCTGATCAGATACTATACCACTAAGGGAGGTGTATGCTTCACGCGTGGGTATTAGCATTACTGGCACTAACCTGACGCTGCCTGGGGCGATGCAGACCCTCTCTGACGCTAAAACCTAATTGATATCACCCGCCGGGCGATCAGGGGGTTAAACCTTTATTGGGTTATTTACGGCGGGTGCCCTGACACTATAAAAAGCAAACTAACCAGCGTCACCCGTAACACTTATACGGTGATCACTGGTGAAAGGGTTAACTAGGGGCAATCAGGGGGTTAAAACCTTTATTAGATAATATATGGGGGTACCTGATGCTATAAAAACCTGCGGCGAACCTAAAAAAAATAACTGGCTACTTAGCGGCATCACCGACACTAATACAGCGATCAGAGATCCGTTGTCTATGGAGATTTTTAAGTACCGAAGTTTGGCGCCATTCCACAAGTGTGGACAATTTTAAAGCATGACATGTTAGGTATCTTATTATTCGGCATAACATAATTATTCACATTATGCAAAAAAAATTATAATTTTTACATGTAAGAGAGAAGTGTCAGAATTGGCCTGCGTGGCAATTGGATAACAGTGAAAGAGCAGTCACAGACTGATGGGGTCACACCTCTCTGCTCGCTCTGCCCTCTTCTCCTATCAGCATGTTCCTTATTAACTTATTCACAAGCAGCACACCTGACTGGCTTCCAATCCTGTCCCTCTCTCCCATTATAAGAGCTGCTGTATAGGAGCAACAATAATTTCTGTCTGGAATTCTACATTAAACATCTGTGAGGCATTCTAATTCTTCTCTACTCTCTCTATCCAAACCTAGATAAATGCTTTGCCTGGAGCTGGGCAATAGGAATGTTATACATTTGTTAAAATAAAATGTTAAAAATGTTTTAGTTATTATTTTTATACTTTGCATTTTGAAACTTCTAAATAAATAGCTAAAAGTGACATTCTAAGTATGTGTCTTTGAATTGTGACATGCACAGTTATGCCTCCAGGGAACTGCCACTGTCACAGCCTCTGAGGCCCCACCCACAGTGATTGTCACAGCTCTCATCAAGCACAGTGCAGGCAAGATTTCTCTTATTACACCGCTGACATGGGAACCATGCTGAAATTAACCCTTCTCGGGGTCACCCTGGGATTTCTGGGGGAACGTATGTACCACTTCTGGTAAGTCACATTCTTTCCCTCTGTACTGTATGGAAGAGAATGCTTTTCTACAAAAACAAATGTAACAATCTGTTACTTTTTACCTTTAGAAACCTTTGTTCTATATAGATCTATATGTAGCCACTTTGCTGCATAGTGTTTACCTGATCCCTGCTTAGGCAGCCTATAGCCTTTCACTTGCTGAGGTACTACAAATCCCAGCAGTTACAAAACTTAACAGTTGGCGTGACACCTTTCTGTAGTCATAGCAGCACATTTCCAGAACCTGATCTTGACATGATGATATTTTTTTTTTGCAATATTATCTGGCATTTGTTCTTCTAAAGTTGTTAGTCTCTGTCATCAAATTTCATAGTTATACAATAATATACTCAAAACATTCTTCCAACTGCTGTATCTGTACACGGATGGGTGGGCAACCCTGGGGAGGTCAGGATGTACCTGAGCAGCATGGAAGGAATTAAAAATCAGCAGGGCACAGCTTGTTTTTGTTTTCTTTAAATGTGATAACCATTAAAGAGTTAAAGAAGGTTTGAACAGTTTAAGGGTTTCAAAAGTTCAAGTAAGTAATGTAAGCTCTCAGGTCAATAGTATGTATTGCAGAGTTCAGTGATCATTAGTAACACAGACTGTAGAGGTCATTAGTATAATGCAGAGTTTAAATCTCAGTGCTAAGTAATGAAGAGTGCAGAGGTCAGTCGTATTCAACACACAGTGCAGAGGTTATCAGTATGTAATGCAGAGTTCAGAGGTTTGTTGTATGTGACATAGAGTACAAAGATCGGGAATAGGTAATATAGAGTGCAGAGGTCAGTAGTATGTATAGTAACTAATGAAAAGGACAGGATTAAGTAATGCAGAGTGTGGGGGGTCCGCTGTAAGTATTGCAGAGCGCAGGGGTATGTAATGCAGAGTAAAGGGGTCAGCAGTAAGTAACAGAGAGTGCAGATGTCCGTATTAAGTAACACAGAGGTCAGAACTCAATAGTAAGTAGCTCAGAGTTCAGGGATCAGTGATAAGTAGCACAGAGGTCAGTAGTAAGTAGCTCAGAGTTCAGGGGTCAGTAATAAGTAGTACAGAGGTCAGTAGTAAGTAGCTCAGAGTGCAGGGGTCAGTGATAAGTAGCTCAGTGTGCAGGGGTCAGTGATAAGTAGCACAGAGGTCGGTAGTTAGTAGCTCAGAGTGCAGGGATCAGTGGAAAGTAGCACAGAGGTCAGTAGTAAGTAGCACAGAGTGCAGGGGTCAGTAGTAAGTAACATGGAGGTCAGTACTAAGAAACACAGAGGGAATATGTTGGTACCACAGCACAAAATTCCCCCTCTCTCTGTAAAAATTGACTTACCAGGCCTCAAATGCAGCGTCTTAACCACTTAAGCCCCGGACCATTTGGTAGCTAAAGGACCAGAGGTGTTTTCAGAATTTGGCACTGCGCTGCTTTAACTGTAAATTGTGCGGACATGCAATGTTGTACCCAAACGAAATTTGCGTCCTTTTCTTCCCACAAATAGAGCTTTCTTTTAATGGTATTTGATTGCCTCTGCGATTTTTATTTTTTGCGATATAAATGGAAAAAGACCAAAATTTTTTTTAAAAAATGATATTTTCTACTTTTTGTTATAAGAAAAATCGAATAAACTCAATTTTAGTCATACATTTAGGCCAAAATGTATTCAGCCACATGTCTTTAGTAAAAAACTGTCAATAAGCGTATATTTATTGGTTTGCGCAAAAGTTATAGCGTTTACAAACTAGGGTACATTTTCTGGAATTTACACAGCTTTTAATTTATGACTGCCTATCTCATTTCTTGAGGTGCTAAAATGGCAGGGCAGTACAAAACCCCCCCAAATGACCCCATTTTGGAAAGGAAACACCCCAAGGAAATTGCTGAGAGGCATGTTGAGCCCATTGAATATTTTTTTTTTTGTCTCAAGTGATTGAATAATGACTAAAAAAAAAAAAAAATTACAAAAAGTTGTCACTAAATGATATATTGCTCACACATGCCATGGTTATATGTGGAATTACACCCCAAAATACATTTTGCTGCTTCTCCTGAGTACGGGGATACCACATGTGTGGGACTTTTTAGGAGCCTAGCCGCGTACGGGACCCCGAAAACCAAGCACCGCCTTCAGGATTTCTAGGCACAAATTTTTGATTTCACTCCTCACTACCTATCACAGTTTCGAAGGCCATAAAATGCCAAAATAGCACAAAACCCCCCCAAATGACCCCATTTTGGAAAGTAGACACCCCAAGCTATTTGCTGAGAGGCATGGTGAGTATTTTACAGCTCTCATTTGTTTTTGAAAATGAAGAAAGACATTTTTTTTTTTTTTTTTCAATTTTCAAAACTTTGTGACAAAAAGCGAGATCTGCAAAATCCTCACAATACCTCTTAGCAAATAGCTTGGGGTGTCTACTTTCCAAAATGGGGTCATTTGGGGGGGTTTTGTGCCATCTGGGCATTCCATGGCCTTCGAAACTGTGATAGGCAGTGAGAAGTGAAATCCAAAATTTACACCCTTAGAAAGCCTGAAGGCGGTGCTTGGTTTTTGGGGTCCCGTACGCGGCTAGGCTCCCAAAAAGTCTCACACATGTGGTATCCCCGTACTCAGGAGAAGCAACAGAATGTATTTTTGGGTGTAATTCCACATATGCCCATGGCATGTTTGAGCAATATATCATTTAGTGACAACTTTGTGCAAAAAAAAAAAAAAAATTGTCTATTTTCCCCAACTTGTGTCAACATATAAAATATTCCATGGACTCGACATGCCTCTCAGTATATAGCTTGGGGTGTCTACTTTCCAAAATGGGGTCATTTGGGGGGGTTTTGAACTGTTCTGGCATTTTATACACAACATTAGGAAGCTTACATCCACTCTTCTAACCACTTGAAGACAAAGCCCTTTTTGACACTTTTTGTTTACATGAAAACATATTTTCTTTTTGCAAGAAAATTATGTTGAACCCCCAAACATTATATATATTTTTAAAAGCAAAGGCCCTACAGATTAAAATGGTGGGTGTTGCATTTTTTTTTCTACACAGTATTTGCGCAGCGATTTTTCAAACGCATTTTTTGGGGAAAAAATACACTTTTTTTAATTTTAATGCACTAAAACACACTATATTGCCCAAATGTTTGATGAAATAAAAAGATGATCTTAGGCCGAGTACATAGATACCAAACACGACATGCTTTAAAATTTTGCACAAACGCGCATTGGCGACAAACTACATACATTTTTAAAAGCCTTTACAGGTTACCCCGTTAGATTTACAGAGGAGGTCTACTGCTAAAATTACTGCCCTCGATCTGACCTTCGCGGTGATACCTCACATGCATGGTGCAATTGCTGTTTACATATGACGCCAGACCGACGCTTGCGTTCGCCATTGGGCAGGGGCAGGGCAGGACAGGGGTGCTTTTTTTTTTATTATTAATTTTGCTTTTTTATTTTATTTTTAAATTGTTCCTTCCATATTTTTTATTTTTTTTATCATTTTTATTGTTATCTCAGGGAATGTAAATATCCCCTATGATAGTAATAGGTAGTGACAGGTACTTTTTTTAAAAAAAAACTGGGGTCTTCTAGACCCTAGATCTTTCCTCTGCCCTCAAAGCATCTGACCACACCAAGATCGGTGTGATAAAATGCTTTCCCAATTTCCCAATGGCGCTTTTTATATCCGGGGGGGGGGACATTCCCTCCCACTGCTTGTAAAAGCAGTCCAGAGGCTAATTAGCCGCTAGGATTGCTTTTACATGAAAGCCGGCCGCAGGCTGAAAAGAATGATACCAAGATGATACCTAAACCCACAGGCATCATTCTGGTATAAACATTCAAAGTCCAGCAACATACCAGTACGTTGCTGGTCCTTGTTGGACATGTATTGTAATCTTCTTTTTTTTTCATGCAGCCACTTGGCTGAATGAAAAAAGAGATTGATCGGTGGGTATGCCCACCATTAGAATACCGCCCTTCATCCACCCACTTCTAATGATGGGCATACATGCACCATTTATATATGCCGAAGCATGGGGGCATCCTCCCGCAAAAAAGTTATGCCGCACACACATGGTCGGACTTTTCCACGGGCAAGCCTCCGTCGGAATTTTGACCGTATGCACGCGGCATTAGGAGCAAAATCGCTCCTCCGCCCCTGCTGCCCCAATGCTTCGGCATATATGCTTTTTTTTTTAACTGTGGTGGTGAAATCACCTCCTACAGCACTGGAGTCACAGGGATCAGGCCTGTCTCTGCGAACGCTGCAGTTATGTGTGTTGTGTTTTGTAAGTGACAGTGATCGATCGATACTGCACTTGGGGGGCCTGGGCTGGACGGAGGGGCAAAACGCAGGTGCTAGCAGGTATCTGGGCTGATTCCGCTAACACTGCGTTTTTGGGAACCCTAAACTGCTGGGGACGCTAGTATAGATCTGATCAGATCAGATATTGATCTGTTCAGATACTATACCACTAAGGGAGTTGTATGCTTCATGCGTGGGTGTTAGTGTTACTGGCACTAACCTGACGCTGCCTGGGGTGTGACGCAGACCCTCTCTGATGCTAAAACCTAATTGATATCACCCGCCGGGCGATCAGGGGGTTAAACCTTTATTGGGTTATATATACGGCGGGTGCCCTGACACTATAAAAAGCAAACTAACCAGCGTCACCCGTAACACTTATATGGTGATCACTGGTGAAAAGGTTAACTAGGGGCAATTAGGGGGTTAAAACCTTCATTAGATAATATATGGGGGTACCTGACGCTATAAAAACCTGCGGCGAACCTAAAAAAAAATTACTGGCTACCGATCGGCATCACCGACACTAAGACAGCGATCAGAAAAACGATCGCTTAGCGACAGTGGTGATAGGGGGTGAAAGGGTTACCTGGGGGGCAATCAAGGGGGTTAAACCTTTATTAGATAATATATGGGGGTACCTGACGCTATAAAAACCTGCGGCGAACCTAAAAAAAATTACTGGCTACCGATCTACATCACCGACACTAAGACAGCGATCAGAAAAACTATCGCTTAGCGACAGTGGTGATAGGGGGTGAAAGGTTTACCTTTGGGGCAATCAAGGGGGTTAAACCTTTATTAGATAATTTATGGGGGTACCTGACGCTATAAAAACCTGCGGCGAACCTAAAAAAAATTACTGGCTACCAATCTGCATCACAGACGCTAAGACAGCGATCAGAAAAATGATCGCTTAGCGACAGTGGTGATAGGGGGTGAAAGGGTTACCTGGGGGGCGATCAAGGGGGTTAAACCTTTATTAGATCATTTATGGGGGTACCTGACGCTATAAAAACCTGCGGCGAACCTAAAAAAAATTACTGGCTACCGATCTGCATCACCGACGCTAAGACAGCGATCAGAAAAATGATCGCTTAGCGACGGTGGTGCTAGGGGGTGAAAGGGTTATCTGGGGGTTGATCAGGGGGTTAAACCTTTATTAGGGGGGGGGTTAGGGGGCTACACTGGACCTAAAACTAACTTTAGTGACACTTTTACAGTCACAAATGTCACTGATTGCAGTGATCAGTAAATAAATGGTCACTGATTGGGGGTGATCTGGGGGGGCCTGGGGGGGCGATTTGTGTGCCTATGTGTCCTGGTGTCAGTGTGCTGTTTGTGCACTAACCTGTATGTCTTCTCTTGTACGGCGCTTGGTATATGTGAGCGCCGCATGAGAGATGACATCACTTCCTCCTGCTTCCTCTGCCTGTGTTTACATTACAGGACAGAGGAAGCATTTTCATTCGCCGGGAGCGATCGCGGGGGGGGGGGGGGTGGCCGGAATCGAACGGCCGTCCCCTCATCTTGGATCGCTCCCCAACGAATACCGACCGCTCACTGTATAGGAGGGGGGTCCGATCGGACCCCCCAACTATACAAAGGCAATCACGTACACTGTACGTGATTGTGCCTGTCGGTGCCATTCTGCCGACGTACATATACAATGAGCGGTCGTTAAGTGGTTAAGCCACATACACACGATCAGACTTTTTGACAACAAACTTCAAAATGAGCAGGTTTTCCAAAAAATCTGACGTGTGTACGCTCTATCAGACAAACTTTTTCGGTTTTCATCGGACAAAAGTTCGCTCTGCAAACGGACAAACTTTCGGCAACAAAAGTCCTACGGTGCAAAGTCCTGCCGTGTGTACAGAAATCCATCGGACTTTAGTCCAAAGTACAAATACGCATGCCCAGAACCAATGTTAAAATTAACCAACAATAGCAGAAGTTGACCAAAGGGTGGCGGTAAAGAGCAGAAAAAACACGTGATTTTGGGAAAGTTTGCTGAAAAAGTCCTGTCGTGTGTATGCATACCAAGTTCACGGCCAACGCCCTTCAAACAAAAATCCACGGAAAAGTTTTTTTTGAAGTCCGACCATGTGTATGAGGCTTTAGAGTGAAGAAAGTCTTCCTCCCAGTTCTCAGATGAGCAGGAGCATAGGACTTCCCTTGGCTCTGCATTCACATTGCCGCTCTGATCGGAGGTTGGAAAGATGATGGGCAGGGTCGGGACCTGGTGGCATAGCAAGGTATCTATCTACCAGTTCCATAGCCATGACTGATGTGTAGATTGGTTGCTGGCCTTTGTGTAAACACACACACACACATAAAAAAAAAGGCCTAGTGAAGTAACTTTAATACAGCACTAGTACCTCTAGTGATAGTAAATACAAACCTTGTACACCCTTTTGCAGATTGTATGCCCCATTGCAGATAGTTGACCCCTAGAAACATGGTGGTACCCGCAGAGACAGGGTTGGCTGACATTTCACCTTAGGGTGTAGATATCTTAGCTTATCATGGGAACTTTGAACAGATGGGCGCCAATCAATTTTAGGTGAAACAAAAAAGTAGTTATTTTTCACAGTATATTAGAGAGGGGGTTCGGGGTTGCAAATGCTCCATGAGAAAGCAAAACTCAGGAATATGACCTTTAAGTTGAACTCAACACTCCTGTATTTAGAATCCTTTATAGACATGTTTCTTTAGGAGAGTCAACCAGCACCAACTGGACCTCCATCCTAATCCCAATCTTCTGTAGGAGAGTCCAGCAGCCTCCATAGGCTCCATCTGCTTTCAGACAGGGCCAGATTCCATATCCAGACACAATGAGGCCTCTTTAGGCAGACAGACCTCACTCAGCAAGTAGTTCCAAACACATGCACCCTCCCCGTGCCCCATCCTGGTGGAAGGAGAGCTCAACTCATCCCAAATATTTATACCCTTTCCCATAATGCACCACTGGCAAAGAAACTCCTAGTGGTTGGTTGGGAAAAGATATGAATATACATAATCCGGACCCACTGTGTAATCTCACACTAATGCCAGAGGTGACAGAGGTGACACCTACTGACATAAGGGAGAACTGACAACTAGGCTGAGCTTAGGGGAAGCTGAACAAGACAGGCTATCCATTGGCATTGGCTGACAGTAGCCATATTTTAGAGACATTCCTGCTTATGGCAGCATTATATGTTTGTTATATTGAGTTTAAGGTATAAACTTGTTTTTAGTTTTGGATAAAGTGTAGAGGGATCGGCAAAGTGGAAAAAAAAATCCCAAATTATTATTGCAATAAGTTGGGAAAACGTAGGCCACAAATTGGAGGCAACTAGGCATTTACACTAAATATCAAAGACTTTCCTAGTATCTATGGAAAGTACCACTGCGGGGATTCCTTTCTGGTGCACTAACTGGGAAGCGTGACTTTGCAAATTTTGTCACTAGCTTGAGCCTTCTCTCTGAGGCTACTTATCAAAGAGTTAAAGTGGGTCTAAAGGCAGAAGTGTTTTTTTTTCCCCTTAATGCTTTCTATGCATTAAGCCTGTAGGAGTGCCCCCATAACAAGCGGCTTGCTATGGGGGGCACTCGGCAGGGGGGAGGAGCCAGGAGTGCAAGCAGGGGACCTGAGAAGAGGAGGATAGGGGCTGCTCCATGTAAACAATTGCACAGTGTAGGTAAGACATGTTTTTTTTTTTTTTTAACCTTTACAATCCTTTTAAGTTTAGAGTAGTATGACGCAGCACTGTAATTGCAATTGCCGCAGCAGGACAATTTTAAATAGCAAGGGTAGGCCTAAATGTACTAGACAAAATAAGAGTGTAGACTGGGACTTTACTACAGGAATTAAAGTAGCTTTGTAGCGTCTCCTCTTCTGTTTACTTTCCATTTCTATGGAGTTATGGAATACATATCCCATGGTACCTTGCTGATTCCTGTACTGATTGTGCCTCCTGAAACTCCTCCTCTCTGCAGTTCAGAAGGCCGGATCTGTGAAATGTGTCACACAGCAGCACAGAATTATGTGCGGGAATTTTCACAAAGTTTAAAAACCTCAAGATAATTCAGATTAATAGGAGTAGGCTAGAAATAATTTAAATACAATATGGAATTGAATACCGTATATCATTTTTACATTTTGACCATAAATATGCTTTGATTTTTGCAGCCATCAAACTGGCTTTTTCAAAGAGGTAGAATTTATTGACCTTCCCAACTGTCAGCTAGTGAAAGGAATTGGTATGTATGTGATAGATCATATACTTTTTTTTACATTTTATTATTATTTGGAAGTTACTATATTATGTATAAACCAGATAATTCTAGCACTTTTGATATTATATGCAATCTAATGCTATCTATTACCAGTCTTTCTATATGGAGAGCAGTAACGCAGTTAAAAAATTGATTATTATAATATTTTTTTTGTTTTGTCCCCTATGAGACAAAGTACATATGGTACTTTAAAGTGCATCAGAAAGTTCAGCCCAGTCAAAATCACATGAATAACAAAATCCAAATCAGGTTATATCATGTTGTGGTAGCCAAAATGTCTACATTAAAGTCCCATTCGTAAAATGGCACCGTAGTGTAAATATCGTGACAGTCAATAGTTGTATCCAATGTGTTCGGTGCCCACCACCTTTAGGCAAAATTCCTGCTCACCTCCAACATCTGACCCCACCACAGAACCAAAACAGCCTTGGTGTCCTCCACTTAAGATGATACTGGATGGTACTGGAACACTCCCTCTGGTAGCACCCCTGAATCTCAGTCCTCCACCTCTCACTCTCGATGATCATATGATATATCATAAAACCTGCTGAAGAAGCTCATTAAGTGGTCGTAACGCATACAGGGGGGGGGGGGGGCGTTGCCATTGACGTAATTTCACCAATTTATATCAGTGTGGTGAGCTGATGATATGCGTTTTTCACTGAGTTTGTTGTGAGTGTTTTTATCCCTAGTTCATTTAATAAATATATATGTAGCAGAGAGCACTATGGTTTCTCCATTTCTGTTTTTATGATATATCATACGATTATCCAGAGTGAGAGGGGGAGGACTGAGATTCCGGAGTGCTACCAGAGGGACTGTTCCAGTACCATCCAATAACATCCTAAGTGGAGGACACTGTAACAAAACGTCCCACACTCCGCTTGGGTGCTTTCGTCATATACCGCTTCCTCCCTGTCTGAATATAGATATCAGATATTCCAACTGCTAACAAGCACAAAACAAGACGATACTCATTTGGTTACTGAACATGGACTGTTTATTAGAACAAGAATACAAGTCTTATATACAGTTAAAGAGGAGGTCCCCCCTTCTGCTCATATTACTCTAACAATACACCTTTAGCCAGAAACATAAATTAACATGAGCTAATTAACTAATCCCTTAAAGCAGCCGATGTGACTCCCTAACTACAATACACATTATCATAAATATCAACATAGAACTCCTTCATACAATTGCAGGGTTAATTAGCACAAACAACAATGAGTGAAAGACTCTTAGAAGCCATACTAGTCTCATTTACATTATAGCAGACAACAGACAGACAGGTGGCTGGAGTTGACATCAGCATCTTCTAACAGTATGTGTCCCAACATTATGAATCAGTCACTATTTCTAATATGGCATATACAGGGTTCCCAGAGTCTGTGTGTCTTGGGGGGACATGGACCTGAATCCAAAGTAACACCACCTCAAGGGTCCCCAGGCATACAGCTTTAACTATCACTATATTTACATTACAGTGGAATTTTACGAATGTGACTTTGATGTAGACATTTTGGCTATCACAACATGATATAACTTGATTTGGATTTTGTTATTCATTTGATTTTGATTGCTCTTCACTTTTTTGATGCACTTTATTATTGGTCGGTGAATGAACACACTTTGATAGTGTTAGCAGCAGTCATAGCTTTGTTTTGATTAAGCACAAGATATTTATTTGAACGATATTTACTATAGTTTAATAATTGTGTGCGCTGATTATATATAATTTTGTATACCCATAGTACTTTGTCCCATGTTTCTAAGTGCTTTTTAGTTATGAGGTCTGACCTGCCTCTTCCCTTCTTGCCATGGCTAAATCGGATAACAGCTGTGAAGGAGATGGCTTATTCATAGCTGCAGCTTATTTTTCGGCTGTCAGCATTTTGCCTTTGAAAGCTGCGGCAACAGTAATGCCATTTCCTGTCTCAGTAAATTTCTGACAGCCGGGATAAGCTGCAGCTATATATCGGCCGTCTCCTTCATAGCTGTTGGAAAATAGGAGAAAATATTGCGCTAGTCTCTGAATAAAAAATGAATGTGAAAAGATATGTAATACAAACGTAAACCAGCTGCTACATAAAGTTTGACTAAATTTAGAAAACATGTGAATAGGGATGTAGCGCTAAATAAGGAAGACCAAAAAATTGGACCTCAAAGTGAACATAAATGTAAATCCAAAACAATAAAGAAAGTCCACAAAGTGTCCATAAATCAGTGAGAAACTAAAATCACACGTGTAGAAATATGGGTCATCACATAACTTCTGAAGGTGAAGAGAGGTAGAATACTCTTACTGGAAGAGGTGTATCCGCAGGTTAGGCAGATCGTATGGGCATAAAAGGTCTCAACGGCAGTTCTGCTTGTCTGAAGATTGGACGAATCTCAGATGACGACTCTCCAGCAGGTTCCCCAACTTGAAAGGCGACTCTGGACTCGACAGTGGTCCCCGTAATCCTCAGATAGAGGCAGAAGCAGAAAGCAAAAAGTACCCTAGTACGCGTTTCGTACTAGGGTACTCATGCCCCTGTTGAAGTACCCTAGTACGAAACGCGTCAGGCTTGCTACATCGCTCCACACACTGCCCCTTTTAAACGTTTTTTATTGTATGTGATCACTGTTACTTTGTTGGTTTTTCTAAATAAAAACCACATTGACCTGCATCATCGGAGCATTCCCTTCATTCTTTTTTCCATGGTTGGCTGATTGAACTGAGATGTTCTCGATGCTGCAATTCCATTCCGGTGAGAACTTCCAGAGTGAATGCTGTCTTTCTGCTTCTGCCTCTATCTGAGGATTATGGGGACCACTGTCGAGTCCAGAGTCGCCTTTCAAGTTGGGGAACCTGCTGGAGAGTCGTCATCTGAGATTCGTTTGATCCAATCTTCAGACAAGCAGAACTGCCGTTGAGACCTTTTATGCCCATACGATCTGCCTAACCCGCGGATCCACCTCTTCCGGTAAGAGTATTCTACCTCTCTTCACCTTCAGAAGTTATGTGATGACCCATATTTCTACACGTGTGATTTTAGTTTCTCACTGATTTATGGACACTTTGTGGACTTTCTTTATTGTTTTGGATTCACATTTATGTTCACTTTGAGGTCCAATTTTTTGGTCTTCATAGCTGTTGTCTGGCAGAACATTGTGTTTGGCAAATTTAATTTGGCATAGTTAGACATTTTAGGAAACCTGTAGTGAAGAAATAAAGAGGGTGCCAGTATTGACTTCTGAAAGTAGTTCTTCTCTGGTTTTCAAAGTGATCTGTTTGGCAACTAGTATTTATAGAAATTAACGAGACATGACCGCCCATTGAAGGATGGATGACATTGTTAATAACAATGGGTACAACATATTTTTTTATACAGAATATGGCTCAGAAGATATTCATCTTCTTCCCAATGGACTCGCATTCATCAGCTCCGTAAGAACGATATTTGCTATTTCTGGATTAAAGCTGCCCCAACTTATCTAATTAGTAGTGGTTTCCAGTTATGTTCTAATAGGTTATATCTCTTTAAAGGGCTTGAAAAACCCAGCGATAAAGAGTTTTGCACCCAACAAACCTGCAGAAATATTGCTGGTGGATCTGAACAATGATGTCCTTCACCCAAAAATACTACAGCTCAGTAAAGACATAGATGCTTCTTCATTTAATCCTCATGGGCTCAGTGTGTACATTGATGAGAGAGGTAAGGAACTACAACCAAAATCTATTCTCCATTCTCTTCTTTTACCCAGTCTATGGATTTTGGCTGTTTAGGCATTTGGCAGAAATAGTTATTTTGGCAAAAATTATTTCACTGTAACTTTTTTACATAGGCAACATTTTGTTAAAGCGGAAACTCTGTTTTGCTCTTGAGCTGTTTAGGCAAAATTTTCAATAAAAAAATAAAAATCTTTTTATCTCTTCATGTTTTTCTATGTCTTTTATTGTCATTTGTGTACTTTCACTTTGAAATGTAACTAAAGCTTAATTCTCTTCTGTTCTACATTACTTACCTGCTAGCAAAGTTTTTTTTATTTTTTTGTAAATCCAATAAACAGGCGGTCCCCGGGTTACTACCAAGACAGGGACTGTAGGTTTGTTCTTAAGTTGAATCTGTTTTTAATTTGGAACAGGTACATTTTTTAAGTGTAGCTCCAGCCAAAAAAATCTATTTTTAACCTTTTTGGATAACATAGGGAAGGGTTATCACCCCTGTAACATTTGTTTTGCTGTCTGTGCCCCTGTTTAGAAGATTTCACCTCACTTTCTGTCCCAATGACAATTGGATTTTGAAAATTTTGGGTTATTAGGGAAACAAGGATTGGTGTCAGTGGAGACACCTTTTTTCCCAAATTAACTCTTATAGGAGAGAATTTCCCTTCCTAGGGGTAGATTTCCTCTCACTTCCTGTTGTCTCCTTCCGTTTGCAAGTAGGAGTCGTTTGTAAGTCGGATGTTTGTAAGTAGGGGACCGCCTTTATATAGCACTACAGAACTGACAAACAATGCGCAGTCTACGTGGGCTTTGCTGCTTAACTGCAGACAGTATTCAGGAATCTTTATTATACAGAGAAAAGACATAGCATTCTATCATAGATGCAGCTACAAACTTATAAACACTGCCATCTACTGGCTGATGTAGTTGTTGCACAAAATACATGAACAATGTATTCCAACATTTATCTCTACATTGGTTTTGGCGCAAAAACAGTAAAGTGCACGGCCCCTGCCCATACCTGGCATCTGTAAGATGATGGGAATGAAGCCAGGTGCCAAGTTAATGTAACTTGCACATACATGGAAGGGCCTGGTATGGGTTGGGGGTACGCTCTTAAAAATATATATATATTTTTATTGCAAGCAATTTTATTGTATGTTTCTTAATAAATGTCAGTTTTGCTGCAGCAGGTTCTATACACAGTACAGGTAAACAAAGGGGACTTGGTCTTTAACCACTTGCCGACCAGCCGCCGTCATTATACGACTGGAGGTCGGCTCTTTCCCGCAAATTGCCGTAGCTGTACGTTGGCTCCTTTAAGAGTCATAGCAGGTGCACATGCGCCCGCTGCACGGTGGGGGAACTGATGCACGTGGCCGGTGGCTGCGATGTCCGCCGGCCACCCACCATCACGGGAAAGAGAGCCAGAACAGGGATCTGTCAATGTAAACAGACAGATCCCCATTCTGTCAGGGAAGTAAAGAGAGATCTGCTGTTCCTAGTAATCAGGAACAGCAATCTCTCTCCTCCTCCAGTCAGTCCCATTCCCCCACAGTTAGAAACACCTCCCAGGGAACACATTTAACCCTTGATCGCCCCCTAGTATTAACCCCTTCTCTGCCAGTGACATTTACACAGTAATCGGTGCATTTTTATAGCACTGATCGCTGTATAAATGTCTATGGTCCCAAAAGAGTGTCAAAAGTGTCCGATCTGTCCGCCGCAATGTCGCGGTCCTGCTAAAAATCGCAGATCGCTGCCATTACTAGTAAAAAAAATTATAATAATAAAAATGCCATAAATCTATTCCCTATTTTGTAGACGCTAAACTTTTGTGCAAACCAATCAATATACCAGTGTTTCTCAACTCCAGTCCTCAAGGTGCCCCAACAGGTCATGTTTTCAGGATTTCCCTCAGATGAAACAGCTGTGGGAATTACTAAAGCAGTTAAACTGATCAAATAACCTGTGCAAAACAATGGAGAGCCTGAAAACATGACCTGTTGGGGCGCCTTGAGGACTGGAGTTGAGAAACACTGCAATATACGCTTATTGGGATTTTTCTTACATAAAATATGTAGAAGAATACATATTGGCCTAAACTGATGAAGAAATTAGATTTTGTTTTAATTTTTTGGGGGATATTTATTATAGTAAAATATATATATATATATTTTTTCAAAATTGTCGCTCTTTTTATGTTTATAGCGCAAAGAATAAAAACTGCATAAGTGATCAAATACCACCAAAAGAAAGCTCAATTTGTGGGGGAAAAACACATAAATTTTGTTTGGGTACAGCGTCACATGACCGCGCAATTGTCAGTTAAACCGGCGCAGTGCCGTATCGCAAAAAATGGCCTGGTCATTAGGTGGGAAAATCTTCCGGTCTGTAAGTGGTAAATAGGGTTTGGGGGTTTGGTTCTAAACTTTGGCGATGTTCAAGTGTTCTGCCGCAAACCAAACTGGGGGGTGTTTGGCCCAACTCTAATGCGATAGGGACAGAGTCGATACTGGGAGTCAGGTGTGCGGGAGGGGGTTGGGGGAGCCAAACTTTGCTCCTGTAACTTCTACCACCTGTCTCCTTGGACCCAGAGAAAGACAGGCAGCAGCAGCTCAGAGAATAAGGATATGGTTGGTGCTTGTGTCTAGCGGCTGACCTCCTCTACTGAGACTCCATCATGCCAGCCACTCAGGACAGGATCCAACAGCAAGTGGAGGCCACTGGAGTAGCGATGTTTACTTCTGTGATTTCCAGAGGCATTGGCCAGGTATGATATATAAAAAGTTGCATTAGCTCGAGCTCGACTAATTGAACTATGTAAAAATATACCATATATGGAACCGTACGGCTTCACTGCCCTTACTGAGGATGACGGCGCCGGGAGCTGCCAGGCAGGGCCGCCATCAGGAGGGTACAGGTAGTACACCTGTAAGGGGCCCGGAGGTCCCCAGGGGCCCGGATGGCCCCCCTTTTTTTTTTGTAAGGGGCCCAGAGGTCCCCAGGGGCCCAGAGTTCCCCAGGGCCCCGAATGTCAACCCCCCTTTTTTGTATTTTTTTTTAAATAATTTTTTTATTATTAATTTTTTTATTAATTATTTTTTTTTTTTTCAAGGGGCCCAGAGGTCCCCAGAGGCCCGGAGGTCCCCAGGGCCCCGGATGGAAACCTCCCTTTTTTATTTAAAAAAATTATTATAAATTTTTTTATTTAATTTTTTATTATTTATTTATTTTATAATTATTTATTTTTTTGTAAGGGGCCCAGAGGTCCCCAGAGGCCCGGAGGTCCCCGGATGGAAACCTCCCTCTTTTTTTTTTTATAAAAATGATTATTATTATTATTTTTTTTTGTAAGGGGCCCAGGAGGTCCCCAGGGCCCTGGATGGCAACCCCCCTTTTTTTTGTTTTTTTTGTTTTTTTGTGTTCGTCAGCACCCAAACCCCCTGCTTCTCAATTCGTGGCACCCCCCCGCTTTTCAACTTGCTGCAGCCCCCCCACTTCTCAATTTGCCACGGCAGCACCCCCCCGGTTCTCCTCTGCTCCAGGGGGGGGCCCCATGTCTGAAGCTGTGTAAGGGGCCCCAAAATTCCTGATGGCGGCCCTGCTGCTAGGATCGAGGGATCGGCCTCGGGGGGGGGCTGACATCGCAGGCGAGTAGAACAGGTAAGTGTCCTTATTAAAAGTCAGCAGCTACAGTGTTTGTAGCTGCTGACTTTAAAAAATAAAATAAAATCGCGGGTGGAATCCCCCTTTAAGTTCTGCTTTAAAGTCAAACTGAACTCCCAAAGTAAAGACATTCTATGTTTTAAGGAACATTCAGAAATGTTAATTGTGCAAAGCCCTGCCTACGCCAAGATGGCAGCATCCATGCAGAGACTATATAAAAGAAGACATTGTAAACAGTAATGGGGAAAGATCAGAGCTCCACGAGCAATACTGGTGATTTGTCCTTTGCCCTCTGCATGCTGTTATTTGAGGACAGCTTCCAGAGTTAAAGGATAGTAGTTAGCTGCTTTATATCATACAACCTGGACTCTATACATCAAGGTGTACTTGCAATGCAGCAAAGATAAGCTTCATCATGTAGAATGTATGATCTAATGGGCACAAAGCCATAAAGTTTCAGGACGAATATCAATGTTCAAAGCTAAAGGCCATCAGTCAGTCACTGGAATCCAGGACAAAGTATCAGGTTGAAGCAACTTATGTGTGTGTTTGCTGATAAGAGCGTGCAAACTCATCCCTGCTGCACCCCAGCAATCTTCCAACTGATCTTTGTATCCCTCATTAATATTCACCACTTCTTACTTCTCTCCCTGACCCATCTAAACTAATCATTACAAACAGAAGCCAATGTAGACTTTCTGCTTGTAGTAAAAAGCAATCATAATACTTCTGAGAACTGAACAGTGAGGACTAATCGGTTGCTATTGACAAATTCTCAAATACTAATTCTCTCATTAACCACTTCAGCCCCTGAAGAATTTACCCCCTTCCTGACCAGAGCACTTTTTGCGATTGGGCACTGTGTCGCTTTAACTGACAATTGAGCGGTCGTGCGATGTTGCACCCATAGGCCCCTTTCACATGGACGGTCCGTTCAGGTCCGCCTGTCAGTTTTTTAGGCGGACCTGCACGGACGCTCCATGTAGCCCTATGAAGGCACGGATGTCAGCGGTGACATGTCCGCTGACATCCGCTCCGCCAAAGTGTGACGGAGGAAAACCCTATTTTTCCTTCCTTCGGCGGAGCGGATCGGATGACAACGGACTCTACGGTCCGTCGTCATCCGATTCCCCATAGGGGAGAGCGGCGCTCTGACAGGGCGGTCCCTGCACAGTGTGCGGGGACCGCCCAGCCATCCGCCAGCTCAGCGGGGATCAACGGAGCGATCCCCGCTGAGCAAGCGGAGCTTCACGGGGCGGATCATGACTGATCCGCCCCGTGTGAAAGAGCCCAAACAAAATTGACGTCCTATTTTTCCCACAAATAGAGCTTTCTTTTGGTGGTATTTGATCACCCCTGCGGTTTTTATTTTTTCGCTATAAACAAAAAAAGCGTGACAATTTTGAAAAAAAGCAATATCTTTTACTTAAATATCCCCCAAAACTATAAAAGGCAATGCCGTGATTTAAAGGGGACGTACAGATACATCCATTTGCGCAGCCGTGCCATTCTGTCAACGTAAATAGTCGTGCAGTGGTCGGCAAGCGGTTAATACTAACAATAGGGCACTATTCCTCCCACTGATACAAATGATGGGAAACTATTCCTCTACTGACATCAATGATGGGGCAATATCCCTCATACTGATACCAACAATAGGGCACTATTCCTCCCATTGATACCAATGATGGGGAACAATTCCTCCCACTGATACCAATGATGGGGCACAATTCCTCCCACTGATACCAATGATGGAGCACTATTCCTCCCACTGATACCAATGATGGGACACTATTCCTCCCACTGATACCAATGATGGGGCACTATTCCTCCCACTGATACCAATGATGGGGCACTATTCCTCCCACTGATACCAATAATGGGCACAATTCCTCCCACTGATATTAATGATGGGACACTATTCCTCCCACTGATACCAATGATGGGGCACAATTCCTCCCACTAATACCAATGATGGGGCTCTATTCCTCCCACTGATACCAATGATGGGGCACAATTCCTCCCACTAATACTAATGATGGGACACTATTCCTCCCACTGATACCAATGATGGGGCACAATTCCTCCCACTAATACCAATGATGGGGCTCTATTCCTCCCACTTATACCAATGATGGGGCACAATTCCTCCCACTAATACCATTGATGGTGCACAATTCCTCCCACTGATACCAATTATGGGGCATTCCTCCCACTGATACAGATGATGGGGCAGCATTCTTTCCACTGATACCAATGATGGAATACTTTTCCTCCCACTGATGACAATGATATGGCACTATTCCTTCCACTGACAACAATGGTAGGGCATTATTCCTTCCACTGATACCAATAATGGGGCACTATTCCTCCACTGACGTCAATGATGGGGCACTATTCCTCCCATTGATACCAATGATGGGGCACTATTCCTTCCACTGACACCAATGGTAGGGCACTATTCCTTCTACTGATACCAATGATGAGGCACTATTTTTCCCATTGATACCAATGATGGGTTTGAAGTTTTGAGATCCTTGTTCTAGTCTTTTGCCTGTTTTGTACCATCATCATCGCATTTACAGTGATGGCCACTTATACAAACAAAATAAACTTTTCATGAGAAAAACATGTACCACTGCTAAACTCCTTTTGAAAATGCTAGTTTCCTGGCTGTTTCTGGATTCAGTACCTATTGAGCCACATGCACCCACTGAAATCAACTCCTGATCTACGTACTTGCCAGAGAATCAGCATATTCAGAAGCAGAGGTCAACAATGTTAGCAACTATTTTTTTTAGGATGGGATTCCTGCAGAGTATAATGGAAGGCAAAACTTTTTTTTTTAGTTTTGGATAGAGTGGAGAGGGATTAGAACACCTGTCAGGTTTTTTATTGATGTCTGTGTCCCCATTAGGGAGATTCGTCTCCTCTATTTGTTCTGCAAGTGGAAGTAAAAGCAAATCCAAACATTTGAGTGGTCTCCAGAACAGGAACAGAAGGAAAATCCTCCAATGGGGACACTAGTTCTGGTGACCACCAGTGATTTCCCTCAATTTAGAAGGATTTCGTGTCACTTACTGATGTGGCTATGGGACAGGAAGTGAAGGGAAGTCTTCCCAATGGAACACAGATTGAAAAAAAAAAAAAAACCTGACGAGTTATAAACCTTTCCTACTCTATCCAAAATGTATTGGTTCTTCAGTTTTTCCTACTTTAATTCGGAACTCCAATAATTTAAAAGCCTCACCCTTTAACCCAGCTACGTATCAAATATAAAAACGGTGAAATTATTATTTTGGCAAGTTGTTTCCAGCAACATGATGGCATTTTGTCTTGGATCTTACAACTACGTATCAATTTCAGATATTTAATTTCCTATTCTATATGCTCACTCTAGAGGGAGCACTTTCTACACCATGGCCGCAGTGTACATTAAAGCGGTATTAAACCCAAAGCCAAAAAAATGTATATATTGCAGCTTACCAATCATTAGATGTGATGGCTGCATAGGTTTTTTTATTTTAATTATTTTTTCCCTCTGTTTTCACCTGGTGATCTGACCAGTAACACAGCTCTTGTATTAGGGTACCTCCACTCTGGTTGAAGGAGCACAGTGGGCACAGCAGACGGCAGCATTGTTAATCTGGGGGCAGGGAAGTGTTAGATGGACTAGCAGATTTAGATACAGTAAGAAATTGAAGCCAAAATCCAGCTCACACTGCAGTTACAGCAACAGTATTTTTTTCTTGTACAATAAAGGTTTTTCATAAATAAATAAAAGCTGATCATTGGAATCATCACTGTCCGTGGTAAATGGTTTGTCTCAACATTCTTTGCTTATTTGCAGGAGAGCTTCTTCTGTTGAAACCAACAGACTTACTGGTCAGATCACCAGATGGATATAAAAGAAAGAAAGCCTAAAAAAGAAAACGAATGCAGCCCTCACATCAAAGAATTGATAAGATGCAATATAAAAAATTTGCTTTTGAGTTTAATACCACCTTTAATACAAAACTGTGTTGTGCCGCCCCCTACAGGGAGGTGGAATACTTCAAATGGTACACATTGCATGCTTCCAGTAGGTAGAGTCAGGAGGGAATCAATTTACAGACCAAAGGATTTGCAGACCTGTGGATATTTTTGTTATTTATAACACAGTATGTATTGGTTGGTCGGGAATCAGGCGTTGGTCTTTATAAAACGTATCTGACCTCTAATTTTCTTTCTTTTAGATGGCACGGTCTATCTTTTTGTCGTGAATCATCCAATTCCTGACTATAATAGCTGTATTGAAATATTTAAATTTGATGAGAAGCAAAATTTTCTCCTACATCTGAAGACCATTAAACATCCATTATTGCAGAGGTACTGACAATGATCCAAAATGACAACAACATTCCAAACAAGAATGTAAAAAAACAAAGAAAATGAAAGAGGGTATATTTATTTATTCTGTTATTTGTAGTGGATGTGCCATCCCTAGGACCTGGACTCACTATGTCGAATTTGACGGGTGCACAGTTCTTTAAAGGGTAACTCAACTTTCGTGAAAAAAAAAATTGCAAATAAAAAAAAACAATATAGCATATACAATTGCGCCTCAAGTCATAGGCCCCTTTCACACATACGGATCGTTCATTTCATCAGTTCAGTCACGTCAAAACAGATAAAGTATTTATTTGTTTTTCCATCCTTTTTCATCCGTGCTCAACAGTTTTTCATCAGTTTTTCATCAGTTTTTCTTCTGTTTTTCTTCTGTTTTTCTTCAGTTTTTTACAAAAAAAAAAAAAGTGACTGAACTGAACTTCAAACACTGTATATAGCTGGTTGCTAAGAAGGGGGCCGGGAAACCGACCGCCAAAATTTGGCGTGGGGGGAGGGTCACCTCTGAATCCATACCAGACCTAAAGGGCCCCTGGATTTAACAAGGGGGCCCCTAAGATCATGCACCCCCCAATGTGAATGGGTATCAGGTACATCATACCCCTACCCATTCCCCCGAAAAAGCAGTTAAATGTAAAAAGAAACAAGAGACAGTTTTTGACAAGTCCTTTATTAAAAAAATTGCTCTGAGCTGTCTTGTCCCCAAGCCATATTCTTTCGGTGCTGTCTTCTCCCCGAGCCGTTTTATCCCGGTGCCGTCTTCTCCCGAAGCTATCTTCTCCTGCGCCGCTGTCTTTCTCCTTGCCGCCACTGTCTTCTTCCTCGATGCCGGTTACTCGCTAAAAACAAAAAAGCTGCTCTTCTCCTGAGGCTGTCTTCCTCCGTTGTGTTGTCCCCCGCTGTCTCACATCTCTTACATAGCCATGGGGCGTGGCCATCCAATGACGTCACCCGGAGAGCCCACCCTTTGTGATGTCATCGGATGGGGGCCCTTCAGGTCTGGTATAGATTCAGAGTGGACCCCACGCCATTCTTTTCGCAATTTCTTTTTGCCGACATTTTTTTTTTTACATTCAGCTGTCAGCGGGAAGCCTGCTGACATGTGATGACTCATTGTTTGTAAGCTTCCCGGCCCCCTACGTAGCAACCAGCTAATATACAGTGTGTTGAAAGAGGGAAAAAAGGGGGGGTTTAAAAACGGATGTCAGCAGATTGAATGTAAGTGGATGTCATCCGCTAACATCCGTTTTTTTGTCCGTTCCTTTTTTGACGGATGAAAAATAGAGCTTTCATCCATTCAAAAAAATAAATGTTGACGGAAGCGGATGAAAACAGGTGCAAAGTAATGATTATCTGTTGTCATCTGTTTTTCTATAGGAATGGGATGGATGAAAAATGGACGAACGGTCCGTATGTGTGAAAGGGGTCATATTGTAATTAAATGTTTTTAAAAATCACCTTTCCTTTTCAATCCACAGCTCTGTAATTTTCTGTAAAATGAAACATAGCAAGCTGGAGGCATTCTGTACACAGACTGTGCATAGAACGCACCCTGAAAATTACATTTCCGGCTTGTGTGATTGGCTCTGTGCAACCTGTGCAAACAGTCCTATTACTGTATATTGGGACACAGCGGCTGCACGGATACAGCAGCTGCTTCCAATTTGACAGCCATGCAGGTAGGTGGCGCACCTGCACCCACACGATTGTCAGATAAGGAGCAGCGGCTGTGTCTGTGCAGCCACTACACCCCAATTGACATGAATGGGACTGCCTCCACAAGGATGCATGGAACATCTGTGCATCCTGTGTGGGCAAACATGGCCTTCACACGGGTGTACGCTTAAAGTGGAACTCCACCCAAATGGGGAAGTTCCGCTTTAAGGCCTCCTCCTCGCTCCTCTTTCACATTTGGCAAATTTTTTGGGAGGGGGGAGATACCCCTCCCCGCAGTTTTTTGAGACACCTCACAGGTCTCAGAAGACTGCAGAACCATTCACAATGCGCAGTGCGGCCCACAGCTCGAATCTCTATGTGCAATCTTAAATAATCAGTAAAACCACGATGTGCATCGCTCAGTACTTCAGGTACAATCCCTCCACCTACTTCACAGGAACTCACTGCATCAAAATGACCACCTGTTTAGGCATGCGCGGGGGACGATGATAGCGGATGCACATTAAACCCGCTCCGTTACACCGCTAACCCTCTCTGCTCCTCTGCAGCTTATGGACGCTTGTGAACATAAGGGGAGCCCCCGCCGAACCACACAGCGGCATCCGATGACCCATATGGGAAAAATCAGGCAGCAGAAAGTGTTCTACAAGTCCGCTGACAACCCGAGGCCTACTCACATGGAGAAATACCTCACATGCTCTGGATCCCCGGCCTCAAGTGATCCCGCCTCCCAGACGTCCAGCTGGCTCTACAGACCAGATGGCTGAGGTAAACCACCTTTCCACCAGCCAGGCTCCTTCCATATCAGCATGCCTAACAGTAGATATACTGGATGCAAAACTCCATATTCTACTACAGAACATTTCCCACACCATAGCCAGTGAAGTGGGGAAAATAGCCCAAGAATTGTGGGGGGAACTGACATTAATGGAAGAGAGAACAGATCAGTTAGAAAATAAACTGGATGAGCTGGTAAACTATGTCCAAGTATTAGAGGAAGACAATCATACTTTAAAACAACAAATCTCAAAAAACAAACAAACAAAAAACAACAAAACTCACAACTTTACTCCCAACAAGAGGATTTAGAAAACAGAAAAAGGAGGCAAAATCTTCACATCAGAGACAGTGGGTGATGCGCAACTACGAGAATACCTACTAGGCCTTTATGTTACCCTGGCACCTACAATACCAAATATAGATTGGCGCATGGATCGTGCCCATCCCTCTCTGGCTCCTAAACCACCAGCAGGAGCTAGAACCAGAGACATTATAATTAGGTTCCACTATTACGAAAACAAAGGATCTCTTTTAAATTCAACACGTAACAAATCTTCTATCAACTACAAAGGAGAAAATTTGAAAATCTTCAGTAACCTCTCCCCAATCACGTTAGCGAAGCATCGCTCACTTCGCTCAATTACAATTCATCTACAGAAGCACCGCATTATATATTGTTGGGGTTTTCCCTTTAAATTGACAGTGACAAAAGATGGTGCGCAACACCATATACGTGATCTTCAAAAGGGTGAGGCTTTCTTGTCAAGGTTGGGACTTCCACCCCTCCCAGATGAAGCTTTGATGACACTGATTCTATGTGTGAGACCTGCAACTACTCCAAACAAGCTGTGGACACAAGCCAGGACCAAGATTAAAACCCAGCTCCCAATTCCACAACGCACTCCGAACTCTCGACTGTTCGCAGGCACCTGAACAGATCCTCTTCTTTCTGAAGCTTAGCTGGAAAACATCTTTTGTGAATCAACTGCCCACATTTCTGTACATCCTATGTAGGATACCAAACATTTTTCCATAGGGATCAATTTCAGAAACAATTAAGAAGATGTACTCTTTGAAGAGGACTAGCGGTAAGCGACCATCTTCTTCTCGACCTTACTATGCTATCCTCGACCAGTCCATGATATAATCTGCTTTGTTTACTGTTACGTTTTTTTCTTTTTCCTTTTTGGACCCAGAGGCCTTACATAGGCCCACCCTGTTACAGCAATATACATGGACCTCTTGTGAAGATATTAAATACTTTGCTTTGTAACAGATTATAAGATAAGTTTATTTTATTTTTTCTTTCATGTACACTATCAATGCATGCTTTGACTACAAGTATTACTGATTGACATGGCTAAACCAGCTTGTACTTGTGCTACAAAAGCATGTCCCACAAAATTTGTATCACCCTGTTTTGTGTTATTATGATATGTGTACAATGATACTTACCATGTATTCTGTCATTGTTTAACTTTCAACAATAAAAACTTTAATATAAAAAATAATTAAAAAATGACCACCTGTTTAAAGGTAAGTCAAAAAGCACTTCATAGTCTTCTCTAATTTGCTTACCATTTACCACCTTTAAACTGTAAGTTCCAGTCCAGTTGGTGGGATTTGGGATTGTATCTGGAGTACCGAGTGATACTATGCCAATAACTCCTCATTGCTGATTTGGGTTTGCGAACGACCCTACAGGTCAAATTATTTTAACTGTTTACCAGTGTGAACTACCACCAATAAATAACTCCCAGCTAGTGGCAACAGGTTATTATTGGTTGCTAGGAGGCCGTGGCCAGTTGTAAGGAGAAGATGTGCCAGCTTGTTTTATTTTTTTGGCTGGTCGTTTGGATCATCAATGAGTGACCAGTGGTACTATGTACACCTTGCTCATTTACGTGAAAGGGGGTGGTATCTGAGGGTCAACTTTTTTTGAAGGGAGTTTCCTGATTCTGATAAGCCCCCCACTGGAATACCCCCACAACCCTGGCTAGGTGGTTGTGTGGGTCTACGGGATGGGGGGTTATCAGAATGTGGAAACCTCCTCTAAAATAAGTGGTCCCCAGACACTGCCCCCCCCTATACCCCCACATAAATAAATAAGGCCCCTGTCTTCATCAATATGGGGATAAGGTGGTTTGCCAAGTTAGTCCCCCCTGGCAAAGTGCCTTACCCATGTTGAGTGAATGTGGCCTTGTATGGTTCTGCAAGGGAGAAAACACATACCTGCTGGCTTCCCCCTCTTTCCTAGGCAACCCTGCAGCATGCTTGCATATGGGAGTGGATTTTGAGGTGGAACCCCATGCTTTTCATTCTTATTTTTTTGTGTGGGGGTCACCCTTAAAACCCATACCAGACCCTAAGGGGAAATTCATTTGTAAACTTCGGCTGACATTCACAAAAAATTTAAACCAAGTCTGCACAATGTTTGTTGTTGTCACCAACGGTGACTTCCGGTAAACTCTGGTGCATTTCGGAAAAATGCTTCATGTCTGCTTTTTTATCCAACACACTACAACCCACCCAGGGGCGGATCCAGAGTCTTTTCTCGGGAGGGGCACTGCCAAAAAATATGGTTTTTTTGTTGGAAATTTATCGGGGAAATGGCTGGTGACGGCGCTTCAATCATCCCGGCACCATGGTTGTTATGGTGTCAGGATGATTGAAGCGCATTATTTCTATTATTACATTGTAATATAAAATTAAATAGTTCAATGCAGAATCAGTGGGGGCCCCGAGTGTGTCACTTGCCACCGTCGCCTGCAATTAGTGGGGGCCCTGAGCGTGTCACTTGCAACACGTTGCGGATTGTCACTTGCCACATCACCTGCCACATCTTGTGGATTGTCACTTGCCACACCTTGTGGATTGTCACTTTTCACATCACCTGCCACACCTTGCGGTTTGTCACTTGCCACACCTTGTGGATTGTCACTTGCCACATCACCTGCCACACCTTGTGGATTGTCACTTGCCACATCACCGTCCACACCTTGCGCATTGTCACTTGCCACACCTTGCGGATTGTCACTTGCCACATCACCTGCCACACCTTGCGGATTGTCACTTGCCACGTCACCTGCCACACCTTGCTGATTGTCACTTGCCTGCCACCAGATGCAGATTGTCATTTGCCACGTAACCTAACACAATTTGCTGATTGTCACTTGCCACGTCGCCTGCCACACCACGCGCGGATTGTCACTAACTTGCCTGCTAAGGTGTAGTTTTGGTTGTCTCTTGCTGTGTCCCAGACTCCCAGAGTCAGGCAGCAGAGAGATAATGTAATCTCTCTGCTGCCTGCACAGTGAGGGTGGAAGTCACTGCAGGAATGCAGGGCAGGCACGGGCAGTGAGAGATGATCTCATCTCTCTGCTCCCCCGCTCCCGGCTAGCTGATTGGCCAGCTGCCACACTGAGCCTGCTCTCTCACTCTCACCTGCGCTGCCAACACACTGAGCAGCACGATCTGCCCACGAACCGCGCCGCCCGCCCACAAACCGCGCCACAAGCGGAGCCGCCCACTTTCTTACCCGTCTGTGGAGCCGCACGCTATCGCACCTGCCCGCAGAGCGGCCCGACGTGACTCACTGACGTCACTCGTTGCTAGACGCCAAGCGGCCCAGGCATTAGCAACGAGTGCAGGGAAGAGGCTTTTTGACTTGAGTATAAGCCTAGGGTGTCCATCTGCATGCCTCACTGTGCCCATGCCTCACTGTGCCCATGCTTCACTGTGCCCATGACTAGACTGATGTTTAACATGGGAGTCTATGAAAGGAGTGCCCGGCTTTGAAAAATCGTTTCTCCCCGGCCATAAGTCTCCCAGTGACTTGTAGAGGAGATATGGGGCTATATGTGTGCCACGCTCGGCCGGTACCGGGTCCGCAAAGTCACCGGAGAAATGGCCGTTTAACATTGGAGTCTATGGAAGGGGTGCCCAGCTTTAAAAAATCAGTGCTCCCCGGCCGTAGGTCCCCCAGACACCAAACTATGCACACTTGTAGAGGAGATATAGGGGTATATGTGTGCCAAGTTTGGGGTCCAGGGAACCTATGACCGGCCGGTACCGGGTCCCCAAAGTTCGGGAGATCAGGCGCAAAAAAAAAAACAGAGCAAGCAAGTGAGTGTGACAGATGGTCTCGGGGGGGGGGCAATTGCCCTGTTGCCCCCCCTGGATCCGCCACTGAACCCACCTGAAGATAGTGTTGTGGTGTGAACAGGGCACATAGAACTCAATTGTTTTTTTGTGTGCCCTGGTGTGAAGCCTGTATTGATCTATACAGATCATCACAGCTTATCTGAACTGGTGTAAACGAGCACCTTAACAGTGAGTGGGCAGCAAAAACTCCCGTAGTCAGACAAGTCAATCCCTAAAACAAAGTGAAACCAGGATCAAAAACACACAGAAGAGTTTCTGGCTACCAAAGGTGACAACAGACATGCTTGCTCTAGGTCAGCCATTCTCAACCAGGGTTCCTCCGGGGTTGGTAGGTTAAGCTGTGGCTGATTGACCTCTCATTTTATGTTTGCTGCATAGTCCCAGGGTTAACTTAACTTGGTACAGCCAGTTGCATGAAGGCAGTGATCTTTTTTAGATGTCTGTAGGGGGTGTATTTTGACGACCACTGTAATGCCCTGTACACACGATCGGTTTTACCTATGAAAACAGTCCGATGGACTTTTTTCATCAAACAAACCGATCGTGTATAGGCCCCATCGGTCTTTTTTCCATCGGTGAGAAAAAATAGAACATGTTTTAGATTTATCCGATAGAAAAAAAAACTATAGCAAATTCCGATTGTCTGTGTGGAACTCCATCGGAGAAAAAACCCACGCATGCTTAGAATCAAGTCGACGCATGATCAGAAGCACTGAACTTCATTTTTCCCGGCTCATCGAAGTGTTTTATATCACGGCGTTTGGGGTGGTCGGATTTTTGACTGATGGTGTGTAGGCAAGACTGATGGAAGTCAGCTTCATCGGAATTTCAATGGAAAAATCCATCGGATTTGAATCCATAGGAAATCCGATCATGTGTACAGGGCTTAAGAGTTGCATTCTACCTGCTGCCCACCACCTTTACCTTCAGTATTATCTTTAAGAAAAGTCTTTATGTGAAAAAAGTTGGTCATCTTTTTTTTTACAGTGTGAATGATATTGTCGCTGTTGGACCGGAGAGCTTTTACGCCACTAATGATTTTTACTTTGAGAGTGTACCTATGAAAATTGTAGAGGGTTTCCTTGGATTAAAGTGGACAAATGTGGTATATTACAGTCCCAGGAATGTCCGAGAAGTGGCTCCGGGACTCTACAGTGGCAACGGTATTGTCATATCAAACGATAAAAAGTATGTACTCTCTTATTATTTCATTAGTATGTGTAAGTATGCAATTTCTTGCAATTGGTTGAAACTATTTAAAGTGGGAGTAAACTCCCTTGGTTGATATCTACCTATAGGAAAGCCTATAATATGGCTTAACTATAGGTAGTGTACATATCTCCAAAACGTGCCCTGTTTAGGAGATATTTACTGTACATGCAGCCAGTGACATCACTGGCGCATGAGCTTTTCAGAGCCCTGTTCCATGAACTGCGACTCCCGTGCGCATGCGCTGGAGTGACGTCAATGCGACTCCGGCCAGTCACACACCAGGAAGGAAGACGGGTGAAGATGGAAGCGCCTGCAGCTCTGACATCTCCGCGGTGGAAGGACTTTGTTTTAAGGTAAGTTTAACATAATGTGCTAATATGTAATGCATACAAGAAACATTATGACATTAGTTTGCAGGGGCCACAAAAAAAAGAAAAACGTCCAACGGTTTACTACAGCTTTGAATAAATATTGTATTTGCTGTCTCTACCAGTACTCAGAAATTCCCATAAGTTGAAAAAATTAATTTCAAATATTAGTGTCCGTGTTTTCTGTAAATGAGAGCAGGCTGCCTCTAAAAATAAATATTTTTTATTATTGTAAAACAGACATAGGTTAAGCTTTGATAATGATCTGATTAGGATCATGTAAATTTACTCAGCCGTGGCGACTAAAGAGAAAACAAGGAGGATTTGTTTCATCTCTGTGTATCACCTGAGGCCAGTCACTTTACTGGGTGTATATGAGAGTTTGCAGCCACTTTAATGTAAAAATTAGAGATTAGGTTTAAACAACTCTCTCTTCCCACCTCCAGGAAAACAACTGTTGGGGACAGTGCTGGAGAGGAGGTGGGGATAGTAGCTATACCTGCTTTCTTAAGCCTCATGCACACGATCGGACTTCCATCGGACTTTTCCATGGAATTTGGTTCGAATGGCGTTGGCCGTGAACTTGTTCTGCATACACACGGCAGAACATTTTCAGCCAACATTCACCAAACCACGTGGTTTTTCAGCTCTTTACCGCCACCCTTTGGTCAACTTCTGCTATTGTTGTCTGATGTTTAGCATTGGTTCGGAGCATGCGTGTTTGTACTTTGGATTTTAGTCTGATGGACTTGTGTACACACGATCGGAAAATCCTACGAAACACATTTGTTGTCGGAAAATTTGAGAGCATGCGCAGCGAACATTTGTCTGTGGGAATTCCGACAACAATTGTCCGATGGAGCATACAGACGGTCGGATTGTCAGATAAAACACGTCCGTCAGACCGTTGTTGTCGGAAAGTCAGATCGTGAGTATGGGCCTTTATTTTACTTACTGCCGAGGAGGGGGGGTGGGGGGGGGGGGAGTCTTAAAAAAAATAGCCTGGAGTATTGTTTTAGGTAAAATTTATAATCATTGTTGTTTATTTACACTATATATTTGCTTATCTTTTAAGATTTATTTATGCTGTTGATATCATGGCTCATGCAATCAATGTCTATGAAAAACATGACAACTGGTCCCTAACCCTTGTAAAGGTAATCACGTTTTATACTGCTCAGTGTTTCTTTCTTTCTTTCTTTCTTTCTATCTCTTTCTTTCTTTCTTTCTCTCTCTCTCTCCCGCTCTCTCTTTCTTTTTCTTCTCTCCCCCCTCTCTCTTTCTTTTTCTTCTCTCCTTTTTCACTCTTCTCTCTCTCTCTCTCTCTTTCTCTCTCTCTTTCTCGTCTCTCTTTCTCTCTCTTTCTTTCTCTTCTCTATATCTTTTGTTCTATTCTCTCTCTCCCCCCTCTCTTCTCTCTCTCCCCTCTCTTCTCTCTCTCTCCACCTCTCTCCTCGATTTCTCTTCTCTCTCTCTCCCCCTCTCTTTTTCTCTCTCTCCCCTCTTTCTTTCTCTCTCCCCCTCTCTCTCCCCCTCGCTCTCCCCCTCTCTCTCCCCCTCTCTCTCTCCCCCTCTCTCTTTCCCCCTCTCTCCCTCTCTTTTTCTTTCATTCATTCGATCTTCTTTCTCTCCCTCACTCTCTCACCTCTCTCTCTCTCTCAATCTCTCTCTCCTCCCTCTCTTTCTCTCCTCCCTCTCTCTTTCTATCCTCCCTCTCTCTCTCCCCCTCTCTCTTTCTCTTCTCCCTCTCTCATTCTCTCTTTCTTTCTTCTCTCTCTCTCTTTTTCTCTTCTCTCCCTCTCTTCTTTATCCCGCTTTCTTTCTTTCTCTTCTCTCCCTCTTCCTCTCTACTCTATCTGACTTTCTTTCATCTTTATTTCTTTCTTTCTTTCTCTGTTCTCTCTCCTCTCCCCTCTCATTCTTTCTTTCTCTTCTCTCTCCCCCTCTCTCTCCCCCTCTCTCTCTCTCCCCCTCCCCCTCTCTCTCCCCCTCTCATTCTTTCTTTCTCTCCTCTCTCTCTCTCTCCCTCTCTCTCTTTCTCTTCTCTCTTTCCCCTCTTCTCGCTCATCTCTCCCTCTCATTCTTTCTTTCTTTCTCTCATCTCTCACACTCCCCCTCTCTCTCTCCCTCCCTCTCCCTCCCTCTCCCTCTCTCTCCCTCTCTCTTTCTCCCTCTTACTCTCTCTCCCTCCCTCCTTCCTCTCTCTCCCTCCTTCCTCTCTCTCCTCTCCCTCCCCCTCTCATTCTTTCTTTATCCTCCCTCTCTCCCCTCCCTCTCTCTCTCTATCTCTCCCTCTCTTTCTTTCTCTTCTCTCTTTTTCCCCTCTTCTCGCTCTCTCCTCTCTCTCCCTCCCCTCTTTCTTTATTTCTTTCTCTTCTCTCTCTCTCCCTTTCTTTCTCTTCTCTTCTCTCTCCCTTTCTTTCTCTTCTCTTCTCTCTCTCCCTTTCTTTCTTTCTCTTTTCTCTCTCTCCCTTTCTTTCTTCTCTCTCCCTTTTTTTCTTTCTTTCTTTCGTTCTTTCTCTCTCCCCCTCTCTCTCCCTCTCTTTCTCTCTTCTCTCTCTCCTCTCCCTCTCCCTCCCTCTCTCTCTCTTCTCTCTCTCTTTTCCCTCTTCTCGCTCCTCTCTCCCCCTCATTCTTTCTTTCTCATCTCTCCCTCTCTTTCTTTCTCTTCTCTCCCTCTTATTTCTCTCTCTCTCTCTACCCCCCTTTCTTTCTATTTCTCTTCTCTCTCTCCCTCCCTCTTTCTCTCTCTCTCTCCCTCCCTCCCTCTTTCTCTCTCTCCCTTTCTCTTTCTCATCTTCCCTGTTTCTCTCTCTCTCTCTTTATCATCCCTCTCTCTCCCTCTCCCTCTCTCTCTCTTTTTTTCTCTCTTTCCCCTCTTCTCGCTCCTCTCTCCCCCTCTCATTCTTTTTTTCTCATCTCTCTTTCTTTCTTTCTCTCTCTCTCTCGCTTTCTCTTTTTCTCTCTTTCTTTATCTCTTGTCTCCATCTTTTCTCTCTCTCTCTACCCCCTCCTTCTTTCTTTCTTTCCCTCCTATTTTGTTCTCTTCTCTCTCTTTCTCCCCCTCTCTATTTCTCCTCTCTTTCATTCTCTTCTCTCTCATTCCACTTTCTCATCTCCCTCTTTCTCATATCCCTCTTTCTCATCTCCCTCTTTCTCATCTCCCTCTTTCTCATCTCCCTCTTTCTCATCTCCCTCTTTCTCATCTCCCTCTTTCTCATCTCCCCCTCTCCCTCCCCCTCTCCCTCCCCCTCTCCCTCCCTTTCTCTTCTTTCTCTCTCTCTATCTGTGTCTCTGTCTCTCTCTCCCCCTGTCTTTCTCTCCCTCTTCTACTCTCTTTCTTTCTCTCTTCTCTCTCTCCTCTCCCCCCTCTTTCTTTCTTTCTCTTCCCTCTCTCTTCTCTCTCTCCTTTCTCTTCTCTCTCTCCCCCATTTTTTCTCTTCTCCCCTCCTCCCACTCTCTTTCTCTCCTATTTCTCCACCCTCTCTCTCTTTCTTTCTCCCCCTCTCTCTCTCTTTCTGTCTCCTCTCGCCCTCTCTATTCTCCAATTGGGGGATTTTTAAAGGGTAACTCCACTTTTGTGGGGGAAAAAAAAAACAGCAAAGGAAGAAAAAATAATATAGTGTATACAATTGCGACAGAAATCATATTGTAATTGAATGTTATTAAAAATGACCTTTCGCTGTAATTTTCTGAATTTGCAATAGGGCTACCTGGAGGTGTTCTGTACACAGAATGTGTACTGACCACTCCCCAAAAACATAATTTCCTGTTTGTGTGATTGGCTCACCAATTTTCCTAGAAGTTTGCCTAAGATACAAGTTAGATTTCAGGCATCCCCTGCAACAAAAAATTCATTTTTGGTGAGATGTTCCCAGTAGGAAATCGCATCCAGGCCCAGCAGCTTTCCTCATTAGTGCTCTGCAGCTGCCACAGCTGACTGATAATTATGAAACCACTCCCATTAGACCCACTGCACAGAGGACCAGAGGAACAAACAGTGATTTATTCAGAATAACAAAAGGTGGGAATCTGCAACAAAAGGTTGTTATCCTTGCCATGTACTGTACATGGATCACCCATAGGCACGGGCCCCAGCAGGGGGTCCGGTGCATCTCCGTTCACCGTTTCAGGTCCGAATTAGGTCTGAATTTTTGGCAAAATTTGGACCTGAAACAGAGCCAAAGATGCACAGGCCCTTCTACTGCGTGCTCCGTGGCCACCCCGGAGATGTGTGAATCGGCTCCATTGAGCCATTGAACCCGCATGCAATTTGTATAAGTGTGAACCCAGCCTAAGGTTAAGTCCTTGGTCATTAATAGGGGTAAATAATGAGAAAAAGAGTGCAGGAATGTTATCATAATATAAAGGAGGCTAGGTGGCGAGACCATGCAGGGGATTTATACTGTAAGTTCATGGTTTCTCATGTCCCTCTCAGTTTGTGACATGCTGTAACATTTTGTGCAGCTAGAGTACTGTACAAATGTTTTAGGCAGGTGTGAAAAAATGCTGTTAATTAAGAATGTGTTAGAAACCATGAATCAGACAGAGACAGAAGTACAGTTAAATCACACTTGTTTAATAATAATAATAAAAAGGTAAACAGAGTAAGCGTAGTCAAAACATAGCCAGAGTTCAGTAACCGGATCGGGTAGTTGGCCAAGCCAATGTCCAAGAGCCAGCGATAAAGGTAGTAGTACAGCAAGCAGGATCTGTAGCCAGAGGGGACGTCAGTCAAGCAGGTCTTCAACCGGAAGGCAGGAGAAAGTCTCTTGTGATGTTAACACAGGCGAAGGCGAAGAGCAAATGAACTGGAAGTCCTTAAGTAGGCAGAGCTGACGAGCGGATCATCAACAGGTGGATCACTGTGGAGAGATTGAAGATGGCAATTAGCTAACAGCTGAGCTGCCAGCACAGAGAAGGAAGGGCTGAGCCCAGCCCTGACAGAATTCTTTCAATAATAGAAGTGTTAATAGTTTATGTTGATCAATTAACAAAATAGAAAGTAAATGTACAGAAGAGAAATCCAAATCAAATCAATATTTGGTGTGACCTCCCTTTGGCTTCAATACAGCATTAACTCTTCTAGGTATACTTGCACATAGTTTTTGGCAACTCGGCAGGTAGGTTGTTCCAAACATCTTGGAGAAGAACTAACCTCAGATCTTCTGTGGATGTTGGCTGCCACAAATCCTTCTGTCTCTTCATGTAATCCCAGACAGGCTCCATGATGGTGAGATCAGGGCTTTGTGGGGGCAAAACCATCACTTTCAAGACTCCTTCTTTACACTGAAGATGGTTCTTAATGACATTGGCTGTATTTTTGGGGTTGTTGTCTTGCTGCAGAATAAATTTGGGACCAATCACATGCCTCCCTGATGGTATGGCATGATCTATGGCATATTTCAGTATCTGCCTGTATTTCTCAGCATTGGGGACACCATTGATCCTGACCAAATCTCCTACTCCATTAGCAGAAATGCAGCCCCAAACTTCCAAGGAACCTTCACCATGCTTCACTGTTGCCTGCAGACACTTGTTATGGTACTGCTCTCCAGTCCTTAACCAACAAACTGCCTCCTGCTACAGCCAAATATTTCAAATTTTGGCTCATCAATAGAGTTGAGCGGACACCTGGATGTTCGGGTTCGACGGGTTCGGCCGAACTTCGGAAAAAAGTTCGGGTTCGGGACCGAACTTTAACCCGAACCCGAACCCCATTGAAGTCAATGGGGACCCGGACTTCTAAGGACTAAAAAGGCTCTAAAAAGGTAATGGAAAGGGCTAGAGGGCTGCAAATGGCAGCAAAATGCTGTTAAGAGCATGGCAAGTGCTCTGCAAACAAATGTGGATAGGGAAATAACTTAAAATAACATAAAAAAAATAAAACACAGAACTGCAGAAAATGCTATTCAAAAAAAATGTTGTTTTTTTAGTATAGCACAGTAGGAGAAAACTATATAGAAATTGTTTATTTCACACACCTCAAAATATGTATAACACACTGCAAACTTTTTTTTGTGCCCCTAAACGGCGTTTTTTGCAAGCGTACATTAAAGTGCAAATTTTTTTTTTTTTTTTGCCCTAAACGGGTCTTTTTTTGCACGAGCAAAATAAAATGCTTTTTTTTTGCCCTATGGGTCTTTTGGAAAAGAGAACAATAAAGTGCCTTTTTTTTTCCCCCTAAAAGTTAGATTTTCTCTGACACTGGGCTCATGGCAGTGTAAAAAGACTGCACTGCAACACAAATAGGTAAACCTATGCAGATCGCTGATTTTAATCTCTGAATCTGGACTCCTATATAATATTCTCTCTCCCTGAAAGCACCAACACAGGAACCCGGCCCTACACTACACTATCTCTCTATCTTTTCCCTCAGATTGTAGAATCAGGACTACCTCCTCTATCTTTCTATCTCTCCCTAAAAGCAGCAGCAGCAGACTAGATCCTCTCCCTATCTATTCTGAAGCAGAGTGACATGCTGTGCTGTGTGCCTCTAGCTTATATAGAAGCTGGGTCACATGTTGCACTGACCAATCACAGCCATGCCATTAGTAGGCATGGCTATGATGGCTTCTAAGGGCACACCAGCTAATCAAAAGGTGATTGGCTGGCCCCTGAAGCATTTCTAAATGCGTTATTAGATTGCCGAACCCGAACCCGGACTTTTGGGCAAAGTCCGGGTTCGGGAAAAAGCTAAAGTTCGGTACGGACCCGAACTTTGCAGTTCGGGTTCGCTCAACACTACTCATCAATCGTGAGCACCTGCTGTCATTTTTTTGTTGAACTGGGGTGCAGAAAAATGGCAGCAAGTTCCCTGGGCTGATTTGTCAAAATGTGAAATATTTGACTGTACCAGAACACATATTGTTCACCGGAGGCCTGGAGAGCAGTACAATAATGCAAGTGATGGTTTGGCCCCCTGATCTTAACATCATCGATTCAATCTGGGATTTCATGAAAAGACAGGATTTGAGGAAGCCTACATCCACAGCAGATCTGTAGTAAGTTCTCCAAAATGTTTGGAACAACCTACCTACCGAATTCATTCAAAAACTGTGTGCAAGTGTACCTAGAAGAACTGATGCTTTTTTGAAGGCAAAGGGAGGTCAATTTGTTAATTGATAAAAATAAACTATTAACACTTCTATTTCTGAAAGCATTCTTCATTTACAGCATTTAAAAAAAAAAAAAAACTGCCTAAAACTTTTGCAAAGTACTGTATTTTCCCTGTTCCCTCTTCTTCTCTTCTATAGAAGTGAAGTCCAAGATGAGAGTGGAGGGTCTCTGGAAGTGTGAGTGTAGCTCACTGATGATTACTGTTACTTACCATAGCAGGAAATGGACTTTACCCTTCAGGACCCCCTAGTCGCCCAACTAGTAGAGTCTACTTAAGTCTTCTTAAGTTTGTAGATCTGTCTTTGTCACCCTGATGCCATTTCCTGACTCTGGGTACTCAATCTGTGCATGCTCAAAGTCAGCCTTTGGGATCTTAAACCATCTTCAGGTATATGGCCAGTTTGTGGTCTCTCTGTAGGAATTGGTGGGAAGTTAGTTGCTGGGAGTTTGTCATTTAATTTCTCCATTACCTGGCATATTTTTCTTTGGAATTGTTCATTTTGTCCTTTATTGGAGATTTTGTCAGGTCACACGGTTTGGTCTGGTCCTTGTTTGTCAGTAAGACTTTAGTAGGTGGTCCTAGTATGATAGCCCCCTCTCATGTAATGCAAGCATTAAAGAGAAACTGCCCAGCTTCACCTTGCAAGCACTGTTAGAGATGCTTCATTGGACTTGAAGGAGATACTTGCAGAAATTCAAATGGAAATTTCTGTTGGGCTGGAGTCCTATTTGAGTTGTTTCTTTCTCTCCAGCGGTGGCCAGTCCATAAGGGGTGCAGAGGCACCGCCCACCTAATCTCTATGCGTTAGCCCCTAATCTCAATGTGGGGTGCCAGACACATAGAGTTTTTTTTTTTAAGCGCATTATTAGAGCTGGAGTCTCGAATTGCCTTCGAAAAGGCTGGGCTCGGGGCGCAGAAAACTGCGCCCTGAGCCCACCCACTTGTGACATTGGTGAATCAACATTCACTATTGTCTTCCTGCTTCTCCTCCCAACCAATCAGGACAGGAAGGGTGTCCTAAGACTGGATTGGCCGGGAGTAGAAGCGACCGGATTGGCCGGGAGGAGAAGCCAAGGAAGCTGCCGAAGCCGCACGCGACCTGGATGGGGTAAGTGTGGGGCTGGCGGGGGGTGGGGTTTTTGTTTTCCGCCCCCACCCCCAAAAAAATAGAGCACCAGTCGCCACTCTTACTCTCCCTCTTGTATGACTCTTTTTCTCATTCTCTCGCTTTTTGTTACTCTTCTGTATGTTCATGGATAAAAAAAATACACTATTATATTTCCTTCTTTTTTTCTTTTCTTTCCCACCAGGCAGTTGATGTAGATACTTGCCCAGATAACCTGTTTGTGGATCCAGTTACAGGGGATATCTGGACAGGAGCACATCCACATGTATATAAAATGTTCTTTTACAATGTTGAAGATCCCCCTTTATCAGAGGTTAGTGAATAAATTATAATATATTAAAGGGTTTACTCCCTCTTCATGCACAAACATGTTAAATGTTCAAGCTCAACAATTCCCCCCTCCCCTTGGAGCACTGCTGCACTTTTAAAAAAAAAATTTTTTATATATATTCCGTGTGTTAGGGTGCTAGCTTAGACCTAAAATACTAGTGTGTATAAAAAAAAAATCAATACAATCATGAAAAAACAAAAGACAAATCCGTGCAATAAAAAAATTTGGAAGTCCTGTTATAATATGCTTCTAAACAAAAATAATTTTCTATTTCGCCATCTTTCCTTCACCAAGTGCAAAATAGTGATACATGCTCTTCACACTCAATAGTGCTCCACTCTGCTAAGGGGGGGGGGGCACTCACCTGATATCTTTGGGCCACCAGGGCCCTCACTGCTTATGTGATTACAATCCTATGGATAGTGTGTACTTGGTGTCCACCTCCTTTACTCTTACATCCAATATCACCAGTGATGAAGTCCCGGAATGAAAAACAATATCGCGATAATCATGTGGTACGTTTATTTTAAAACATCCTTATTAAAAACATATGTCAACGCACTTACATTTCCATGTGCCATAAAACTGCACCAGCTGTAATCGCCTGTAAAGTTTCAATCCTTGCCGCTCGTCTATGAGCTGGCATGCGTTCCACCGGAGTCAGACGTGACGTCAGCAATACCCGGAAGTTCCGCCACTGCTAAGACAGGAAGTCACTTCATCAGAAAGTCCATCTTAAATGTTGAACAATCCTCCCCCCTCCCCTTGGAGCATCCCTGCACTCTGGACCCATGATATCCTAGATCTTCTCCTGTCCCCAGCACTGGGTGGGTCCTGAATTCTGCAATTATGGGTGTCATGTAATGACTGTACTGCAGCATTCTTCTCTGAGTCCAGGGTGACTTGATGACTTGCCCTTCAACGGGCAGTTTCTTGACCACATGGGCTCAGAGTGAGGTCTATGATGTTGGACATCATTCAGCCCAGACGAGGAATGGTACTGGATCACAGAGTGGTGAGTCTGTAGGGGACAGCACCGGAGATAAAATAAGTGTTACAGCGGGAGCTACCTTTTTATATTTTCACTAAAGCAGGGTGTTGCAATGTCCTTTTTTAATGAAGCTATAGTTGTGCTTTAAAACCTGACTCCACACATTTTTAAAGATTTGGATAATATGGGGAAGAGTTAAAGTGTAACAATGGGCAAAAAATATAACCTACATTATATGATGCAGTCTTTCAATCGCACTAGCACCACAGTGTTTGTCTCATTTATTCAGGTCATGGTATATCTGGTAGTAGTTTGTCACATTTAGCTGGCTATGTTCTATAGTGCTGAAGGTGTTTCATAGCTTACCAAGACACTTTTTTGTTTCCTAGAGATTCAGGAAGATTTATCTTCACACCTTATGCCGCGTACACACGATCGTTTTTCATGCCGTTAAAAATGCCATTTTTAAAAATGGCCATTAAAACCGATCGTGTGTGGGCTCCAGAGCATTTTTAATGGCGTGAAAAACGGACATTAAAAATTTCGAACATGCTCTATTTTTTCACGTCGTTTTTCATGTTGTTTTTTTTAACGACGTGAAAAACGATAGTGTGTATGCTTTTACGAGGTGAAAAAAAACACGCATGCTCAGAATCAAGTATGAGACGGGAGCACTCGTTCTGGTAAAACTAGCGTTTGTAATGGAGATAGCACATTCGTCGCGCTGTAACGGACTGAAAAGCACGAGGCTGAAAAGCGTGAATCTTCGCTCAACAAACTTTACTAACATGAAGGGTGGTGCCATCCGAACGGAACTTCCCCTTTATAGTGCCGTCGTATGTGTTGTACGTCACTGCGCTTTGCTTGAGCGTTTTTTTTAATGATCGTGTGGATGCAAGACAGGCTTGAGAGGAAACAAGAAAAAAAATGACGAGAAAACGTCGGTTTAAAAAATGGCATGAAAAACGATCGTGTGTACGCCGCATTAGGGCACCTTATTCCATTCGCCATGGAATGGTATATGGTGATTGTCCAAACAGTAGGATAGTACTGTGGATGTCAAAATTGTGGTGCCATCCTGTCCTAGTTACATAACCCAATTGTTGGTGTCAGGAAGTCTGCATATGTGTTAGTTCCTCAATTTACATGGCTAAAGATGTAAATTGTTAAATCGCTAACTTTCAAGGCACTCCTGAGATGTCTGTGTTCCTTGTCTTTAGACTTTCTGAATTTGTTACCATTTCAGTCCAATGTTGCAAAGCTCTAATTACCCCCAGTTTGTGTTCCAGTGGGTGAAGGGAGTCAAAAAGCAAATTCTAGTCTGTGTGGGTGGGTTTCCTGTAGACCTCAATGTACAAGTCACTCCCCTCCTTGACATGTAACACACAAACCAAAAACGGTAATATATTATGTGCCTCTTCTTGTGTAAACTCGATGTATGTGTCCACTAGACATGTACAATTAATTTCGTTACAAAACAAATTTCTGAATCACAATAGTAAGGAATTTCAACGAATCTGAAATAAATTATAACAAAACTAATTATCAGAATTTGAAAATGAATTTAAATTTGAAAATAAATTCAAAATGGAAACATATTGCAATAAATACAGTAAGGTATAAACGTGAAGTAAGATGGTGACTCTTACTTAGGCTGCTTTATAGAATAGAAACAAACTCTCATTTTGATGGGGACAAGAGTCTCTTCCCCAGAACCCTGGCCTGGTGGATGTGGGGGTGTGGGGGGTGACTTATTAGAATTGGGATCCCCTTTAACCACTTCGGGTCTGGTATGGATTTTAAGGGGAACCCCACGCCACAATTTATTGCTAAAGGACCTGGTATGTATTGGGGGGGAGACCTTACGCTGTTTTTTCCCCTGCATTTTTTTTTGCTGCCATTCTTTAGTTTACATTTCATCTGTAAGCAGGGAAGCCAACTGACAGCTGATGAGTCATTGTTTGTTAACTTCTTAAAGCGGAAGTAAACCCATAGATTTAACAGTTTTAAAAAGCAGTTACATTCCTGGCATGCCGGGAATGCTAACTGTCACATTGGTTGTGCTCTCAACCAAACTGTCAAACCATCCAATGGCTGGTGTCATAACTGATCACATGTGCAGCATCGTAGCAGTTGTAGATTAAACAGAGGCCAAGATGGTAGCTTCCTTGCCTGAAAATGATAGGAGGGTTTACTTCCACTTTAAGGACCGAGCCTCTTTTTCAGATATGTTGTTTACAAGTTAACCACTTCCTACCGGGTCATAGACATATGACGCCGGCAGGAACCCTCCCTCCCTCCGGGCGGACGTCATATGACGTCCTTTTTTCCCGGCCGTCTATGGGGCGCGCGCGCGCCGCCGGCGGCGCGCGCGCGCACCCGCGGCAACGCTCGTGACCCGGTGAATGTGCCCGGCGGTCGCGATGTCCGCTGGGCACCCGCGATTGCCCACGATCACGGCAGAAGTGTGGATCTGTGTGTGTAAACACACAGATCCACCTCCTGTCAGAGGTGAGGAGACCGATGTGTGTTCCCAGTACAGAGGAACACAGATCGGCCTCCTCCCCTTGTGAGTCCCCTCCCCCTACAGTTACAATCACTCAATAGGGAACATATTAACCCCTTGATCGCCCCCTAGTGTTAACCCTTTCCCTGCCAGTCACATTTACACAGTAATTAGTGCAGTTTTATAGCACTAATCGCTGTATAAATGTGAATGGTCCCAAAAACGCGCCAATAGTGTCCGATGTGTCTGCCGCAATGTCACGGTCACAATAAAAATCGCAGATCGCCGCTATTACTAGTAAAAAAAATAAAAAAAATAAAAATGCCATAAATCTATCCCCTATTATGTAGACGCTATAACTTTTGCGCAAACCAATCAATATACGCTTATTGCAAAAAAAATTTACCAAAAATATGTAGAATACGTATCGGTCTAAACTTAGAAAAAATGTAAAAAAAAAAAAAAAAATTGTGATATTTATTAAATCAAAAGGTAAAAAATATTGCATTTTTTTCAAATATGTCGCTCTTCTTTTGTTTATAGCACAAAAAATAAAAACCGCAGAGGTGATCAAATACCACCAAAAGAAAGCTCTATTTGTGGGGGAAAAAGGACGTCAATTTTGGTTAGGTTCAACGTCGCACGACCGCGCAATTGTCAGTTAAAGCGACGCAGTGCTGCATCGCAAAAAGTGCTCTGGTCAGGAAGGGGGTAAATTCTTCCAGGGCTGAAGTGGTTAAAAACAAGTTTACTTAGAACCCTCAAACATTATACATTTTTTTTCTAACACCCTAGAGAATAAAATTGCAGTCATTGCAATACTTTATATCACACCGTATTTGCGCAGCGGTCTTACAAGCGCACTTTTTTTGGAAAAAATACACTTTTTTGAAATAAATAATAAGACAACAGTAAAGTTAGCCCGATTTTTCTTTTTATATTGGGAAAGATAATGTTACTGCGAGTAAATTGATACCCAACATGTCACACTTTAAAATTGCGCCCGCTCGTGGAATGGCGACAAACTTTTACCCTCAAAAATCTCCATAGGCGACGTTTAAAAAATTCTACAGGTTGCATGTTTTGAGTTACATAGGAGGTCTAGGGCTAGAATTATTGCTCTCGCTCTATCGATCACGGCGATACCTCACATGTGTGGTTTGAACAACGTTTTCATATGCGGGCGCTGCTCACGTATGCGTTCGCTTCTGCGCGCGAGCTCGTTGGGACGGGGAGCTTTATTTTACTTTATTATATTTATTTTGACACTGTTTTTAAAAAGGAGTCGGGACATGACACACAGTAGAGTCATCAGTTTTGTGGATTCAATTACATTGGATGTCATCCAACTCAGAAAATTGAAATGTAGCCCAGAGTTTGGCTTTAAAATAACATCAATACAAATGTTCACCCAAAGCATGATAATCTTTATTAAACTTCTGTAGCATAGCAGTGGTCTCCAAACTGTGAACCTTTGCTTGCTTTTATCCAGCCCTTGGAGCACTATTTTCATCCACTAATACCAACAATGGGGCATAATCCCCCCCCCCCCCCACTGACACCAATGAAGTGATAGAATTCTTCCCAATGACACCAAAGATGGGGCACAATTCCCCCCAATGAAATCTACAATAGGGACCAATGTTACCAACAATGGGGCACAATTCCCCCCCAATGACACCAACAATGGGGCCCAATTACACCAACAATGATGCTGGCCCCTCGTTACAAGGGGCCTTGGATATACTGGATTCATTTTCAACGGTTACAGGGCTGAAGGTAAACTGGGCTAAGTCATTGCTGTTTCCAATAGATATGGAGGCTCGCAGTACGGCTATGAAGGATACTCCACTGCAGTGGGTAGATAATTTTAAGTATTTAGGAGTGGTAATTTCTCGTCAATCTTCTGAATTTATGTCTCTGAATCTGACCCCAATTTTGGGAGATACTGAGTCAAAATTAAAAGTATGGAAGTCTCTACCGTTGTCTCTATTGGGGCGTATTAATCTTTTAAAAATGAAAATTATACCTAAATTCATGTACCTATTTAGCCATTCTCCTCAATGGCTCCCTGTATCCTTTTTCAAAAGACTAAATCAGTTGTTTTCATCTTTTTAATGGGGGATAAAAAATCCTAGGTATAAATTAAGTACTCTGATGCGCCCTTGTGAAGAGGGAGGACTAGCTTTTCCGGATCTATACAAATATTTTTTGGCCACTCAGTTGGTTACGGCCGCATGGTGGTTAAACCCAGATCTATATAACTCTTCTACCCGGTTAGAAGCAGCAGTAGTAGGTTCCGTAGAAGCTCTTAAGGTTCTCTTATTTAGGGGCCGTAGGGCACTTCATCAGGTGACTATTCCTATGCTTAATACTATTCAAGCTTGGGAGGCCGGCCTTAGATGTGAGTTTTATCCAAAGGGAGCAATTTCTCCAAATGTCCCTCTATGGCTAAACCCTACCCTTCCTCAATTCCTTAAAACACCAGAGCCTATTGCATGGACCAAATACAATATTAAATTACTTGTCCGAGTGGTTACTGATCAGAGGTTATCCACCTTCTCTACACTAACCTCAATGTTTAATCTTCCTAGCTCTTATCTATTTAGATACTACCAGCTTTCACATACTTTTCATGCAGAGTTTCCACAGAATAGTTTAACGATGATACAATCCACCTTGGAGTTAGTACTTAGGTCTGAGTGTCTGGATAAGCCTACCTCAAGACTCTATTCTCATCTTACTTTAATTTCTATCCTGCCATTAGAGAGTCTTCGAGCTAGGTGGATTCGAGATATACCAGATTTGAGTATGGAGGACTGGAGCTGTGTGTGGGATTTCCCTTTGAGATCTCTGGTCTCCTTGAGGGATCGTGTTATCCAATTTAAACTCATACACAGAGCATATATCATGCCATATAGACTTCAAAAGATAAATCCTGCTTGTTCCTCTAAGTGCTGGAGGTGCGGAGCAGCTCGAGGGGATTTCACACACATCTTCTGGACCTGTCCATATATAGTTACATTTTGGATGGAGGTAGTGGATCTATTAAACTCTATTACCTCTGCTCCTTTACCGTTTTCAATGTCAGTCTGTTTGCTGGGCTTAGTAGAGGATATTACCCCTATAGAGACCGAACAAATATTTATTAATACAACATTATTCTACGCAAGAAAATCTATTGCATTATATTGGAAGAAACCTCATCCTCCTCCGTTTATATATTGGAAACAATTGATTAATAATAATCTTCCATTGTACAGAGATACCTATAGGAATAGGGGTCGCCCTAGTAAGTATGATGAGGTTTGGGCAAAGTGGCTGGATAAGCCATATACGGCATCTAACATAGAGGGAGGTAACAACTCATAGAAGGGATGTTCCCTATATGGGATATTTGTGTTTAGAAATGATTGGAAATAATAGTGATAATCATAATTTCTTGTTTTTTGCTATGCAAGGTGATGGGATCGTGTTATTTTACTAATATATTTTAGGCCTTAGGCCTCATGCCCACTGGCGTTTTTACAGCTGCGTTTTTTGCAGCTTAAAAACGCCTGTCCATGTTATTGTAAATATTTTTTTTTTTTTTTTGAAAAAAAAAAAAAAAGTCGGAGCTAAAAACGCGACCGCGCATTAGTGCGCGTTTTTTGCGCGTTTTTTGACGCTCGCGTTTTTTTCTGCCTAATTCTGACGCTGAGGAACGCACTGGCCCTGGGTTTTTTTTACAGCTTACAAACGCCTATGCTCTTTACAGCTCAAAAACGCCTAGGTGGACATGAAGCTATAGACTAACATGGACAGGCGTTTTTAAGCTGTAAAAAACGCTCAAAAACGCGGCTGAAAAAACGCCCGTGGGCATGAGGCCTTAATGTGTATGATGTGTTGTCATGTTATGTTATGTTTTGTTTGTTTAAGAAATTAAATAAAAAGATTTATAAACAAAGGAAAAAAAAAACAAACAATGGGGCACAATTCCTTCCAATGACACTAACGATGGGGTGCTATTCCTCTCACTGACACCAAAGAAGGGGCGTTGTTTTTTCTGACAGCGGAACCTTTTCTACTACCAAGGCCCACCATCCAGTCCCCCTTAAGTCTGAAGGACAGTAAGCTGGCCCTTTGTTTAGAAGATTTGGAGACCTGGTTCTATAGCATTCAATCATTCTAAAACGAAGAATGTGACTGTGTTTATATTTAATTACTTCTTTAGACTCTTTCATAAATGAGGTCCTAATGAGGTGTTTATGCTGCATTTATTACTGAGAAGCAGAATGAAGAAATAACAGTAGCTGTATTGATTTTGCAGGTGATCCGTATACAGAACATTCACTCAGATCACCCAACAGTGACCCAGGTTTACGTCAATAACGGCTCAGTGATTCAGGGGTCATCTGTAGCCGTAGTGTACAAGAAAAATCTGATAATAGGGACCATATTCCACAGAGCTCTGTACTGTCAGCTGGATTAATGAACCACCAGGACCTGAAGAAACTATCCGACATAGATACAAAAACAAAAACATTTTTGGAAAATAATTTTCTTTGTGTGGTACAGAAATCATTTTAAGAAGTGGAAAGTTCCTTGGGGGAATTTGCGGAGACAGACTCAAAGAAGGGCAATAGAATCTACACGCAGTGTGCAATGTGTATTGGAATGTTACTATTGTGCAAATCCTCCCTCTAGTGGTCAGTGGTAACATTGCACCAATGTCTAAAGTATGGCTAAAAGCTCCTGACTACCAAAATCCAATGGAAAAGATCCGAGTGATTCTAAAAGGATACGGACCTCATTCCAGTATTGGTTAATAAAAAGGAAAAGAGAGTGGGATTGTAACAGTGCTAGAAACAAATGTTACATATAAACAATATGCGTAAAAATTATATATTTATTTTATTAATACAGACATATACAAAAGGGTTCAATTAAAATTGGTTATCAGAGCAAATGTTGGAAATGGTGGGTCGCTGGTTTCCCAAAATTCCAAAGATGGTGGTCACAGGAGAATGTCCCACCCCTACATGTTTCACCATTCAGGCTTCCTCAGGGGATTTAATCTGGGACCACCAATCCGTACCCCAGCTCTAACATAAAATATAAAGACATATTGATAAAGATTAGAATAACACATATCATATACAAACATGACCAAAAAGTTTTTAATTATCATATATATCTTGCCATGGCTTGTGAAAAAGAAAACAAATACCAAATCCAGTTACTATGTGATGCACAACCCTCATAAAGTACAACAAAACAACAAAAAATGTCCTTTACTTTCCCAAATTCTCCTTCATCTGTGTCTCATTGTCACTGCCACTCACAGTGGGAGGGCTTCAGTAACAGAGGCAGTGTTGTCAATCGAGAAAGCATTGGGCAGGACTAGATGTGGCCAGCTGCCTACCGACCACCCACAGACTTGTGAATCAGTGACAATGTTGATGGCCATGCCCCCTGCAACATTTTATATCCCACTGTAGTGCAAGAGGGCACAGCCTACAGGAAGGCGACAATACTGCTCTGAATTCAGGAGCAGTGCAGCATTGTTGCCACACTATCACAGAAAGCTGCATTAGGTGGACCTGACTGGCAGGCTTAGAAGGTATTTGTGAGTTTGCAGGGGGGATAGGAGACAGCTGTAATTGCGAATGCACTTATAATTAGGTGCTGCAGCACATATTTAATTTTAATGGGAGGCCATAGTTCTACTTTGAAAATAAAGGTACACGTAGACGTAGGCTAAATGTTAGTCAATAGAAATGGCTAAACTTCAGTGTTTCCAAAAAGAATTCAACATACAGAGCAGTATGAACATAACTAACATGGACAAGCCAACAGTCAATCAATTGTATGTCCTGGATTTAATGTAAAGACTACAGATGATATTTTAGTAATAAATAAAAGCAGGTGGGCTGGGTCAGTCACTGACATTTGTGGTCTCCAGTAACAAGATCTTCTGAGGTGTCTCTGTTTTGGCCTGCCTTAGACTTTTGGCCTGTACATTGGATAAAGTGTCAGTGGGAGAACTTTTAGAGGGTGATGCAGGAGTGAACAAGGAACCCGAGCTAAGATGTATTGCATCCGTATATTTAGTTGTTTTCCTGGAGTTCAGCTTCAAATGCTACCAAAATCATTAGAAATGCAAATAAATATTTGTAGAGAATTGAAAATATACAGAATAGGATTGCTGCATACACAAATCAAAATTGATGAGAAGATGGGGCAGGTATAGTCTTGCTAAAAAACTCTGAAAGGGACTTGGAAAATGGGACTTACCGTATATTAAAAGCAGTTGTTGAGTGGGGTGTTATCCTGCTGTTTGTACAGACGTAGGTGCAACAGTCATTCCCATATTCTCCACTATGATAATATTTCTGTCACTAGATGAGAGTAATGCTGCGTACACACAGTCGGAGATTCCAAAAAGAAATGTCTGATGTGAGCTTTTGGTCGGAAATTCCGACCGTGTGTAGGCTCCATCGGACATTTCCTGTCGGAATTTCCGCCAAGAAAAGATTTTGAGCAGGTTCTCTATTTTTCAGACGGAAAAAGTTTCTATCGGAAATTCTGATCGTCTGTATGCAATTCTGACACGCAAAAAAAAAAACACGCATGCTCAGAATCAAGCAGAAGAGCCGAACTGCCTATTGAACTTCATTGATCTTGGCTCGTCGTACGTCTTGTACGTCACCGCTTTCTTGACGGTCGGAATTTCCGACAAGATTTGTGTGACCGTGTGTATGCAACACAAGTTTGAGCCAACATTCCGTCGGAAAAACATCCACGGTTTTCTTGTCGGAATTTCCGATCGTGTGTACGCGGCATTAGTCCAATGTGTGTAAAATGTAATGTTCTTTACTGCAGTAAATTGTTATGATGTAGTTACTTCTCTCTGTTATGCATGTTGTTTCCTAAAGACGGGTTCAGCAACATCATCATAACTGGTAAGAGTCAATTCTGCAGAAGCTTTTCAACAGGTTATGGGAACAGCTCCAGCCAAAATACCACTTAAGCCTCACTTTCATTTAATTTTCCCATGTTTTATTAAACTGAATCATGTTATTATTGCTCTGTAGTATGCTGACCTCTAGTGGCAGTTTAGAGCTTGTCTACCATGTGATTTTGGTTTCTTCCTCTGCCCTCCCCTCCTGTTTAGTGCTAGTTAGTGAGTGCTAGTTCAGTCCTAGCTACCCTGCCTGTTTTATTCATGTTCCCTCAGTCAGTGTTAGTATTTTTCATAGACCGGGCCTTGGAAAAAGTATTGTCTTCTTACACTTCCAAAGACTTTAAAATCATCATCTGTATTGCAATTAGCTGAAGTAAAATTTGTGTTGGATTCAACTGCTGTGTTTTACTGAAGCGTGAAGCTACATGTGGGTGGTGCCAAGTCAACAGGTCACTATATTCTCCAAACAGACTGGGTCTAAGGAGGCATGTCAATGCATAAAGCAGCATTTAAAACAGTATACAGCTGCAGATACAGATACAGCTGAGAGTTACAGCAAAAGTGTCTCTATCCTCGTACACAACGCACGTTTTCTCTGCAAGAAATCTGCTAGAAAACCGGTCGTGTGTATGGTTTCTCGGCGAGAAAACTGCCGGGAATTCCGACGAGAAAAATAGAGAACCTGCTCTCCATTTTCTCGTCGGGATTCTCGGCAGAGTGTTTCCTGCTGAGAAAACCGTGAGTGTGTATGCTTACCTGTCCCCAGGTAAACCCGCGTATGCTCGAAAAGACTTTGACGCATGCGCGGCAGCATACAAGGGTAGTGTAGGGTGTAGCAAGATGGCGGCGACGGCATTGAATGTTACGAGCGCAGGCTCGTCGTAGTCGATGACGTCACCGCGTTCTTGCCATTCAAAAGAACGGCGGTTCTTTTGAATGGCCATCTGTAAGCATGGCTTGGCAAGGAAAGCTTGCCAGGAATCCCGTCAGGAAAACTGACGTTTTTTTCCTAACGGGATTCCCGGCCGTTTGAAAACATTTGAACTATATTTACACCTGGCACTGTCATCCTGGGCACAGGAATCAGGAAACTATAAAAGAAACTAGCGAAAGATCACCATGCCAGTGGTATAAAAAAATGACCCATGCAATCCAGGGGGGATTTGATTTAAATCATAATTTTTAAAGAGCAACTGTCATCTCTGTCCCGCAGCGGTTCCTCCTCTCACCCGCTGTTGACTCATCGACAGTTTCATTCACTTTAATGGGCAGCTGGTGATGCGGCAGTGACACAACAAGGTGAGGGACGTGGCGGCAGCAGGTGATTGGATGCCCGCTAACAGGCGATGCAATGATGGATCTGAAATTACAGGTGCTCTTTAAATCTAAGGACTCATTCTTGCTGGTATTTAGAATCTTTAATATTTGCAAACAAAATTAAGGTCTCTTATTTAGAATAATAAGCTGCCAGGTTAGTAAAACAGCGATATCAGAACCGATTCAATCATACAGTTTGTAGTGTACATAGGTTTGCAAAACAATGGGATAAAGAAATATTCCTGAACTTTGTTTTATCTCATGGTTACTGTGAAATTGTGTGAATGTATTAATGCAGTGCATGTTATCTCAGCTTGCAGAGCTTGGATTCATTGAATGAGTTAACCAAAAATGTAAATATTGCAGAATATACAGCCTCATGCTACATAACTAAGCTCCATTTCATGCTGAATAAACTAAATTATTAATATATCTTAAATAGAAAACTATTTTTAGATAGATTTTTGATCGTTCTTATGGTGCACAGAATCGCCGGCACTTTAAAAGGATATCTGAATGATGCCTCTAGCTGCAGGCATCATTCAGATATCCCCCTACAAAGCCGAGGACGTCATATGACGCCCACCCAGGATGGGAGATCCCATCTGTGGACGTCATTTGACTATGGCTGGGTAGGGAAGTGGTTAACAACATTTTTTTGTTCGGAGACTCCCACTACCTCCAGATACAAGGGGTGGCAATGGGGACCAAATGTGCTCCCTCTTATGCCAACTTGTATCTGGGGGGGTGGGAGAGAGATCTTTTTTTCAAAGAGGACCTACAAATGTACCTGGAACATATTCCAATGTGGCGAAGGTTCATTGATGATATTTTTTTCATCTGGACAGGCCCTAGAGATGCCCTAACCACCTTCCTGGATAGCTTGAGGACCAACAGTTTCAATCTAAAATTCACGTTTGAGGTGAACCAAACTGATTTGACTTTCTTGGACCTCAAAATTTGCGTTTAAAACGATGGTACAGTCAGCACGTCCCTTTTTCGCAAAGCTTCGGCTGGGAACTCCCTGCTACATGCAGAAAGCTCACATCCAAAATCGTTAATTTGCAGTGTGCCCTATGGGCAATATCTTAGACTACGTCGCAATTGTAGCAATCAACAGGATTTTGAACATGAAGCCAAATTGCTTAGGGCTCGTTTCCTTGAACGAGGCTATAGCAATAGATGTCTCAAAAGGGCATTTGCTAGAGCCAAAAAGCAAGATAGGAGTTTCCTCCTACACGGTCCCAAGAAAGTCAAATCAAACGTAATTTTATTACAAAATTCTCAAATCAGCATCAACAAGTGCGCTCAATTCTTCAAAAATATTGGTACCTATTAACTAGTGATGATCAAATTTCGAAACACATTAAAGCATATCCAGAGATCACGTATAGGAGAGCTCGCTCCTTACGAGACACTCTGGTACATAGTCACTTTTCCTCATCATCACCTTGTGTTTCCACCTTCAAAGGTACCAAACCATGCCACAAATGCAATTTCGGTAGATATATCCACTCCTCGCCGACTGTCACTCTCCCTAACGGACGTATACATGGACCAATTTTTTCCGTGACTTGCCAGTCGATTGGCATTGTGTATCTTATGCAATGCCAATGCAATGCTTTCTATGTTGGAAAGACCAAGAGGCCATTTTTTCACCGTATCCGGGACCATGTCTCTTTAATTAAAAAGAAGAAAATGGAGACACCCATTAGCCATCATATAGGTCTGTTCCACCAGTTTGACAGTACAGTGATGCACTTTGCTGCACTTGAACATGTCCCCCCGGGTGACAGAGGGGGCAATTATGACAAGGTTCTACTTCAAAAGGAGGCCAGATGAATTCATAGATTGTCGGCCCTCAAGCATCCTGGCTTGAATGACGCCTTTAGCTTCAAGCCTTTCTTATAGAGCTCATTCATATGGAGTGCTTCCTTCTTTGCCTTTATGTTTCTTAATTTCTCTTGCTCTGTTCTTTCTTTACTGTTTTTACTTTGCATCATGTTTGATATTAATTAATAATTCTATGCAAAGAATTCTTAGTACGTATCTGCCATGCTAATTATTACAGGCTGATAGAGCTCTCATGGTAAACAAATGTTATAAATTGGCTTCATGACCCATTTTGTGCTTCTGAAATTCACTAATTTGCACTGATTTTTCTCTAATTATGAAAATGATGTAACTTTTCAAGACTTTTGCGTATAATAGTTCTATATTGATTCCCTTTTGTTCCCTAGCAATAATGTTTTTTGATGGAGACCAAATTTTGGAATATATCCACAGACAGTCATTTATTTGACTGTAATTTATTTACCTGATTGTTCCATGGTGCATTCTCCCTTTCCAGTTTTCATCCTCTAATCCTCCTTAGAGCCCCCACCAAGATTCTTGTCGTTATGCCAATCGACTGACTTTTGCGGCACCCTTTGCTAGTTGGCCTGTGTCATCTAATCTCCAGTCCCATCTTTGTTTGTTAACTTTTTTTGCAACACACGTTTTCCCATTATTATTTTTAATTTTGGGCTTCCCCTTTTTCAAGATGGCGTGGCTGAGCTCAGCAGTATGGGGAATGGTGACGCGCACGCTTCAGGACGTGTGACGCGCCACGCCGTCTGCTGATTAGATGACCTATGCGAAAGCCCAATACATTGGGTGGCGCATGCGTCAAACACAGGCTGCTAAATTCGTCCGCGCCGCGGCGATGATGTCAGACGTCGCCGCGGCGGGGGTATAAGTAGCGCGGTTTCACCGCTGACAGTCTGCCAGGATCCCTCCCCCACACCAGGGGAACTGGACGTATCCTTCCCAGATGGGTCATTCGTTTAACCATCAACATTGAGGTAGGTGTCCCATGGATAATCCCCACCCGCTCTGATGATTTTTTGTTTTCACAGCGATTGTGGCGCTTACCATGTTTCCCCTCCCTCCTCTCTTGTTTTTTTCAGCTGACAGTGAGTCTGCAACCTCTTTTTACCTGCTGAGGGTGGTATTCACCACTCCCATGCAGGTCATTTCATTTCTATTTGAAAGTGAATCAGAAGTGCCATTTCCCTTGGTGCAACTTATCAATATTAAACACAATCACCACAACATTGGCATATCGCTTATGATCCTAGCTATCCATGCATTAAGGTAGGATTCATTATCCTTCCCCCTCTCTTTATTTTCTTGTTGCTTTTTTCCCCTGTATTATCATTATTATTATCTTTACAGGCCGAGCTTCATTTTGCTCTTTACCCCTGTGGTTGCAACACTATTGATGGGTCACTGGATGTGGTTAAAGGGTTGAATGACCGGTGGGAAATGCCGTTGCTTCTGAACTTGAGGTTTTTGAAAGATAAATCTTTCACTTTTGTTCTCTTGATGATTTAACAATCTGCAAATTGGTGAGTGCATATATATATATATATATATATATATATATATATATATATATATGTGCTTGATGCTCAATATGGGCCATGATATAATATGCATGTTAACACTTTTTCTCAAAAATTCATGTTATTTTAATGGGGTTATACCTGCAATGTATTCCGCAATAATATTTTCAAATAAATCTATTGCAAATGCATGTAGTATGTAACCAATCCCTATGCTAATTTTGTGTATTCTGTGCTTTCAGTGTAATCTGCTACAGTCTCAATCACTCCTGAGGAAGCTCTGTGTAGCGAAACTAGTTGAGTGGCGACCTAGCAGTGAATCGCACTTTTTGGCCATTGAGCCACACATCTGCAAGGATGGTTATTTTAATATATTTTTGTACTTGTATTGTAATAAAATTTTATCTTTTATGATTCTATCTCTGTGTTTTTCTCTACCAAGCACCGAAAAAGTCCCAGGGTACCGAGTGTACCCACTTCCCTTCCCTGCTTTGTCACATTGTTTACAAGAATCGTTTTTTGCACATTATTTAGAAGAACTGTTTACACACTGGATATTGTGGACTTTTTACAGTTTTTATCACCTTTATCACATTTGGCTATATATATATATATATATATATATATATATATATATATAGAGCTTTGTTATTTAGAAAGTTATTCTGTAGAAGCATGGCATTATGTTCCAATCCAGAACAAAGTGAAAGAATCATGATTTTTGATGTGGATATGCCAACCACACATGGGGAGAGGCAGTTATGACAGCAAATGGGTGCAAAATCAAATGTTATTAGGTTATTTTCTATCCTTTATGGGCATTATTATTTTCACATTATAGCCACTAGATGGAGCTGACCATCATAGTAAATAAGTATTTATTTCCTATGAGCATCAGCTCCATCTTGTGGCCATCATTTTATATTATCCTGATACACTTTTTTTTCTGTATGAATGAAAAACATTCAACTTGGAGTGAAAATAGCCTCATAACATTTGTTTTTGCCACCCTTCACACAGAACAAATGTACATGCAGTTACACAGGATGAATAGTTCTGCCAATTATTTTTTTATTTAATACACCACTTTAACTGATAATGGGATAATGGGATAATTAAGGAGCAGAAATTGAGAATGCTAAGCAGGATATTTAAAACCCCACTAGGTAAAAACTAACCAAGTAAAAGAAAGATAGAAGCGCCGCTGAAGTAAACTGTATGACATTTAATAAAACAAGGCATAAAAGCACTTACATCTAGGTAAGTGAAGTGAAGCACATCGTGGAGTCCTGTGAGGTGAGTCTCTGCACTGGCTGGGTAGCAGTGGTGGTTCGGTAGCCTTATCTCCTGTGGGCGCTGATCGTCAGCTGGATGTATTAGGCTGGAACATGAAGAGGGTCTGGAACGCACGTGGACCACAGCGGCGTCTGACGTCACCGGATATAATGCAACGTGTTACCGAGCTTGCGCTCTGCTGATGGTGATGACAGGCACATGTCCTCAATTTGGTGGTGTAGCATTTCTTAAACAGGTACCCAGGGTTGCAAGATCTTCTAAAGCATGTCAGAAGAGTCTGTAGCCATTTCAGGTGGTCATACACAGCCAGTGTTTGGTTGGCTGAATTCAGCGGGAATTCCACCTACCCATAAACAGCCTTATATGTAGGGTTGCCACCTTTTCTTCAAGCCAAACCCGAACACTGCAGTGCATGGCAAAAAAATTTTTTTGGTAGTACATTAAATTCTTATGTCTTATACACTATACATATCGTTTTGTGATTAAATAACATTTCTGGAGGGTATGATAGGGGCAGTATGTAAAGGAGAGGAGTGCGGCGGGTATGATTGGGGCAGTATGTACTGGAGAAAAGTGCGGAGGGTATGATGGGGGCAGTATGTAAAGGAGAGGAGTGTGGAGGGTATGATGGGGGCAGTATGTACGGTAGAGAAGTGTGGAGGGTATGATGGGGGCAGTATGTACGGTAGAGAAGTGTGGAGGGTATGATGGGGGCAGTATGTAAAGGAGAGGGGTGCGGAGGGTATGATGGGGGCAGTATGTACGGGAGAGGGGTGCGGAGGGGATGATGGGGGCAGTATGTACGGGAGAGGGGTGTGGAGGGTATGATGGGGGCAGTATGTACGGGAGAGGGGTGCGGAGGGGATGATGGGGGCAGTATGTACGGGAGAGGGGTGTGGAGGGTATGATGGGGGCAGTATGGGGACGGATTACTTGCAGTGTCTGTGGGGTGACTATGGAATGATGTCCCTCAGCTGGGGGGGGGGGGAGAAGCAGCTCTAAGTGATGTATGTATGAAGTGGTCTGGGGGTGATGTAAGCTGGGGGGAGTGGGGGGCTGAGAAGTGGTCAGATAGTGATGTCTATAATAAAAAAGAAATCTATTGTGGTCATCTACTAAAACATACAACAACAATACTACTCAATGAAAACATTCTGTTTTAAGATGCCAGCCCCCAGCACTCTGTATGTCCAGATGATGTGAAGGTAATTGATGACCATTCATATAACCCTGTGTACTCCAGTTACTGAGTCTGGACAATCAGAGGTGTACACTCATCACATACACACAGGGTTAAGTGAATGGTTCTAAATGACTTCACATAATGAGGACAGAGAATGGGGGAAGTTTGTATACATAGATAAGTGTGCTGCTTGGGAGATACTGTGAGTTGGCTGGGCTGTGATCATCGGGCTGCAGACTCCATTCCCCCCACACACACTCACTCGCTGTCTCTTCCGATTCTGCTTATATTAACTCTTCAATGCACAAGAAATCCTCCTGGAACTTTGCACCTTAGGAAACTTTCCTTACTAAAAAATGGTTTGTCCGGGCTTCAGGCAGTCTGAAAACCGGACAGATTATTCAGAACCCGGACTGTCCGGGTGAATCCCGTACAGGTGGCAACCCTACTTATATGTGACATGCTCACCAGGTGGAACTCAACGTTGGTAATACTGCAGTGGCTGCACATGCAGCAGAGGGCCAGCAACGAGTACCTGTGTGAGTATGGCACAACAACAGGCTCAGAACAGCTAGTTTTTTTTTCTCCATACCAATGGCTGCTGATAAAGAATGCATGCACTGTACTGTCACCATTTGATGAGGCCACAAGGATAGTAAGCAGTGACAATTGTGTTGCCTGTGGTGTTCCTGCTGGGGCATACTCTGCATGGCATTATGGACAGAGCACTCGAGGCAGTGCAGTGGAAGGAAAAAGGAGGATTTCCTTTCCTCTCAAGGCCCGCTTTATGCAGACACTATTCTTTTCATCCTCAGAACCCTTGGAAGTGGTGCATGCCTGAGAGGAGGCAGTTCCAGATACTGTTATCCTCAGTGACCCTGAGGACTCTGCTTCTCATGCCTCTGCAAAATTGAGGTGCATGGGCTCCCTTATGCTTTAAAGCCTGCAAAAGGACCCGAGAATTAGTGACATCAAGGAGAAGAATCATTATTGGTTGGCAAGCCGGCTTGACCACTGTTACAAGGGGAAAGTCTCAAAACTCATCCCATCCCTACAGAGGGAGCAAAGGATGAAATATCTTGAAGACACCTTAAAGAGGAGTTTTTGTAACGCCTTTACAGACTCTGATAGGTTACAGTCTCATGGAAAAGCCCATTTTGAGGATTCTGTTGGTCAAAGAAGGAGCAGTGGAGAAGGTGGCCACCTCAATGATACATTTAAAAAAAATGTAGTCCCCGGCACCCAGGGCTGTCAACTTCCACATCCTATCGGCAACGTCTGCATCATATGGTGGAAGGTTATCTAGGAGCGAAAGCTTTCCAGTTGACAATCGACTGGGTTACTGGGTCATGAGAATAGACCACTGGCCAGAATTTTGCTCAGTATGCAATTAAGATGCTGGGCTGCCCTGCATCCAGCGTGCTTTCCGCATGGGCATTCAGAGCTGCCTGAGGTTTTGTGACAGATAAAAGAGTGCGTCAGGCCACAGACTGGCTGACATTTATCAAAATGAATAATTTTTGTATTAGCATCAGCCATCAAGCCCCTGATACTGATGTCGCAGATTAAGTGTTTTTGGGATGTGGAATCTCTGCAAGACTGTCTAGGCTGCCTAGCTTTGTGGGTGTTGATTTTATGTAGAAGACATTTTTTGGTATAGGTATCATGGGCACAATTAACACCCAAGGACCAATTTGTCTGCACCTGTTTGACAGATTCACATTATTTATTTATTTTTTACAGCAAGGCCAATTCTTGCTTTCATCAACAGTACCTCTAATGCCCTGTACACACGATCGGAATTTCGATGGTCTAAAATCCGATGGAATTTTCTGTCGGAATTCCGATGAAGCTGACTTCCATCAGTCTTGCATACACACCATCAGACAAAATTCCCACCGTCCAAAACGCGGTGACGTAAAACACTAAGACGAGCCGAGAAAAATGAAGTTCAATGCTTCCGAGCATGCGTCGACTTGATTCTGAGCATGTGTGGATTTTTCTCCAATGGAATTCCACACAGACGATCAGAATTTCCCATCCAAAAAATTTAAAACATGTTCTATTTTTTACACCAATAAGTGAAGATCCCGCCACCAAAGTGAGAAATGAAGGCTTACCAAACAGCCTGCGACCGCCCTTCTCAGGGGGGTCAAAACAAGCTTAGTAGAGCGATGTTCACTCCATGGAAGGCAGAGAAATTCCAGTGAAGACACTTCATCCACAATAGGCGAGTCTCCAGAGACGTGTCTGCACAGCTGATCCAAATCGGAGATGAAAAACACTCTTGATTGATCAGAGTGAATAATCCTCAGCAGTTAAAACGATGTCCAAAGAGAAAAAAGAAAAACTTTCCATAGTGTAGCATTCATCAGGGAAGTTTTATTAGAAATGAACAGGAGAGAAAACAGCTCTCACATAGGTATATAAAAATAATGATAAAACGAGAAAATCCTTGCAAGGAAATAAAAAAGCTCTGAGTTTCTGTCAAAGGCTGATTCGCGCGTGCGCAATGCATGTGCGTGTCACCCATATCATCAATATAGAGGAAATCCTCTACACATTTATTTTATAATCTTCTTTCTTCACGGGCACTTATGAACTTGATTGGTTTATTTGTATTGTTTTATTAGTGTTTTTGATACTTTTTTCACGTATTTAATTTTAACTGTATAGATATATACAGTTCTTTCCAGCGCTACACTATTTTTGTATACTCATTTTGTTTGTACCTTATATCAAAGTTTTTTTTTGGTGTTTAGCAGCAGGTTTCCTTAAGGGACATATTCATTTATTTATTTTTTTAAATCACTTTGCACCTAGCGCGAATTTTTACTTTTTATAACTATTTTTTACACCGATGGAAAAAAGTCCGATGGGGCCCATACACGATTGGAATTTACAAACGATTGTGTGTACAGGGCATAAAGGGTTACGGTGTGAAGGCACCGCCAACTCCCAAAGCTCAATTTTTCCAGCACCTGGTACTTCTATCCAAAGTCTGCTAAACAGACACCAGAATATATCCAAAAAATCTCTTGTTCCGAGTACACTAAATTGTGGCCTCATCATACAGACTGGCTTCCCAAGCCATTGTTTAAAATTATTTTTTTTCTTTATAAAAGTCATTTTTGCTGCAGCAAGTTCTATACATGGTATAGAAGTGCCACTTTACAGGCAGACTAAGGGGACCCCCCAAATACTATATTTAAAGGAGTTTTTAATTTTTAATTTTAAGCATCATTAAATCACTGCTCATTTAAAAATTATATTTTTTGAAAACGTCTTTTTCCCTTTGATACATGTCCCCTTGGGCAGTACCCAGACCCCATACCCTTTGTATGCCCAATAACTTGTTTTTACAAGTTTGGGTCCCATAGACTTTGGCCCATCTCTAGTTGCACTACACTTTTATTTCTTTTGATGCTTTAAGGCACCTGTCACCGTCACAGCCTCCTGGACTGTCAGCAAGGCACCACCCTCAATAACTGTCACAGCTCTCATAAAGCACAGTTCAGGTAAGATCTCTCTTATTACAGCACTGACATAGTGATCATGGTGAAAATAAGCCTTCTCGGGGTGATCCTGGGATTTCTGGGGGAACGTCAATACCAGTTCAGGTAAGTTACATTCTTTCCCTCTGTATGGTGGAGGAGAATGCTTTTCTGTAATAACAAAGGTAACATTTACTTTGTATAGAGACACTTTGTTGCATATTATGTACCTGACCCCTACTTAGGCAGCCTATAGACTTTCACATGCCAAGAAACTACAAATCCCACCACTTACAAAATGTACTGTAACAGCTAGAATGAGACCTTGCTGTAGTAAATACTGTTTCCTAAATTATCATTTTCAGATTCTGACCATGAACTAATGACGTATTTATTGATATTACTATGTGGAATTGTGTCTAGATTTAATTTATGGCGCACTTATAAACCCAAAATATATACATTTATATAAACTTGTAAACGTCTAAAGACTTATATAAATGTATAAAAGACTCATAATAAAAGTATAAATCGATAAAAGTAAAAACGTATAAACCCCAAAAAAGCTTTATAAACCGCATATTCCATGACTATACAATAATACTCTCAAAACAAAATTCCTCGAGCTGAAAGCTAAAAAAAGTTCTGATGGAGTACCTTTGATGTAAGCTATACCCCCTTACTCCCTATCCCCCTTATATGTATATGTACAACTCACTTAAAATCAAAATGACAAACTTATATAACGACTGAAAAAATATCTACCATCAGTCATATATAAACTCAATAGAAAACAAGATTTGAGGCGAGCAATTGTACATGTAAATATAATTTAAAGAAAACTCTCTGCATTCTCATCAAATTAATAATAATTTCCATGTGCTAACTGATTTATCTGCCTAAAGCAGAACTTCATTCTCCTAATCAACACAGATTTTTTTTAAATCCTCACGCTGCTAGCATTAGTAAATAGGTAGGAAACAATATCATATTTACTTCATATTTGGATTGTCCATTCATTGGTGAAACACTCATCAAAATAGGCACCTCATCCCAGGCAATTTATAATAAAGGGGAGGTAGGACAAAAGGGATTTTTGTGGTGCATAGATAAATCAATGTGAGAGAGTTTCTAAAAATATATAATTTTTTTTTTTTTTTTATTTACTACAAATTTTGACAAAAGATATAAAAAACCGATCCTAGGTATATTCAATACATGGTATGTCATACAGAAGTGGTGGTCATAAAGCATAGAGTTTGGATGAAATACAAGAACTTGCATAGAAACCCGACATGTTTCGCTTAAAAAAGCTTCCTCAGGGGTATGCGATGACCATCAATGTTTGTCAAGTATGACTATACAAAAGAAAGAAAAGGGATACAAGATTATACATTTGAATAAATAATAAACCATATTTAAACAAATTAGATACAGACAAGGTTAGACTGCAGGGTCAGATCCCTCCCTCTGTTACTTACCAAGCTACCCGTACCGTCTGCAACGCACCACCAGGAAACACAGGATCGAGAACGACGATCAACCCATATAGAGAAAGGCGCGGTTGTGTGACCACAGCGAACAATAGATAGGGGACCGGCTATATGTCAAAGACAAGGACAGGAATGAAAAAGAAAAGGGAAAAAAGAAATAGGAATGAAAACACAGTGAGATTGGTAAGCCAATGAGCAAACCATAGAGGACGGAAAAATCCGTCTACTATGAATTCAGTGGATAGTTACAGTAAATAAAATTAACTTACATATAATCAAGTGAACAAGGGTATGTTCACTTACAAATATTGTGGGTCTGTCTGCTTGAAGAAAGACAGATTTATGTTGTAGAAGCCACTAAAAGAAACCACAGTAGGTTTAGTTTATTTAGGTCTGAATAGCATGGCGTGCCTATATCCTCCAAAAATAAGCACACAAAATCAAAAAGTAAAATTGATCAAAAGAAATTGAAGGACTGAATGTGTTACAGGACGTGTATTGCATTTAAGCAATATTATTGTAAATAAATATTTAAATATTTAAAGTTGTTCCATATAAAAAAGAAGAAATGGAACATCATGGACAATAGTCTCCATATATATATATATATATATATATAGCTGAATCAATGATAAAGATGGAAAAAATAAATAATTACAAGTCCGACAGTCCAAAATAAAGTGGGACAAAAGCCCACTCTAACCTATAAAAAACAATATCATATACATTTAGTATAGTCCCTCATTAGTAGTGCGGACTAAGGAGTAAGTTATAAGCAAAAAGAGTATGAAATAGCGAAAAGGGAAAAGCAAAAATTAGCTAAACCTTACCTATAGATGTCCAAGGCACCAGCTTAGGCTCCACCAGCCCACACTGCTGCAAACAGCGTGTGAGCTGGTTATATACTGTCCGCCATTGCGGTCGGCGTCTGACATCACCGACCGCAATGCGGGCTAAGAGCGCATGACGTCAGCCCGTAGGACACAACACATGCCGAGGACTGCAGGAACCAGAGTGCACCAGGGCATGGGGAGGAGCCGCTCACCGTCACCGCGGGCGGGGCAGACGCAAGCAGACACTCCCCATTGGAACAACCAACCAACAGGGGATGTGCGGACACATCCTCCGATGGAGATGATGAAAGCAGCCGAAGCGGACAACGTGCCTGTCACCAAGGATAACGCTGCGCTGAAATAGGGTCATCCGTGGAGGATCATAGATGACCCTGGGCGCCCATATGGTCACAGCGCACAAATCAAGGGGGAATCATGGCCTGAGTGAGATGGTGGCACGCAACAGACAGGGCAGGTGCCTGATGTCAAAAAGATAAGCACAGATACAGAGCAACGGGCCCAGCTGGAGGACCAGCTCACATAGCCCGATGCTCCGAGGGAGGGGGAGGAAAAAAGACCCATGTCAATCCCTAAACAATCATATCAAAACTAGTTGATACAGATAAATAGAATGTTACATAATATCAACAAATAATACAACACATTGTAGAATACAATAACCTTTGAATAGAAATTGAAACTCGAATGTCCGTAACATGAAGGGCCACGAGAATTTACTCGTGACCCTTGATGCAGAGACATACACCATTTTACTGTGGCGGCAGTAGGCAGCTAATTGGACAAAAAAACAAAAAACAAAGGGAAGGGGAAAGGGGGAGGAAAAATGGAGAAGAGGAGGGAAGGACAATGAATATAAAACCAAAAATCCATTCGGAAGATAACATCAAAGAAATGGTCTAAAACTGAGATTCTCATTAAATCCAGGAAAATGGGTGGCCCTAAGGTCATAGATCCAGCGCGCCTCGAGTTCGAGCAGGGTCCTATCTACACTGCCCCCCCTCGAGTCGAGTGGGACATGATCCAGGGCCAAAAACTTGATAACATCGGGATCAAAGTTATGATAGTGACCAACATGCCCACTAATTGCCGTCATTACTTTTCTCTTCAAAATGGGTTTCATATGGTCCCTTATTCTCTTAAAGAAACGTCTTTTGGTTTTCCCAACATAGTACCCACCGCATTGACACTGAGCCAGATCCTCGGCATGTGTTGTGTCCTACGGGCTGACGTCATGCGCTCTTAGCCCGCATTGCGGTCGGTGATGTCAGACGCCGACCGCAATGGCGGACAGTATATAACCAGCTCACACTCTGTTTGCAGCAGTGTGGGCTGGTGGAGCCTAAGCTGGTGCCTTGGACATCTATAGGTAAGGTTTAGCTAATTTTTGCTTTTCCCTTTTCGCTATTTCATACTCTTTTTGCTTATAACTTACTCCTTAGTCCGCACTACTAATGAGGGACTATACTAAATGTATATGATATTGTTTTTTATAGGTTAGAGTGGGCTTTTGTCCCACTTTATTTTGGACTGTCGGACTTGTAATTATTTATTTTTTCCATCTTTATCATTGATTCAGCTATATATATATATATATGGAGACTATTGTCCATGATGTTCCATTTCTTCTTTTTTATATGGAACAACTTTAAATATTTAAATATTTATTTACAATAATATTGCTTAAATGCAATACACGTCCTGTAACACATTCAGTCCTTCAATTTCTTTTGATCAATTTTACTTTTTGATTTTGTGTGCTTATTTTTGGAGGATATAGGCACGCCATGCTATTCAGACCTAAATAAACTAAACCTACTGTGGTTTCTTTTAGTGGCTTCTACAACATAAATCTGTCTTTCTTCAAGCAGACAGACCCACAATATTTGTAAGTGAACATACCCTTGTTCACTTGATTATATGTAAGTTAATTTTATTTACTTTAACTATCCACTGAATTCATAGTAGACGGATTTTTCCGTCCTCTATGGTTTGCTCATTGGCTTACCAATCTCACTGTGTTTTCATTCCTATTTCTTTTTTCCCTTTTCTTTTTTCTTTTTCATTCCTGTCCTTGTCTTTGACATATAGCCGGTCCCCTATCTATTGTTCGCTGTGGTCACACAACCGCGCCTTTCTCGATCCTGTGTTTCCTGGTGGTGCGTTGCAGACGGTACGGGTGGCTTGGTAAGTAACAGAGGGAGGGATCTGACCCTGCAGTCTAACCTTGTCTGTATCTAATTTGTTTAAATATGGTTTATTATTTATTCAAATGTATAATCTTGTATCCCTTTCTTTCTTTTGTATAGTCATACTTGACAAACATTGATGGTCATCGCATACCCCTGAGGAAGCTTTTTTAAGCGAAACATGTCGGGTTTCTATGCAAGTTCTTGTATTTCATCCAAACTCTATGCTTTATGACCACCACTTCTGTATGACATACCATGTATTGAATATACCTAGGATCGGTTTTTTATATCTTTTGTCAAAATTTGTAGTAAATAAAAAAAAAAAAAATTATATATTTTTAGAAACTCTCTCTCATTGATTTATCTATGCACCACAAAAATCCCTTTTGTCCTACCTCCCCTTTATTATCATATTTACTTGTTTTAAATGTTATTTTACATTTCTTCAGTTACTTCCTGGTTTCCATGCCTAGGCAAATTATGTCATACATCCCAGGAGTCTTTTGGAGTGGAGGAGAGGAGGAGGGGTTTTCTTAGCTAAGCACACCCTCTTGCTGAAAGCCTGAGTTAAGGACAGATGGATTAAAGGAAGTAAATGCTACTGCCCTTATTCAAGATGGCTGCAGCTAGAAATGCTAGTTTTATTTTTTTTCGAAGTGATTTCTCAGCAAAATAAAGCATGGATACATGGATGGATAAGTGAGTTTGCTTTGTCTATTAAGAATAAATTAAATAGCATTTTTGGTTTGTGGTGCTCAGATGAAGTTCCGCATTAAACACTTTCCTAATTTGGGGGGTATATGGTTTCGGTGGGTGGGTCTTAAAACCGAGTGGCTGCATATTTGCGTACCAGAATTAGAGTACAGGTGTGCCAAAAGCTTGCGCCCTGCATGCTCCAGGCACAGTTACCGACGACTAATGGAAAGGCCCCGACCGCTACTTGCAATCGGGAGCATTCCGATTATGTGACCGCTGTGACAGCCAATCACAGCAGTCACATGATCATAAATCCCAGTCCGCCTCTCGGCATCTGAAACCCCTTAAAGGGCCAGTAGGCACTGGCGCCAAGGGCTTTAAAGTGGTTCTTAAGGCTCAAGGTTTTTTACCTTTATGCATTCTGTACAGGAAGGTAAAAAACCTTTTCTGTGCAGCAGCTTCCCAGCCCACCCTTATGCCGTGTACTCACGATCGATTTTCTCGATGGTGAAAACACAGTCGAGAAAATCGACGGGGAAAAACGAGGAACGGCTTGTTCCCCTACACACGGCCGGTTTTCCTGACATTTTTTCTCTTGGTCGAGAAAAACGACCGTGTGTAGGCTCCCTGGCAGTGTTTCCCTATGGGAAAACTGCAGCGGAAAAAAATGCAGTGAATCACGACGAGAAAAATTAGAGCATGTTCTAATTTTTCTCGTCGTGATTCATGCCGTTTTTCTCGTCGGGAAAAATGATGAAAAGCCCACACACGGTCGTTTTTCTCGTCAAAGAGAAAAAATGTAATTTTTCCAGACGAGAAAAATGGTCGTGTGTACGCGGCAATATACTTACCTGAGCCCTATTGCGATCCAGTGACGTGCACACGAGCCTGAGCTCTCCGGGGACTCTCTCGCCTCATTGGCTGAGACAGCAGTAGGAGCCATTGGTTCTCGCTCCTGGCAATCACAGCCAGTGAGCCAATGAGAAGAGATTTATAACTGCTGAATACTAGTGATCTGTGAAAGGCTACAGCTAATCACATGGTACAGGGTTCTGTGATTGGCCCAGGTACCATGTGATAGCTGTGGGCCAATCATGAAATACATTTATTCATAACGGCTCTGTTGACATTGTGATTGGGCGGACACAGAGGTTGCAGGAGCAGGATGCTGCGCACCCCTAACCTGGATGACATACATGTCCATCATCCAGCCTGCCCGTGCCAGCCACCCACAGTAAATGTACTGTGGTCAGTTGGCAAGTGGTTAATCACCGTTGTACTACCATATTCTAAAAAAATGGCAGTTAGCTGGATGTGTACCTCTGAAGTGTTGTTGATAAATGGCACTTCAGAAAACTCACTTGGGCAGCCAAAGGGCCCATGAACGGCTGTGATCTGAGCTGTAATTGGACAGCTCAGATCACAGTCACAATGTAGAGAGCCAAACAGAGTGCCTCTTTACTTTGTGATCACTGTCAACCAATCACAGTTATCACAAGCGTAAACACTAGTAGTGTTTACAAACATTCAGCACATTCACAACAAAGGAAGCTCCCCTTTTTGTTGTGATCGGGGTGAATGTTTGTGAACAGAACAGGATTGGCAGATTAATGGTGAAGAGCCCTAAAGTGCCAATGATTGTGGGATTTTCTTTTATGGTCGGGGGAAATGGGGTGGGATTCAAGTGCCACTAATCAGCAATGATTGTGGGATTATTTTTTTTTTGAGATCGGAGGTTCAAATGACACTGATCACCATTAAGTGTGAGAAACTTTTCAGGGGGTTTAATGTGCCACTGACCACCATCGATTGTGGTATTGTTTTCAGGGGGTCAATGACAACCGTTGATTGTGGAATAATTTCTTTATACTTGAAAAAAGATAAACATAGGCAAACCCATATGTGTGTTTTTCCTTCCTATAGAAAAAAATGTAAAACTTAGTGGTAATTAAATACCACTAAAAGAAAGTTCTATCAGTCTAAATTAAAGAAATGGGGTACAATAGTGCATAACTGAGTAATTGTAATGCCGCGTACACACGATCAGAATTTCCGTCGGAAAAACCTTGGATGCTTTTTAGGACGGAATTCCGCTCAAGCTTGGCTTGCATACAGGCAGGCCCCACAAAAGTTCTCTGAACTTTCTACTGTCAAGAACGCGGTGACGTACAACACTACGACGAGGCGAGAAAATGAAGTTCAATGCTTCCGAGTATGCGTCAAATTGTTTCCGAGCATGCGTAGACGATCGGAATTTCCGATTGGAATTTTTTTGGTTGGAAAATTTAAAAACTAGCTCTCAAATTTTTCTTCTCAGACAGGAAAATTCCGATGGAGCCCACACACAGTCGGAATTTCCGACGAAAAGCTCACATCAAACTTTTCTTGTCGGAAATTCCGACCGTGTGTACGCGGCATAAGTCAAACTAACTATCACAGCACTGAAAACTGTAAAATGGCCTGGAATAGAAGGAGTATTACATGCTAGCACTCAAGTGAATAAAATAAAGAATATGCCACAGTTTTTCTAAGGGATTCCCTCCTTAATATGCGCCCTAGATCCTTTGTCTCCCATTCATGAAGAAATGCTGCCTTCTAAACTGTGCGTAAGGGTTGCAATTCCTGTTGAGGAGACCATCCCAGAGTCTACCTTTGTGTTGGTCTGGTGTCTAGATCAGAAAGCAGTCTAAAAGTGAAGATGTGTGCAGGTTCATGCAGCCGGCCTCCTGTCATTGATTTGAACAGGCTGCCTGCACTCCCCTGTGCCTGTGCATCCTGGGTGGCTGACAATAGGCATGGCATGGTGTTGGTGTACGAATCAGTATGCCAATGTAAATGGGTCTTGAAACGACACAATATGTGTCATGGACTTCACTAAACATTGTTTAAAGATAGCTGAAGCCCATAGAAACATAATTAAAACTACAGCCAGCATCCCTTCTGAGATCCATATTTAGTGCCCATTGACTTCAAAGGTGCATTAAAGACTCAAAGAACGCTTCCTGACTCTTGTGAAATGTGTTGGAAATGCTAGCTGCAGCTGATGTCCTTTAAAGTAAAGAGAGAGCATTTAGAGTTTTAGATGTTTTGAAATTCAAACATAGATTTTTGCCAAACCTAGAGGTCATTGTTATTCAGGACCTGCATAAAGTTTACTGAAACATTGCAAAATAAGTCTAAGTTCAAATTTCTGTCCAAGTTTTTTTTTTTTTTTATTTCATTGAAGTCAGTTAACGTCACACATTTTAGAAACCCAGCATTGAAAATAAAGGTAAGTAAAGATAATCAAAAAAGTTACCCTTGTCTAAAGTGTGCCTATTATCAAAATAAAAGCTCATTATTATGGCCCTAGGCAAACAGTCTTCTCAAGAACAAGGTGAGAGGAGGGCATTTGCCCAAGAAGTTGTTAAGTGTTTGTGTGTGATAATTGCCATTGAATCTCACTTTATAGCACCCAATGATGAGACCCCATATTGCCCAAGTGTTGGATTAATTTATCAGATTGGGCTGTCTATAGTCACTCTAAACTTTGGACTCAATAGACACATCATATAGCTCATCACAGGGGTCCCCAAACTTTATGAACAAAAAGCCAACTTACTGTCCTTCAAACTTTGAGGGGGCTGGACTCAGGGGAGGGCTGGCGGCCTTAGGCCTGGGGGGCAAGTCCAGTCAAGTGGCCCATTGAACCGCCGAATCAGCTCACCATTCATGGCCCACCTGGTTTTTCAATGCAGCCTCACCAGTGCCCATCAGTGCAGCCAACTCCAGTGCCCATCAATGCAGCCTGATCACTGGGGCAGGTTACATGGGGTGTATAGGGGGGAGATGGGGGTCAGCTAGGGGTGTCAGGGTCTCTCACCTCAGCGATCTCAGCTCAGCAGGTCCTTGCACGCCACGGTTTCCTGGGGGGTAACGCTCCTGATCCTGGGGTCAAGTTGCAGCCAGCGCCCAGCCCTGCAGCCCTGCATCCCGACTCCCTGGCACGCCCTGCCTCTGCCTGCTTCCAAGAATCCGGTCCCAGGGAGTTGTAGTTTCCTCTGCGCTGCTGTGTTTTCCACCCACCAGAAGCTTGAGTGCGGACTACAACTCCCGGAATGCAACAGCTAGTGGTTTGGCCGCCATGGCCGTGCCCCCAGTCCGACTTCCTAGACCAGAATAAAAAAGAAAATGGTAGCGGGCAGCGGCTGCCGGCCATTTTGAACAAAAGTTAGGGCGGCCTGGGAGGCAATTGCCACCCTGCCCCCTGGCCCAGCCCTCCCCTGACTGGACTGTGGCCAGTGTGAGTAGAAAATGCCCTGGCGTCAATAGGAATAAAGAATGCCCCATCATTTGTTTCAGTGGGAGGAATAGTGCCCCGGGATTGTTGGTATCAGGGCAAGGGATAGTGCCCCATCATTGGTGTCAGTGGGGGGAATAGTTCTCCAGCATTGTTGGTATCAGGGCAAAGGATAGTGCCCCAGCATTGGTGTCAGTAGGAAGAATAGGGCCCTGCAGTTGGTACCAGTGGAAGGAATAGTGTCCCATCATTGATGTCCGTAGGAAAAATAGCTACTTATTGTTGGGGTCAGTGGTATGAATAGTGCCCTATTGTTGGCATCAGTGACAGGAATTATGCCCCGTTGTTGGTGTAGAAGGAATAGAGCCTTGTATCAAGAGGAGGAATAGTATCCCAATGGCCTAATAAAGACAAGCAAAGGGCCACCTCCGGCCCCCGGGCCACAGTTTGGAGACCACTGGCTCATCATGTAAAGATTACAGTCCAATTATACAATCCCCTTTAAATTTACCATCATCCATGTAGTACGATTATCTTTTTGGTAATTAAAAGGACTGTTAAGACACAAAATAAGTGAGAGTCTATTCACACTTGTGCATTGTGGCAATGCCGTTGATTTACTAAAGGCAAATAGACTGTGCACTTTGCAAGTGCAGTTGCTCCAGAGCTTAGTAAATGAGGTAGAGCTTCACTGTGCAAAAAGTACCCAATCACCTGCAAGGAAAATTAAAAAGCAGCATTTTTGCTTTCATACATATGGATGATGGAAGTCAGCAGATCTTTTGCTCATTTAGGCCCCTTTCACACTTGTGCGACTTGTCCTGCGACTTGGGACTGCAAAGTCGCATGACAAGTTGTACTTAATGATTTCCAATGAGTACCATTCATATCTGTGCGACTTCAAGTTGCACCAACTTCAAAGTAGTCCCCGTACTACTTTGGTCCTACTTTGATGCGAGTTGAGGTCCATAGACCTCAAGTTTACACAGGCATTCCCTAAAATTGCGGAAAAATTGCGGCAAAATCGCAGCAGTTAAATCGTGACAAAATCGCGCGACTTTTACGTCGCGGCAATGTGAAAGGGGCCTTATTAAGCTCTAGATATTATACTTGCCTTTAGTAAATCAACCACAGTTTATACTAAAAGCCACACATTAACGTGCTTTTCTAAACCACAACTGTTCTAGGTGTGGTGCAAGGTGACAGTCATTGGCAATGGCACCTCAACCCATTAAAGCCAGATATACTGCAGAGCCTAAGAAGTTATGCTGATTCTGATTTTATTTCATTTTTGCAGCCATAGTGCTGGCTCCTTCAAAGAAAAGGTAGAACCTGTTGATCTTCCCAACTGTCAGCTTGTGAAAGGAATTGGTATGTATACAATCATTTATAAACTTTCAAAATATCATATTGCTTCACAAAACTCTTTTTTTATTGGGAGGGATGTCTTTTAAGGGAGATGGCGAGGAAAAATATTCCATTCAAAACTTTTAAACGCAATTTTATCAAAAACATAAAACAGAAAGAAGAAAATATTGTTTTTTTTTGTTTTTTTTTACTTTTCTGACTTCTTTCATTTATATAATAAACAATAAACAATAAAAAAAAGAAAAAACAGTGGTGATCAAATCACCAAAAGAAAGCTCTATTTGTGTGAAAAAAAAAAGAAACATTTAATTTGGGTACAGTGTTGCATGACAACGCAATCGCCAGTTAAAGTAGTGCAGTGTTGAATAGCAAAAAAAGCCTTTGTCTTAAAGAGGGTACAGGTCCGGTGCTACCACTAGGCAAACTAGGCAGCCGCCTAGGGCACTCTGCTGCCTAGGGTGCCCGGCCACTGGTGTTCCTACTCTCACTACAGCAAGCAACTAAGTCTCAGCAGGCAGCCGCCGCTTCGTTCACACATAGTGTCAGAGGTGCAGCAGCGGTGGAAACTGCATTGAAACAGGCACTGGTGAGGTTGCATTTGATGGGCACTGGTGAGGCTGCATTGATGGGCGCTGGTGAGGCTGCATTTGATGGGCGCTGGTGAGGCTGCATTTGATGGGCACTGGTGAGGCTGCATTGATGGGCCCTGGTGAGGCTGCATTTTATGGGTGCTGGTGAGGCTGCATTGATGGGCGCAGGTGAGGCTGAATTTCATGGGCGCTGGTGAGGCTGCATTGATGGGCGCAGGTGAGGCTGCATTTCATGGGCACTGGTGAGGCTGCATTGATGGGCGCTGGTGAGGCTGCATTTGATGGGCACTGGTGAGGCTGCATTGATGGGCGCTGGTGAGGCTGCATTTGATGGGCGCTGGTGAGGCTGCATTGATGGGCGCAGGTGAGGCTGCATTTCATGGGCGCTGGTGAGGCTGCATTGATGGGCGCAGGTGAGGCTGCATTTCATGGGCGCTGGTGAGGCTGCATTGATGGGCGCAGGTGAGGCTACATTTCATGGGCGCTGGTGAGGCTGCATTGATGGGGGCGCTTCATTAAAAAGGTGGGGTATACATGGGGAGGGCAAAGAGAGTGGAGCCAAGGGGGGGCGGCAAAATGAGGTCTCGTCTAGGGTGTCAAAAATCCTTGCATCAACCCTGAGAGGGTAAAACCTTTCGAAGGTTAAGTGGTTAATGTGGTGGCTTTCTTATACCCAGTGGAGCCTCAACAATGTCTGTGAGAGAGCCAGCTTGTATAGAGTGATGGGAAGAGAGCATAAAACCATAGGGATCTCTCCAGATATGAATTTTCATTCATCACAATGAAAGAATCCAACAATTGACAACCAACACACTACAGGGGTTAAGCACAAATCCTCCTTCATCAGGGTCTATATTTATTGTGGAATCTGGACTGTAATTCTTCATAAGCTGGAGTTAAAAGCTCAATTGTCTGGCTTGTGTTTGACAGGAGTGTAAATATATTTTGGTATAATTAGGCATTGTAGGAAAAGTTCAAGTATAGAGGGTGCCATTACTGATTTCTCTGAAGGTACTTCTGCTTCTCTGTCTTTCAAGGTGATCCATTGGCTTTCTAAGCCACCAAGATACCGACACATTACTGATCTCCCTGAAAATACTTCTTCTCTGCTTCTCAAAGCCAGAAATAGACAGGCAATGGTTTATAGCAATAGGCCAGAAATGACAGCCCTTGTATGATGGATGGCACTGTTAATAACTATGATTATTACTTTTTTTATACAGAGTATGGCTCAGAAGATATTCATCTTCTTCCCAATGGACTGGCATTCATCAGCTCTGTAAGTACAATAGTTCCTATTTATGGATTGATGCTGCCCCAACTAATCTAATTAGTAGTGGTTTTCCAGGTACACTAAATTACCAAATATATTGGGACACCTGCCCCTTTACAAGCACATGAACTTTAATGGCTTCCCAGTCTTAGTCCGTAGGGTTCAATATTGAGTTGGCCCACCCTTTACAGCTATAACAGCTTCAACTCTTCTGGGAAGGCTGTCCACAAGGTTTAGGAGTGTGTCTATGGGAATGTTTGACCATTCTTCCAGAAGAGCATTTGTGAGGTCAGGCACTGATGTTGGACAAGAAGGCCTGGCTACCAGTCTCCGCTCTAATTCATCTCAAAGGTGTTCTATAGGGTTAAGGTCAGGACTCTGTGCAGTCTAGTCAAGTTCCTCCACCCCAAACTCGCTCTTTCCATGGCTTTATGGACCTTGCTTTGTGCACTGGTGTGCAGTCGTGTTGGAACAGGAAGGGGTCATCCCCAAACTGTTCCCACAAAGTTGGGAGCATGAAATTGTCCAAAATGTCTTGGTATGCCGACGCCTTAATAGTTCCCTTTACTGGCACTAAGGGGCCAAGCCCAACCCCTGAAAAACAACCCCACACCATAATCCCTCCCCCATCAAATTATTTGGACCAGTGCACAATGTAAGGTCCATAAAGACATGAGTGAGCGAGTTTGGGGTGGAGGAACTTGACTGGCCTGCACAGAGTCCTGATTTCAACCCGATAGAACACCTTTGGGATGAATTAGAGCGGAGACTGCAAGCCAGGCCTTCTCGGCCACATCAGTGCCTGACCTTACAAATGCGTTTCTGGAAGAATGGGCAAACATTCCCATAGACACACTCCTAAACCTTATGAACAGCCCTTCCAGAAGAGTTGAAGCTGTTATAGCTGCAAATGGTGGGCCAACTCAATATTGAACCCTACGGACTAAGACTGGGATGCCATTAAAGTTCATGTGTGTGTGTAAAGGCAGGTGTCCCAATACTTTTGGTAATATAGTGTATTTCCTAATATGTTATATCTCTTTGAAGGGCCTGAAATACCCAGGGATGAAAAGCTTTGCACCAGACAGACCCGCAGAAATATTGTTGGTAGATATGAACGATGACGTCCTTCACCCTGAACCATTACAGCTCAGTGAAGGTGTTAATGCATCTTCATTTAATCCTCATGGGCTCAGTGTGTACATTGATGAGACAGGTAAGGAATTACAACCAAATTCTATTCTCCATTCACTCCCCCAACCCGATCTCGTGATTTGGATGTTTAGGGATTTGTCAGAAGTAGTTTAGCTGAAGTGAAAACCCTCAATTTTATTCATTAAGCTGATTAAAGTGTTTATTACCAAAGGATTTCATATTCCAGATATGTGCCTGCTGCACCATGCACTTGCATGAGAAAGTATCCTGTTCTCTTTGCATTGCTTCCTTTGTGTAAATTTCTAGCAAGTCCCCCTGCTTTCCTATTAAAAACTGACCACACTAAGCAGGAGAGTACACCGTGGTCAGTTATCTAGCTGTGCAGGGAACTCAGCCTGCTCTCCTTCAATGATCACAATGATCAGACTTGTCCGGACACCCCCCCTGCACAGCCATTCACTGGGAAGATCATTGCACTGCTGTTTCTCCCCCCCCCCCCAGCTCTTATGCAGCTGAGAACAGAGGGAATGTGATCACTTCTAAAAAAGGGAAAAACTATTTTTATAATGTTTTTTTTTATCTATATACAAATGTTTTACCTTTCATTTCTATTTTAAACTGAATGGGTTGTTTTAGAATCTGATAATTTTACAATCACTTTAAAGTGGTTGTAAACCCTCTTTCACATCATTGGCTAAAAATATTACCCATAACACAGGCAGCTGATCGCTGCCTGTGTAACTGTACTCACCGCTATATTTTCTTTAAAAATTTCATTTTTCAATTGTAATGACGTCACTGCGCATGCGCAGATTACCGCGTGAAAACCGGCAAGTAATGCTTGCCGGTTTTCATTCACTATAATTCCGGAAATCTGTATGCGAGAACTTCCCCTCTGTCAGGCACAGAGGAGAAGTCTTGTGCTGTTTATTTCATTCATCACTTCCTAGAACTCCCCCTTGTGACTGTAGAAGACGTCACAAAGGGGGTGTGCCAGCCAGCCGCAATACTAACAATACACTGTCATTCATTTTCATTTCCTTTTACAATGGTTGCCGCGGTAACGGCTCTCCAGATAGAGGCTTGGTTACGGCGATACGGCGCATGCGCAAGACTTATAACAAGATTCCTAATAGGTGACCAGATTTTTAAAATTAAATCCGGGGACATATTTTTTTTTTACTAGTAATGGCGGCAATCAGCGACTCTGTCTGTCGCCATCGCCCGCCTCACAGCCTTTCAAGTCTTACTCTCCGGGCCCCGGCTACTACTGGGTGGGGAGCGGAAGAAGATCATTCCGCCAGGGAAGGCAAAGAGATAAGCAGGCGGCTGGCCGGGACTTGAGCCAAGGCAGAAGAACATGTGAGCGGAGCTGAATGGGCACCCGAAACTGAAGAAATATTCCCTCCGCTCCGACCAGCACGTGATCATCAGAAAGGGGCACAGATAATGGAAAGAAATACACCCCTCTAAGCTAGTAGGAGGGGGGGGGTGTAATTCAGAATTTTTATTTTTAATTCTGCACTGACTGTCTTTGAAATGGCCCCAGCCCCTGTTCAAATCCAATCCGGGGACAAAACCGGGGACAGACTAGGTCCGGGGACAGTGTCCTCAATCCGGGGACTGTCCCCTGAAACCGGGGATGTCTGGTCACCCTATAGTAAGGGTGGACGTGACATCAGGAAGGGAATCACACAACAGGAGTCATAATGGCGATTTAGATACCCGGAAACACAGCTAAAAGAAAGGCTAAACAAAAGGTATTTGCGGGTATTTGCGGGCCTCGTTTTTTTTTTTTTCAACAAAAATAAAAAAATGTATTTAGATCTTTACAGTACAAGCGATACAAACACACAATCCTTTACATGAAGGATAATACACAGGGTAACCTGCGGGCCTCGTTTTATAAAAAAAAAAAAAATATGTCATAAACATTGCAATAACATGTAGTATCATAATAAGTGAAACACTGGGAAAGTGGACCGGGGTTTACTTCCTCTTTAAAGCAGAGGTCCACCCACCCCAGGAAAAATGTAAAGTCAGCAGCTACAAATACTGCAGCTGCTGACGTTTAATAAATGGACACTTACCTGTCCAGGGAGCCAACAAGGTCGGCACCCCAGCCGATCTTTGGATCAATCAGCTGTCGAGTGCAGCCGCCGCCATTGCCGGTAAGGGAACCTGACAGTGAAACCTTTGCAAAATGGGGGATAGGTGCTGAGGATGGTCTATAGAGTAAAAATTCCCGCATCCCATTGGTTAAATGTACGGGAAAAGGGGGGGTTCCTCTTAGGTGACTTTGGAGGGAACTTTTACTCTAGTATTAAATGCGTAGTACACAAATGGAAAGTACAAAGTTATTTTATTTCCACTTGTGTACTACGCATTTAATACTAGAGTAAAAGTTCCCTCCAAAGTCCCCTAAGAGGAACCCCCCCTTTTCCCGTACGACAGTGAAACCTTTTGGCTTCACAGCCGGTTCCCTACTGCGCATGCGCAAAGCACTCTGCGCTTTCTAATTGGCTCGGTGTGGGAGGAAGGAGGAGGGGGGGCGAGCTTTTCCCAGGCACCATCTCCTGGAAGTGGGGAGGGAGAACTGTCAAAAACAGGTCCCTGTTCCCCCCTCCCCCCTGAAAGGTGCCAAATGTGAGGGGGAGGAGACGAATAAGCAGAAGTTCCTTTTTTGGGTGGAACTCCGCTTTAAGAAAAATTTGTAATTAAACAAAAAAATCTACTTTTTTTCTTTTTGTGTTTCTCTGTGTTTTTAATTGTAGCACACGGACCCTTTTCCCTACCTTGGGCTCACTTGCAGGAAAAAGGTTCACCGTACAATGTGCCCGTACCCTCCTGGTTGAGGAGGTTAAGCGGTGTTATGTATTTGGGTCCCACAGCTAGGTTCCTCCATCAGTTGGTTCTCATCTCCTAGGATATAAGGACAAGTCTCTGTTTCCCCCAAGTAATTCCAATGTCCACACCACTCTAAACTCCAACGTTGAGTTTATTTTCTCAATGTTCAGCAGATAGGAAAGTGTGGACGAGAGACAGGACAGCAAGGTTTGGGAGGTTAGTCCAGGCACAAATGGATATCACAATCACTACTCTATCCAAGAGTAGGTTTAGCTCACCCGGATAGTCTCCTGCAAAGTGGATCCCAGCAGCCGAAGTGATACTCAGTCATTTGATCAGGTTCTTTTCCTAGATGCGATCAGGAGACTCTCTGCCACGGAATCTATCAGAACCCCGAACCTCTCAGCTTTTGGTACTTAAGGACAGGTGCCAGCAGCAGCACATTACTAGGCCCTTGGTGGATAGATGAATCCCTCCAGAAAGTTACTGGGCCCCTTCCTTCACCGTGAACTCTCACCGGTCCGTCAGAAAGGTCCTCCCCCCCCCCCCAGCCTCCTATTCTTAGAAGCGGGCTCCCTCGCGAGGGACACCCTGGGATTCCTCTTCCCAGAAGTGGGCTCCAGCTAAAGGTGCTGGGCCCAGTGTTGAAGATGCAGCCCCAGGACTAAAGGTGCCTGGGACTGATGCACACGTGGCCCCATGGCCTGGAGGGCCATGCGCCACGCACTTGGACTCCGACTCCTCTCCTCCTCCGAAGACCCCTCACAGGCGGCATCTGTCCCCTATGTATCCTCTCCCAGAATGCACAGCAGGCCAAACATGCCCACTGTATTGCTGCCGAGAGAGGACACCCCAAGGCACAGCACTAATACCGATGGTTCAACCCTGACCCATTATGGCAGTGCCACCTACAGGCCACAGTGAACTGCACACCAGTATTCCACCTGGAAATAAAGCAGCACAACCTATAAATTGAGAATGGTCTGAGCCCAACAACTATTTCAGACCAGCCCCTAAATTTGGGTATATAGCACCCCTAAATGGGGTGGGCGCTACATAATTATTTATGTACTTTTGCTTTAAAGTGGAACTAAACACTTGAAAATTTGCCAGTAAGTAGAGGTCTTTTGGTATAAGAGACTTTATAAGTCTCTTCTGGAAAAAAACTCTTACGGTAGATATAAACCTGGACTCGGGTGATACACAGTGATGAAACAAATCCTACACAAGTTGTACCTGTTTATCTGCTTCCCTCCCTCCTCTACATCTATTCAAACTGCATAATCTATAAAGCTTGTTTGATCTGTAGGAAAAAGGGGGTGGAGAGCTGAAATTACACACTTAGGAGCTCAGTGAGGACAGCTCTAAAAGCTGATTGGAGAGAAGGGACTCCCCCCCCCCCCTTCACACATAACACAGGATCAGTGGGTTTAAATCATAAGCTGTTTGCTGGAGCGCCCTCCCCTGTCACCTTTTTTCTCTCGGTGTCAGGAGGAAAACTTGCCAAAAGTGGCTTATGCTAATTGAGACAAGTACAAGTACACACTATAGAGGGATATGCTTTGTTCATGTCTGAAGATTACAACCACTTTAACTTACCTACTTGTGATTTTTTTTTTTTAATCTGTAGACTGACTGCGGTGCATGCACAGTACAGAGTACAGTCCTGGCTAGTGATGAGCCGAACACCCCCGGGTTCGGTTCGCACCAGAACCCGCGAACGGACCGAAAGTTCGAACGAACATTAGAACCCTATTAAATACAATGGATGCGAACGTTCGAATTCTAAAGTGCTAATTATAAAAACTATTATGCATGTTATTGTCCTAAAAAGGGTTTGGGAACCCGGGTTCTGCACCAGGGGACATGTATCAATGCAAAAATAAGTTTTAAAAACGGTCGTTTTCCGGGAGCAGTCATTTTAATGATGCATAAAGTGAAAAAAAAAAAGTCAAATATTCCTTTAAATATCGTACCTGGGGGGTGTCTAAAGTATGCCTGTGAAGTGCCACGTGTTTCCCGTGTTTAGAACTGTCCCTGCACAAAATGACACTTCTAAAGGAAAAAAAAGCCATTTAAAACTGCTTGCGGCTTTAATGTAATGTCTGGTCCCGGTAATATGGATGAAAATCTTTAAGAAAAATGGCATAGCTACCCCATGACCCCCCCCCTACCCCAGCCCATTACCAGCCCCTTTGGGTCTTGTATGGATATTAAGGGGAACCCCGCACATAAAATAAAAAAGGCCCTATATACTCAGAACAGCCGTATACAGGCGGTGCATACAAGACAGGGACTGTAGGTTTGTTCTTATGTAGAATCTGTTTGTAATTTTGAACAGGTACATTGTTGAAGTGTAGCTCCAGACCAAAAATCTATTTTTAAACTTTTTGGAAAACATAGGTAAGGGTTATCACCCCTGTAACATTTGTTTTGCTGTCTGTGCCCCTGTTCAGAACATTTCACCTCACTTTCCGTCCTAATGACAACTGTTTTTGAAATGTGGTGTTTTTCTTGAAACAAGGATTGCTGATAAAGCATCAGTACAGAGGAGACACCTTTCTCCCATATTTATTCTTACAGGAGAGAATTTTCCTTCCTAGTGGTAGATTTCCTCTCACTTCCTGTTGTCTTCTTGCGTTTGCAAGTAGGAGTCGTTTGTAAGTTGGATGTTTGAAAGTAGGGACCTGCCGTATATACTCTGCAGAAATAGGCCCCTTAGTTGTTGGTGTTGGCACAACACTGTAAGCACTCACAGTTACTCTTGGTTGGTGCTGGAACGCCCTGCTGTCAACTATTATATCAGGAATTTTAATTACATATAATTGTTGAACAGTGGTAGTAAAAATTGGGCCTTTGATGGTGGTGCTGGTGCCACAACACTGTAAGCCCTGACAGTTACTCTTGGTGGGTGCAGCAATGGGCCCTGCTGTGAATTATTAGATCAAGAATTGTAATTACATGCCCCTGTTGAACAGGGGCTGAAAAATTGGGCCTTAGGCACTGGTGGCACAACACTGCAACCCTTCACAGATACTGTACTTGGAGCACAGCAATGAGCCCTGTTGCAAAGTATTGCTTCAAAAATTGTAATGACACGCCCCTGTTAAACAGGGGCTGAAAAATTGGGCCTTAGGCACTGGTGGCACAACACTGCAACTCCTCACAGATACTGTACTTGGAGCACAGCAATGAGCCCTGTTGCAAAGTATTGCTTCAAAAATTGTAATTACACGCCCCTGTTAAACAGGGGCTGAAAAATTGGGCGTTAGGCACTGGTGGCGGCACCCATAAACAAAAATGATCTTCCAAGCTATCATCATCAATCGTATCATTGAGGACTCGGAGGAGGAGGATAGCCAGTCAACATAACAGCACAGGCACTCAGCATCAGCATCAGTCTTGAAGGGATGTGACATTTTAAAATCAATTAGTCTGTTATATCAGCATCAGGTGTGTGGTAGCTGGTGGTGATCCAAGACTGGTTCATCTTGATGAAAGTCAGTCGATCAACCGAGTCGGTGGACAGGCGCACCCTGTGATCCGTGACAAATCCTCCAGCAGCACTGAATGTGCGTTCCGAAAGAACGCTGGATGCAGGACAGGCCAGTAGCTCAATTGCATACTGTGCAAGCTCTGGCCAGTGATCCATCCTCAAGACCCAGTAAGCCAGAGGATTTTCGGTGGGGAAGGTGTCCAAGTCTGACCTTGCCCCTAGATATTCCTGCACCATGTTTATCAGACGCTGGCGATGGTTGCTGGAACCGATCATACTTTGGGGCTGCGGACTAAAGAATTGTCTGAACGCATCGGTCAGACGGCCACCTTCCCCACCGCTCCTTCTTTGACTGGCCGAAGCCTCAGCAACTCGTTGTCCAGGACCAGGAGTTTGCAACCTCCCAGTCTCTGGGAACGCGTTGCACAGACCTTTCTGCAAGGCCTCCCGGAGTTGTCTCATCCTCTGCTCCCTCTGCGACGGTAACATAAGGTCCGCAACCTTACCCTTGTACCGTGGATCAAGGAGAGTGGCCAGCCAGTAATGGTCCCTCTCCTTGATCCGAAGAATACGAGGATCCTTCCGCAGACTTTGCAGGATCAGGGAGGCCATGCAGCGTAGGTTTGCTGAGGCATTCGCTCCGGAGTCCTCTGGGTCACTAAGGACGACATGATCCGCAGCCACCTCCTCCCAGCCACGTACAAGTCCACTGGTTTCTTGGGACTGTAAATCATCCCTAAAAGACTGCTGCTGATGATGCTGAGTGCCAGCCTCCACCTCCATGCTGACACAATCCTCCTCCTCCTCCTCCTCCTCCTCCTCCTCCTCTTCCTGTGCGATGGGTGGGACAGAAGGAACACTGTCTGGGTAAAGGGGGCCTTGAGAGGCAAGGAAGTCCTCCTCTTCCTGCCTCTGTTCTGCCTCAAGTGCCCTGTCCATTATTCCACGCAGCGTGTGCTCCAACAGGTGGACAAGAGGTACAGTGTCACTGATGCATGCACTGTCACTGCTCACCATCCTCGTGGCCTCCTGAAATGGTGCCAGGACAGTGCATGCATCCCTGATCATGCCCCACTGGCGTGGAGAAAAAAAACCAAGCTCCCCTGACCCTGTCCTGGTGCCGTAGTCGCACAGGTACTCATTGATGGCCCTCTGCTGCGTGTGCAGCCGCTGCAGCATGGCCAACGTTGAGTTCCACCTGGTGGGCATGTCACATATAAGGCGGTTCTTGGGCAGGTTCAACTCCTTTTGCAGCTCAGCCAGGCGAGCACTGGCATTATAAGATCTGCGGAAATGCACACAGACTTTCCTGGCCTGCCTCAGGACATCCTGTAAGCCCGGGTACCTGCCCAAGAAGCGCTGCACCACCAGGTTAAGGACGTGAGCCACACAGGGCACATGGGTCAGTTGTCCCTGTCGGAGGGCGGAGAGGAGGTTGGTGCCATTGTCGCAAACCACCATTCCTGGCTTAAGCTGGCGTGGCGTCAACCACCTCTCGGCCTGGCCCTGCAGAGCAGACAGGACCTCTGCCCCAGTGTGGCTTCTGTCCCCCAAACACACCAGCGCAAGCACGGCATGGCATCTTTTTGCCTGCGTACTTGCGTAGCCCCGTGAACGGCTACGGAGCACCGCTGGTTCATAGGACAAACCACAGGAAGAGGCCATGGAGGAAGAAGAAGAGGAGGGGGTGGAGGAGAGAGGTGTGTCACAACCAGTAGTAGCATTTTGGAGGCGTGGCGGTGGGACAACCTCCAACACTACTGCACCTTGTCCTGAATCCTTCCCAGCTGCCAAAAGAGTGACCCAATGGGCCGTGAAAGAAAGGTAACGTCCCTGTCCATGCCTGCTGGACCATGAGTCAGCGGTAATATGCACCTTACCGCTGACCGCCCTGTCCAGCGAGGCCAAGACATTGCCTTCCACATGCCGGTAGAGAGCCGGAATAGCCTTCCGTGAGAAAAAGTGGCGTTTGGGAACCTGCCACTGAGGAACCGCACATTGCACAAACTCACGGAAGGGGGCCGAGTCTACCAACTGAAAAGGCAGCAGTTGAAGCGCTAGCAATTTAGCCAAGCTAGCATTCAACCGCTGGGCATGTGGATGGCTGGGAGTGAACTTCTTTCGACGGTCCAGCAGCTGGGGCAGGGAAATTTGCCTGCTAGAATCGGACGTCGGTGTACTGCTAGCAGAGTGGGCGCAAGTACTTGGCTGTGACACACCTAATTCTACACCTTCATTCCTCTCAGTGCATGTTTCAGAGAGGACTGAAGTTATAGTGGGGTTGGAGATCCCAGCTGATGCGGTGCAAGGAGAGGTCCGCTTGGTTCTTTGGTGTGGGTCTTTGAGGTAGGCTTGCCAACGAGCTGCATGGCAGGTCAACATATGTCTGGTCAGGCATGTGGTACCCAAGCGGCTGATGTTTTGGCCACGCGATATACGCTTGAGACATATGTTGCAAACAGCAGCTGTGCGATCTGATGCACTAGCCTCAAAAAAGGCCCACACCAAAGAACTTTTTGAATGACGGGCAGAGGCAGCGCCCTGCACAGGCGGAGCTCTGCGGTGTGATTCCGTCGGTGTACTGCCCTTACGCTGGCCACCAAAGGGCATCCTGCCTCGTTGGAGATGTGCCTCCTCCTCATCCTCCTCCTCCTCCTCTCTCCTATTAGGCACCCACGTGGAGTCATTGACCTCATCATCCCCTCCCTCCTCATCACTGGAGCCAATCTGGCAGTATGCTGCAGCTGCTGGAACATGACTGCCAGATTGGTGTCCTTCTTGAGCATCCCCTCTGTCTGCTCTCACGCTACTGCCTTCCTCTAGCTGGGTTTCATCATCAGACCCTTCGAAACGCTGGGCATCCTCCTGGAGCATGTACCCAACACTGTGCTGAAACAGTTCGGGGGACTCCTCAGGAGGAGGACATGGTGGGTCTAGGGAAGGAGTGACTGATGATTTGTCTGACATTGATACCAGGGAAGACGACGCTTTGGCAGCTGCTTTTCCAGTACCCTGAGCCTGGGTGAGAGAGGATGAGGAGGAGGAGGAGGGCTTGGTCATCCACTCTACCAAGTCTTCGGCATGATGTGGCTCAACATGTCCAGCTGCTGAAAAGAAGGACAAGCGTGTCCCATGGCCATGTGCTGATGACAATGCACCGCGTCCACGACCAGCACTGTTGCCCCCAGACACAGAGCCTGCTTGCCCTCTTTTATTGCCTCCTGACTGTCTGCCTCTCCTTGTTTGCCTTCCAGACATTCTAATAGATGGCCTGCAGGGAGATGGGAAAAAAGCAATAAGGGCTACCTTCAGGTGTCCTTCTCTGTCCCTTGAAACAAGGACTTTCACAGTGAAAGAAACTGACACTGTCCCTACCTAGAGTTTTCTGTCCCTAGAATAAATGTTTTTTTTAATCACAATATAGCACAAGGACAATTCACTCAATGTCTCTCCAGGTCCCTGGAAACAAGGACTTGCAGAGTGAAAGAAACTGACACTGTCCCTACCTAGAGTTTTCTGTCCCTAGAATAAATGTTTTTTTTAAGCACAATATAGCACAAGGACAATTAACTCACTGTCCTTACAGGTCCCTGGAAACAAGGACTTGCAGAGTGAAAGAAAAAAAACACTCTCCCTACCTACAGTTTTCTGTCCCTAGAAAAAATGTTTTTTTTAATCACAATATAGCACAAGGAAAATTAACTCACTGTCCTTACAGGTCCCTGGAAACAAGGACTTGCAGAGTGAAAGAAAAAAAACACTCTCCCTACCTACAGTTTTCTGTCCCTAGAAAAAATGTTTTTTTTAATCACAATATAGCACAAGGAAAATTAACTCACTGTCCTTACAGGTCCCTGGAAACAAGGACTTGCAGAGTGAAAGAAACTGACACTGTCCCTACCTAGAGTTTTCTGTCCCTAGAATAAATGTTTTTTTTAAGCACAATATAGCACAAGGACAATTAACTCACTGTCCTTACAGGTCCCTGGAAACAAGGACTTGCAGAGTGAAAAAAAAAAAACACTCTCCCTACCTACAGTTTTCTGTCCCTAGAAAAAATGTTTTTTTTAAGCACAATATAGCACAAGGACAATTAACTCACTGTCCTTACAGGTCCCTGGAAACAAGGACTTGCAGAGTGAAAGAAAAAAAACACTCTCCCTACCTACAGTTTTCTGTCCCTAGAAAAAATGTTTTTTTTAATCACAATATAGCACAAGGAAAATTAACTCACTGTCCTTACAGGTCCCTGGAAACAAGGACTTGCAGAGTGAAAGAAAAAAAACACTCTCCCTACCTACAGTTTTCTGTCCCTAGAAAAAATGTTTTTTTTAATCACAATATAGCACAAGGAAAATTAACTCACTGTCCTTACAGGTCCCTGGAAACAAGGACTTGCAGAGTGAAAGAAACTGACACTGTCCCTACCTAGAGTTTTCTGTCCCTAGAATAAATGTTTTTTTTAAGCACAATATAGCACAAGGACAATTAACTCACTGTCCTTACAGGTCCCTGGAAACAAGGACTTGCAGAGTGAAAGAAAAAAAACACTCTCCCTACCTACAGTTTTCTGTCCCTAGAAAAAATGTTTTTTTTAATCACAATATAGCACAAGGAAAATTAACTCACTGTCCTTACAGGTCCCTGGAAACAAGGACTTGCAGAGTGAAAGAAACTGACACTGTCCCTACCTAGAGTTTTCTGTCCCTAGAATAAATGTTTTTTTTAAGCACAATATAGCACAAGGACAATTAACTCACTGTCCTTACAGGTCCCTGGAAACAAGGACTTGCAGAGTGAAAGAAAAAAAACACTCTCCCTACCTACAGTTTTCTGTCCCTAGAAAAAATGTTTTTTTTAATCACAATATAGCACAAGGAAAATTAACTCACTGTCCTTACAGGTCCCTGGAAACAAGGACTTGCAGAGTGAAAGAAACTGACACTGTCCCTACCTAGAGTTTTCTGTCCCTAGAATAAATGTTTTTTTTAATCACAATATAGCACAAGGACAATTAACTCACTGTCCTTACAGGTCCCTGGAAACAAGGACTTGCAGAGTGAAAGAAACTGACACTGTCCCTACCTAGAGTTTTCTGTCCCTAGAATAAATGTTTTTTTTAAGCACAATATAGCACAAGGACAATTAACTCACTGTCCTTACAGGTCCCTGGAAACAAGGACTTGCAGAGTGAAAGAAAAAAAACACTCTCCCTACCTACAGTTTTCTGTCCCTAGAAAAAATGTTTTTTTTAATCACAATATAGCACAAGGAAAATTAACTCACTGTCCTTACAGGTCCCTGGAAACAAGGACTTGCAGAGTGAAAGAAACTGACACTGTCCCTACCTAGAGTTTTCTGTCCCTAGAATAAATGTTTTTTTTAATCACAATATAGCACAAGGACAATTAACTCACTGTCCTTACAGGTCCCTGGAAACAAGGACTTGCAGAGTGAAAGAAACTGACACTGTCCCTACCTAGAGTTTTCTGTCCCTAGAATAAATGTTTTTTTTAAGCACAATATAGCACAAGGACAATTAACTCACTGTCCTTACAGGTCCCTGGAAACAAGGACTTGCAGAGTGAAAGAAAAAAAACACTCTCCCTACCTACAGTTTTCTGTCCCTAGAAAAAATGTTTTTTTTAATCACAATATAGCACAAGGAAAATTAACTCACTGTCCTTACAGGTCCCTGGAAACAAGGACTTGCAGAGTGAAAGAAACTGACACTGTCCCTACCTAGAGTTTTCTGTCCCTAGAATAAATGTTTTTTTTAATCACAATATAGCACAAGGACAATTAACTCACTGTCCTTACAGGTCCCTGGAAACAAGGACTTGCAGAGTGAAAGAAACTGACACTGTCCCTACCTAGAGTTTTCTGTCCCTAGAATAAATGTTTTTTTTAAGCACAATATAGCACAAGGACAATTAACTCACTGTCCTTACAGGTCCCTGGAAACAAGGACTTGCAGAGTGAAAGAAAAAAAACACTCTCCCTACCTACAGTTTTCTGTCCCTAGAAAAAATGTTTTTTTTAATCACAATATAGCACAAGGAAAATTAACTCACTGTCCTTACAGGTCCCTGGAAACAAGGACTTGCAGAGTGAAAGAAACTGACACTGTCCCTACCTAGAGTTTTCTGTCCCTAGAATAAATGTTTTTTTTAATCACAATATAGCACAAGGACAATTAACTCACTGTCCTTACAGGTCCCTGGAAACAAGGACTTGCAGAGTGAAAGAAACTGACACTGTCCCTACCTAGAGTTTTCTGTCCCTAGAATAAATGTTTTTTTTAAGCACAATATAGCACAAGGACAATTAACTCACTGTCCTTACAGGTCCCTGGAAACAAGGACTTGCAGAGTGAAAGAAAAAAAACACTCTCCCTACCTACAGTTTTCTGTCCCTAGAAAAAATGTTTTTTTTAATCACAATATAGCACAAGGAAAATTAACTCACTGTCCTTACAGGTCCCTGGAAACAAGGACTTGCAGAGTGAAAGAAACTGACACTGTCCCTACCTAGAGTTTTCTGTCCCTAGAATAAATGTTTTTTTTAATCACAATATAGCACAAGGACAATTAACTCACTGTCCTTACAGGTCCCTGGAAACAAGGACTTGCAGAGTGAAAGAAACTGACACTGTCCCTACCTAGAGTTTTCTGTCCCTAGAATAAATGTTTTTTTTAAGCACAATATAGCACAAGGACAATTAACTCACTGTCCTTACAGGTCCCTGGAAACAAGGACTTGCAGAGTGAAAGAAAAAAAACACTCTCCCTACCTACAGTTTTCTGTCCCTAGAAAAAATGTTTTTTTTAATCACAATATAGCACAAGGAAAATTAACTCACTGTCCTTACAGGTCCCTGGAAACAAGGACTTGCAGAGTGAAAGAAACTGACACTGTCCCTACCTAGAGTTTTCTGTCCCTAGAATAAATGTTTTTTTTAATCACAATATAGCACAAGGACAATTAACTCACTGTCCTTACAGGTCCCTGGAAACAAGGACTTGCAGAGTGAAAGAAACTGACACTGTCCCTACCTAGAGTTTTCTGTCCCTAGAATAAATGTTTTTTTTAAGCACAATATAGCACAAGGACAATTAACTCACTGTCCTTACAGGTCCCTGGAAACAAGGACTTGCAGAGTGAAAGAAAAAAAACACTCTCCCTACCTACAGTTTTCTGTCCCTAGAAAAAATGTTTTTTTTAATCACAATATAGCACAAGGAAAATTAACTCACTGTCCTTACAGGTCCCTGGAAACAAGGACTTGCAGAGTGAAAGAAACTGACACTGTCCCTACCTAGAGTTTTCTGTCCCTAGAATAAATGTTTTTTTTAATCACAATATAGCACAAGGACAATTAACTCACTGTCCTTACAGGTCCCTGGAAACAAGGACTTGCAGAGTGAAAGAAACTGACACTGTCCCTACCTAGAGTTTTCTGTCCCTAGAATAAATGTTTTTTTTAAGCACAATATAGCACAAGGACAATTAACTCACTGTCCTTACAGGTCCCTGGAAACAAGGACTTGCAGAGTGAAAGAAACTGACACTGTCCCTACCTAGAGTTTTCTGTCCCTAGAATAAATGTTTTTTTTAAGCACACTATAGCAGAAGCACAAAACACACTGACACTCTCCCTACCTATCCTTCTCTTTCCCTAAACTAAAGGAATCCAGGTTAAGCAAGAAAGAAATAACAGTCACTGTCCCTGCCTATGCTACTCTATCCCTGCTCCGGAACACACTACACTAGGCCGCCGTGCTGGCGGCCTTTTATAGTGTGGGGCGTGTACTAAACACCCTCAGCAATAATTGGCCACAGGCATCCTGCCTGTGGCCAATCATTGCTCTCCTCGCTGCCGGCGCTGTGATTGGCCAAGCATGCGGGGTCACAGTGCATGCTTGGCCAATCACAGCGCCTGGATGACACTGCGATGGCGTAGTGCATTGTGGGCCGTTCGCGTCACTCGAATTTGGCGCGAACGGCCCAAATCGTTCGATCTTCGTCGAACGATCGAACAGCCAATGTTCGAGTCGAACGTATGTTCGACTCGAACACGAAGCTCATCCCTAGTCCTGGCACATACCTGCCATCTATAAGATGAAGAGAATGGCACCAGGCGTGAGATAATGTAACTCTAGTATATGTGGTAATATATTGCTCATATAATCTGCGCTTATGTTTAAAATCAATTATATAATAAGCAGCTAAACATGCTCTGCGATCCAAACTAAACACAGAACATATACATCGAAAAAAAGACTTGTAGTGCTTTACCTTTCAAAATTGTGCGTTGCTTATTTAGCTAATCATACGTGTTATAACTAGAGTTGAGTGGACACCTGGATGTTCGGGTTCGGCTGAACTTCGGAAAAAAGTTTGGGTTCGGGACCGAACTTGAACCCGAACCCGAACCCCATTGAAGTCAATGGGGACCCGGACTTCTAAGGACTAAAAAGGCTCTAAAAAAGTAATGGAAAGGGCTAGAGGGCTGCAAATGGCAGCAAAATGTTGTTAAGAGCATGGCAAGTGCTCTGCAAACAAATGTGGATAGGGAAATAACTTAAAATAACATAAAAAAAATAAAAAAATAAAAAAATATGCTGGAGGCCCCCTTTTCAGCAGAAGAGGTACGGGAAGTCATTAAGAACCTCAGAAAATCAACGGCACGATGCCACACATATGGTGGGAATGCCCCAGAATACGCCCTTTCTGGAATAAATTATTCAATTTAATGGATAAGCTAGTGGAAAAATAAAATACTTTGAAATAAAAATGTAGCAGGGTGCTAAATTTAAGGGAAGTGTTTGAGTGGTAAATAGGCTCAAACACCCTAATTCTGTAGGATTCATGGACCATTTTGTCCTCGGAGGACAGTATTGGTGTGCAGTTTCCTGCGGCCTACAGGTGGCGCTGCCATGGTAGGCTAGGGTTGAACCGCCGATACAGTGCTGTGCCTTTTGTGTCCCCTCTTGGCAGTAGTACAGCGGGGCGGGGAACCTGCTGTGCATGCCGGGAGAGCATATAAAAAGGGGCAGACCTTTGGCCTGGGGGCTGATGTCCAGTGGGGTCCACGCCTAGGTGCCTTCGGCCTGGGTGCATGTGTTCCTGTTCCATCTCGGGTACCTTTAGCCCGGGGTGAGGTACTATCCTGGAGTTCCTGCTGCCCTGGGTATGGAGGCCTAGGTGCGGGAGTAAAGCCTGGAGTCCAGAGCCTTCGTCTGGAGTCCGCTAAGGGTCGAGGAGTCTTTGGGTGCCGCCTCGTGTAGGGGACCATGTTCCAGGGAAGGGAGGATCATTCTGATGGACCGATGCGGGAGTCACGGTGAAGGAAGGGTCTGTTGACTCCCTGGAGAGATGTCTTCCCCTTGATATGGGCTAGGTTCGTAGAAGGAGAAGCTCAAGGTCATCTTGACTGTATCAGAGGCCTTATTCACCCGGCCCGTGGCAGGGGCCTTATACACCCTGGTCTGTGGCAGAGACCAAAGTTCTCCAGATCTGTGGCAGGGGCCTTGTACACCCGGTCTGTGGCCTGAGACCAACCTCAAGGTCTGTGGCAGAGACCGTGCACCTAAAACTGTTTGAGAAACCTAAGCAGTGAAGTGAATGTGCTACGTTTGTGCCTGGACCTCCTCCACACCTTAAAGGAGTTGTAAAGGTACATTTTTTATTTTCTAAATAGGTTCCTTTAAGCTAGTGCATTGTTGCTTCACTTACCTTTTCCTTAGATTTCCCTTCTAAATATTTTTTTTCTTTGTTTTCTTTGTCTGAATTTCTCACTTTCAGACAAAGAAAAAAAATATTTAGAAGGTAAATCAAAGGAAAAGGTAAGTGAACCAACAATGCACTAGCTTAAAGGAACCTATTTAGAAAATAAAAAATGTACCTTTACAACTCCTTTAAGCTGTCCTGTTTCTTTGCTCTAACCTTTTCTATCCGAGTAGAGTTTATTGTGCCATGAGAGAATAAGAGTTGTAATTTCAGCTGGTGTGGACATTGACTTTACTGGGAATTAAAGGACTTGCCTCTACCTATAGTAGAGGTGAGAATCATCCTCTGGAGGAGTTTTGACTCACGCTGTGGACACGGCCCGTCAAGTACACCGCTCAACCTCTTTATATAGGAGGGTACAGGCTGGTAGTGCGGTGTGTAGTGATGAGCCGAACACCCCCGGGTTCGGTTCGCACCAGAACCCGCGAACGGACCGAAAGTTCGAACGAACATTAGAACCCTATTAAATACAATGGATGCGAACGTTCGAATTCTAAAGTGCTAATTATAACAACTATTATGCATGTTATTGTCATAAATAGGGTTTGGGAACCCGGGTTCTGCACCAGGGGACATGTATCAATGCAAAAAGAAGTTTTAAAAACGGTCGTTTTTCGGGAGCAGTCATTTTAATGATGCATAAAGTGAAAAAAAAAAAGTCAAATATTCCTTTAAATATCGTACCTGGGGGGTGTCTAAAGTATGCCTGTGAAGTGCCACGTGTTTCCCGTGTTTAGAACTGTCCCTGCACAAAATGACACTTCTAAAGGAAAAAAAAGCCATTTAAAACTGCTTGCGGCTTTAATGTAATGTCTGGTCCCGGTAATATGGATGAAATTCTTTAAGAAAAATGGCATAGCTACCCCATGACCCCCCCCCCTACCCCAGCCCATTACCAGCCCCTTTGGGTCTTGTATGGATATTAAGGGGAACCCCGCACATAAAATAAAAAAGGCCCTATATACTCTGAACAGCCGTATACAGGCGGTGCATACAAGACAGGGACTGTAGGTTTGTTCTTATGTAGAATCTGTTTGTAATTTTGAACAGGTACATTGTTGAAGTGTAGCTCCAGCCCAAAAATCTATTTTTAAACTTTTTGGGAAACATAGGTAAGGGTTATCACCCCTGTAACATTTGTTTTGCTGTCTGTGCCCCTGTTCAGAACATTTCACCTCACTTTCCGTCCCAATGACAACTGTTTTTGAAATGTGGTGTTTTTCTTGAAACAAGGATTGCTGATAAAGCATCAGTACAGATGAGACCCCTTTCTCCCATATTTATTCTTACAGGAGAGAATTTTCCTTTCTAGGGGTAGATTTCCTCTCACTTCCTGTTGTCTTCTTTCGTTTGCAAGTAGGAGTCGTTTGTAAGTTGGATGTTTGAAAGTAGGGACCTGCCGTATATACTCTGCAGAAATAGGCCCCTTAGTTGTTGGTGTTGGCACAACACTGTAAGCACTCAGTTACTCTTGGTTGGTGCTGGAACGCCCTGCTGTCAACTATTATATCAGGAATTTTAATTACATATAATTGTTGAACAGTGGTAGTAAAAATTGGGGCTTTGATGGTGGTGCTGGTGCCACAACACTGTAAGCCCTGACAGTTACTCTTGGTGGGTGCAGCAATGGGCCCTGCTGTGAATTATTACATCAAGAATTGTAATTACATGCCCCTGTTGAACAGGGGCTGAAAAATTGGGCCTTAGGCACTGGTGGCACAACACTACAACCCCTCACAGATACTGTACTTGGAGCACAGCAATGAGCCCTGTTGCAAAGTATTGCTTCAAAAATTGTAATGACACGCCCCTGTTAAACAGGGGCTGAAAAATTGGGCCTTAGGCACTGGTGCCACAACACTCCAACCCCTCACAGATACTGTACTTGGAGCACAGCAATGAGCCCTATGGCAAATTATTGCTAAAAAAATTGTAATTACACGCCCCTGTAAAACAGGGGCTGAAAAATTGGGCCTTAGCCACTGGTGGCGGCACCCATAAACAAAAATGATCTTCCAAGCTATCATCATCAATCGTATCATTGAGGACTCGGAGGAGGAGGATAGCCAGTCAACATAACAGCACAGGCACTCAGCATCAGCATCAGTCTTGAAGGGATGTGACATGTTAAAATCAATTAGTCTGTTATATCAGCATCAGGTGTGTGGTAGCTGGTGGTGATCCAAGACTGGTTCATCTTGATGAAAGTCAGTCGATCAACCGAGTCGGTGGACAGGCGCACCCTGTGATCCGTGACAAATCCTCCAGCAGCACTGAATGTGCGTTCCGAAAGAACGCTGGATGCAGGACAGGCCAGTAGCTCAATTGCATACTGTGCAAGCTCTGGCCAGTGATCCATCCTCAAGACCCAGTAAGCCAGAGGATTTTCGGTGGGGAAGGTGTCCAAGTCTGACCTTGCCCCTAGATATTCCTGCACCATGTTTATCAGACGCTGGCGATGGTTGCTGGAACCGATCATACTTTGGGGCTGCGGACTAAAGAATTGTCTGAACGCATCGGTCAGACGGCCACCTTCCCCACCGCTCCTTCTTTGACTGGCCGAAGCCTCAGCAACTCGTTGTCCAGGACCAGGAGTTTGTAACCTCCCAGTCTCTGGGAACACGTTGCACAGACCTTTCTGCAAGGCCTCCCGGAGTTGTCTCATCCTCTGCTCCCTCTGCGACGGTAACATAAGGTCCGCAACCTTACCCTTGTACCGTGGATCAAGGAGAGTGGCCAGCCAGTAATGGTCCCTCTCCTTGATCCGAAGAATACGAGGATCCTTCCGCAGACTTTGCAGGATCAGGGAGGCCATGCAGCGTAGGTTTGCTGAGGCATTCGCTCCGGAGTCCTCTGGGTCACTAAGGACGACATGATCCGCAGCCACCTCCTCCCAGCCACGTACAAGTCCACTGGTTTCTTGGGACTGTAAATCATCCCTAAAAGACTGCTGCTGATGATGCTGAGTGCCAGCCTCCACCTCCATGCTGACACAATCCTCCTCCTCCTCCTCCTCCTCCTCCTCTTCCTGTGCGATGGGTGGGACAGAAGGAACACTGTCTGGGTAAAGGGGGCCTTGAGAGGCAAGGAAGTCCTCCTCTTCCTGCCTCTGTTCTGCCTCAAGTGCCCTGTCCATTATTCCACGCAGCGTGTGCTCCAACAGGTGGACAAGAGGTACAGTGTCACTGATGCATGCACTGTCACTGCTCACCATCCTCGTGGCCTCCTCAAATGGTGCCAGGACAGTGCATGCATCCCTGATCATGCCCCACTGGCGTGGAGAAAAAAAACCAAGCTCCCCTGACCCTGTCCTGGTGCCGTAGTCGCACAGGTACTCATTGATGGCCCTCTGCTGCGTGTGCAGCCGCTGCAGCATGGCCAACGTTGAGTTCCACCTGGTGGGCATGTCACATATAAGGCGGTTCTTGGGCAGGTTCAACTCCTTTTGCAGCTCAGCCAGGCGAGCACTGGCATTATAAGATCTGCGGAAATGCACACAGACTTTCCTGGCCTGCCTCAGGACATCCTGTAAGCCCGGGTACCTGCCCAAGAACCGCTGCACCACCAGGTTAAGGACGTGAGCCACACAGGGCACATGGGTCAGTTGTCCCTGTCGGAGGGCGGAGAGGAGGTTGGTGCCATTGTCGCAAACCACCATTCCTGGCTTAAGCTGGCGTGGCGTCAACCACCTCTCGGCCTGGCCCTGCAGAGCAGACAGGACCTCTGCCCCAGTGTGGCTTCTGTCCCCCAAACACACCAGCGCAAGCACGGCATGGCATCTTTTTGCCTGCGTACTTGCGTAGCCCCGTGAACGGCTACGGAGCACCGCTGGTTCATAGGACAAACCACAGGAAGAGGCCATGGAGGAAGAAGAAGAGGAGGGGGTGGAGGAGAGAGGTGTGTCACAACCAGTAGTAGCATTTTGGAGGCGTGGCGGTGGGACAACCTCCAACACTACTGCACCTTGTCCTGCATCCTTCCCAGCTGCCAAAAGAGTGACCCAATGGGCCGTGAAAGAAAGGTAACGTCCCTGTCCATGCCTGCTGGACCATGAGTCAGCGGTAATATGCACCTTACCGCTGACCGCCCTGTCCAGCGAGGCCAAGACATTGCCTTCCACATGCCGGTAGAGAGCCGGAATAGCCTTCCGTGAGAAAAAGTGGCGTTTGGGAACCTGCCACATTGCACAAACTCACGGAAGGGGGCCGAGTCTACCAACTGAAAAGGCAGCAGTTGAAGCGCTAGCAATTTAGCCAAGCTAGCATTCAACCGCTGGGCATGTGGATGGCTGGGAGTGAACTTCTTTCGACGGTCCAGCAGCTGGGGCAGGGAAATTTGCCTGCTAGAATCGGACGTCGGTGTACTGCTAGCAGAGTGGCCGCAAGTACTTGGCTGTGACACACCTAATTCTACACCTTCATTCCTCTCAGTGCATGTTTCAGAGAGGACTGAAGTTATAGTGGGGTTGGAGATCCCAGCTGATGCGGTGCAAGGAGAGGTCCGCTTTGTTCTTTGGTGTGGGTCTTTCAGGTAGGCTTGCCAACGAGCTGCATGGCAGGTCAACATATGTCTGGTCAGGCATGTGGTACCCAAGCGGCTGATGTTTTGGCCACGCGATATACGCTTGAGACATATGTTGCAAACAGCAGCTGTGCGATCTGATGCACTAGCCTCAAAAAAGGCCCACACCAAAGAACTTTTTGAATGACGGGCAGAGGCAGCGCCCTGCACAGGCGGAGCTCTGCGGTGTGATTCCGTCGGTGTACTGCCCTTACGCTGGCCACCAAAGGGCATCCTGCCTCGTTGGAGATGTGCCTCCTCCTCATCCTCCTCCTCCTCCTCTCTCCTATTAGGCACCCACGTGGAGTCAGTGACCTCATCATCACCTCCCTCCTCATCACTGGAGCCAATCTGGCAGTATGCTGCAGCTGCTGGAACATGACTGCCAGATTGGTGTCCTTCTTGAGCATCCCCTCTGTCTGCTCTCACGCTACTGCCTTCCTCTAGCTGGGTTTCATCATCAGACCCTTCGAAACGCTGGGCATCCTCCTGGAGCATGTACCCAACACTGTGCTGAAACAGTTCGGGGGACTCCTCAGGAGGAGGACATGGTGGGTCTAGGGAAGGAGTGACTGATGATGAGTCTGACATTGATACCAGGGAAGAGGACGCTTTGGCAGCTGCTTTTCCAGTACCCTGAGCCTGGGTGAGAGAGGATGAGGAGGAGGAGGAGGGCTTGGTCATCCACTCTACCAAGTCTTCGGCATGATGTGGCTCAACATGTCCAGCTGCCGAAAAGAAGGACAAGCGTGTCCCATGGCCATGTGCTGATGACAATGCACCGCGTCCACGACCAGCACTGTTGCCCCCAGACACAGAGCCTGCTTGCCCTCTTTTATTGCCTCCTGACTGTCTGCCTCTCCTTGTTTGCCTTCCAGACATTCTAATAGATGGCCTGCAGGGATATGGGAAAAAAGCAATAAGGGCTACCTTCAGGTGTCCTTCTCTGTCCCTTGAAACAAGGACTTTGACAGTGAAAGAAACTGACACACTCTCCCTACCTACAGTTTTCTGTCCCTAGAAAAAATGTTTTTTTTAAGCACAATTTAGCACAAGGAGAATTCACTCACTGTCCTTCCAGGTCCCTGGAAACAAGGACTTTGACAGTGAAAGAAACTGACACACTCTCCCTACCTACAGTTTTCTGTCCCTAGAAAAAATGTTTTTTTTAAGCACAATTTAGCACAAGGAGAATTCACTCACTGTCCTTCCAGGTCCCTGGAAACAAGGACTTTGACAGTGAAAGAAACTGACACACTCTCCCTACCTACAGTTTTCTGTCCCTAGAAAAAATGTTTTTTTTAAGCACAATTTAGCACAAGGAGAATTCACTCACTGTCCTTCCAGGTCCCTGGAAACAAGGACTTTGACAGTGAAAGAAACTGACACACTCTCCCTACCTACAGTTTTCTGTCCCTAGAAAAAATGTTTTTTTTAAGCACAATTTAGCACAAGGAGAATTCACTCACTGTCCTTCCAGGTCCCTGGAAACAAGGACTTTGACAGTGAAAGAAACTGACACACTCTCCCTACCTACAGTTTTCTGTCCCTAGAAAAAATGTTTTTTTTAAGCACAATTTAGCACAAGGAGAATTCACTCACTGTCCTTCCAGGTCCCTGGAAACAAGGACTTTGACAGTGAAAGAAACTGACACACTCTCCCTACCTACAGTTTTCTGTCCCTAGAAAAAATGTTTTTTTTAAGCACAATTTAGCACAAGGAGAATTCACTCACTGTCCTTCCAGGTCCCTGGAAACAAGGACTTTGACAGTGAAAGAAACTGACACACTCTCCCTACCTACAGTTTTCTGTCCCTAGAAAAAATGTTTTTTTTAAGCACAATTTAGCACAAGGAGAATTCACTCACTGTCCTTCCAGGTCCCTGGAAACAAGGACTTTGACAGTGAAAGAAACTGACACACTCTCCCTACCTACAGTTTTCTGTCCCTAGAAAAAATGTTTTTTTTAAGCACAATTTAGCACAAGGAGAATTCACTCACTGTCCTTCCAGGTCCCTGGAAACAAGGACTTTGACAGTGAAAGAAACTGACACACTCTCCCTACCTACAGTTTTCTGTCCCTAGAAAAAATGTTTTTTTTAAGCACAATTTAGCACAAGGAGAATTCACTCACTGTCCTTCCAGGTCCCTGGAAACAAGGGCTTTGACAGTGAAAGAAACTGACACACTCTCCCTACCTACAGTTTTCTGTCCCTAGAAAAAATGTTTTTTTAAGCACAATTTAGCACAAGGAGAATTCACTCACTGTCCTTCCAGGTCCCTGGAAACAAGGACTTTGACAGTGAAAGAAACTGACACACTCTCCCTACCTACAGTTTTCTGTCCCTAGAAAAAATGTTTTTTTTAAGCACAATTTAGCACAAGGAGAATTCACTCACTGTCCTTCCAGGTCCCTGGAAACAAGGACTTTGACAGTGAAAGAAACTGACACACTCTCCCTACCTACAGTTTTCTGTCCCTAGAAAAAATGTTTTTTTTAAGCACAATTTAGCACAAGGAGAATTCACTCACTGTCCTTCCAGGTCCCTGGAAACAAGGACTTTGACAGTGAAAGAAACTGACACACTCTCCCTACCTACAGTTTTCTGTCCCTAGAAAAAATGTTTTTTTTAAGCACAATTTAGCACAAGGAGAATTCACTCACTGTCCTTCCAGGTCCCTGGAAACAAGGACTTTGACAGTGAAAGAAACTGACACACTCTCCCTACCTACAGTTTTCTGTCCCTAGAAAAAATGTTTTTTTTAAGCACAATTTAGCACAAGGAGAATTCACTCACTGTCCTTCCAGGTCCCTGGAAACAAGGACTTTGACAGTGAAAGAAACTGACACACTCTCCCTACCTACAGTTTTCTGTCCCTAGAAAAAATGTTTTTTTTAAGCACAATTTAGCACAAGGAGAATTCACTCACTGTCCTTCCAGGTCCCTGGAAACAAGGACTTTGACAGTGAAAGAAACTGACACACTCTCCCTACCTACAGTTTTCTGTCCCTAGAAAAAATGTTTTTTTTAAGCACAATTTAGCACAAGGAGAATTCACTCACTGTCCTTCCAGGTCCCTGGAAACAAGGACTTTGACAGTGAAAGAAACTGACACACTCTCCCTACCTACAGTTTTCTGTCCCTAGAAAAAATGTTTTTTTTAAGCACAATTTAGCACAAGGAGAATTCACTCACTGTCCTTCCAGGTCCCTGGAAACAAGGACTTTGACAGTGAAAGAAACTGACACACTCTCCCTACCTACAGTTTTCTGTCCCTAGAAAAAAAGTTTTTTTTAAGCACAATTTAGCACAAGGAGAATTCACTCACTGGCCTTCCAGGTCCCTGGAAACAAGGACTTTGACAGTGAAAGAAACTGACACACTCTCCCTACCTACAGTTTTCTGTCCCTAGAAAAAATGTTTTTTTTAAGCACAATTTAGCACAAGGAGAATTCACTCACTGTCCTTCCAGGTCCCTGGAAACAAGGACTTTGACAGTGAAAGAAACTGACACACTCTCCCTACCTACAGTTTTCTGTCCCTAGAAAAAATGTTTTTTTTAAGCACAATTTAGCACAAGGAGAATTCACTCACTGTCCTTCCAGGTCCCTGGAAACAAGGACTTTGACAGTGAAAGAAACTGACACACTCTCCCTACCTACAGTTTTCTGTCCCTAGAAAAAATGTTTTTTTTAAGCACAATTTAGCACAAGGAGAATTCACTCACTGTCCTTCCAGGTCCCTGGAAACAAGGACTTTGACAGTGAAAGAAACTGACACACTCTCCCTACCTACAGTTTTCTGTCCCTAGAAAAAATGTTTTTTTTAAGCACAATTTAGCACAAGGAGAATTCACTCACTGTCCTTCCAGGTCCCTGGAAACAAGGACTTTGACAGTGAAAGAAACTGACACACTCTCCCTACCTACAGTTTTCTGTCCCTAGAAAAAATGTTTTTTTTAAGCACAATTTAGCACAAGGAGAATTCACTCACTGTCCTTCCAGGTCCCTGGAAACAAGGACTTTGACAGTGAAAGAAACTGACACACTCTCCCTACCTACAGTTTTCTGTCCCTAGAAAAAATGTTTTTTTTAAGCACAATTTAGCACAAGGAGAATTCACTCACTGTCCTTCCAGGTCCCTGGAAACAAGGACTTTGACAGTGAAAGAAACTGACACACTCTCCCTACCTACAGTTTTCTGTCCCTAGAAAAAATGTTTTTTTTAAGCACAATTTAGCACAAGGAGAATTCACTCACTGTCCTTCCAGGTCCCTGGAAACAAGGACTTTGACAGTGAAAGAAACTGACACACTCTCCCTACCTACAGTTTTCTGTCCCTAGAAAAAATGTTTTTTTTAAGCACAATTTAGCACAAGGAGAATTCACTCAGGCCTCGTACACACGACCGATTTTCTCGTCGTAAAAAACACGTCGTTTTTTTCGACGAGATTCTTGTTAAGCTTGTCGATTTTCTCGTCAAGCTTTCTATGCGTACACACTGTCATTTCCCAATTTCCTCGTGGTTCTCTGCGCTCACGTCCAGCACGTACGACGGCACTATAAAGGGGAAGATCTTTTTTCTTGGCGCCACCCCTTGGGCTGCTTTTGCTGATCTCGTGTTACCGCGTGTGAAGTAAAAGTTTGGGAAGAGACGATTCGCGCTTTTCAGTCTTCGTACTTTTCAGATCGTTTTCTGCCGTTCAGTTTGTGCTTGTGGGTTCGTATCTTGACTTTCAGGGCGTCTAGGCAGGTCGTATCTGTTTTACAGTGCGTTCTTGCCTGTTCGTTTCTGAATTTCAGTTCGTTATTCATAGGCCTTGCTGTTCTAAAGTGCGTTCTGTTCTGTACGTTCTGATTAGACGACCGTTTCCTAGCCATGTCGCCTGGACGTTCTCGTCGTCGAGTTCGTGCTGTGCGTGCGCTTGGTGTTGGTCTGCTTGTTTTGGACCAAGACCAGTCCATGAATGGTGTGAGGAGGAGTTCATGGACCAAGAATTGGTTGCTCCAGCGGGACCAATTCTGCCACATGCCTCTGCTGCGGGAGATCGTCGAGAATAATCCTGAGGACTACAGGAATTTTCTGAGGATGTCTGACCCCGTTTTTCAGGAACTGTTGGCTTTGGTGTCCCCCTATATTACCAGGAAGGACACCGTTATGCGGGAAGCCATCAGTGCTGAGCAGAGGCTCATCGCCACGTTGCGTTACCTGGCGACAGGGAGAAGTCTTCAGGACTTGAAGTTCACCACAGGCATCTCCCCCCAGGCTCTGGGCCTCATAATCCCAGACACCTGTTCTGCTATTATACAAGTCCTGCAGGAGGACTATATTAGGGTAAGTTTTCTCCCTTCACATCACATTTTATGTATTACATGTATGCTAATGTATTGTATTTCTTTCATCCTTTCCTAATTACCATGATTGTAATATGCTGAGAATGTCCCCTTTGTCCCCATGCATGCTGGAAGTTTTTAAATGCCCCTTTTTTATCCTCCCTAAATATTTCCCCTCACTAACTTTTCCAGCAGGGGCGCCTGTTGCTCCAAATGTTGGGGGGTTACAACCCCAATTTCGGAAATAAACTTCCTCCTGTTTTTGCTCTGTTGCCTAATAAACGCCCCCAGTTGTCCCCTCCAATGCAGCCATTTAGTCCCCTCTATTGCAGCCAGTTTCCCCCCAGCCCTGCACTTACCTTCTTGTGGTCAGCGCCATCCTTCTTCTGTCCTTGATGTCTTCTCCTTCCCTTCATGTTGCATCAGCCAATCATGTTACCATTAAACAGACTTGGTGAACATGATTGCCAGAGCTGCCTGTCAGTGTTTACACAAGGAATGCCCCCTCCTTGCGTCCCCGATTTTTCTTTGAGGAAGCCAATTACATCCCTCAGGTTGTAATTTGCAAGACTTTTTTAATACCTGTTTCTGCTCTGCAATTTTAACCCCCTAAATGACGCAATTAATCATATGTCGGTCGCTTTACAAGAGGCCATCCACCTGAATAGTGTGCGGCATAGACAATACATAGGTTCATGCAACGCATGAACCTATGTATTGTTCTGAGTGATAGGCACAGGAGAGAGGGGACAGTGCTCCAGCGCCCACTCTGGACGCACCGCCACTGCAATGCTATCCTGTGGCCAAACACATCTCCCCCCCCCAAAATAATTTAGTAATGGCCCATCAGAGGGGGTGATGAATATGATAAATGAGCCTTCCAATATACTTTTTTTACACACCTTAATAAACGTATAATTAGATTGATGTTGGTCTCTAATTTTTTGGTCTTGAATTTGCTTGTAATGTATGCCTTTGTTTTTCTAATATTATTTCATCTTGTTTCACTCCACAGCTTCCTTCAACGCCACAGGAATGGCAGACTGTGGCATCGGAGTTTGCCACGCGGTGGGACTTCCCCAACTGCGGTGGTGCCATAGACGGGAAGCACGTCCGCATCGTGCCGCCACCCCGTTCTGGATCCTACTACTACAACTACAAGGGGTTTCATAGCATTGTGCTGATGGCGGTGGTGTCAGCACGGTATGAATTCCTCTATGTTGATGTAGGGAAGAATGGCCGGATGTCCGATGGGGGATCCTTCATCCAGACGGAGTTTGCCCTCCGTCTCCAGAGTGACGACCTTGCATTGCCACCGGATGCAGGGAATATTGAAGGACTCCCCTTTGTTTTCTTGGCTGATGAAGCCTTCGGACTCGGACGGCATCTTATGAGGCCATTTCCACAGAGGACCCTGACCCCAGAGAAGAGTGTGTTCAATTACCGGCTGGCCAGGGCCCGAAGAGTCGTTGAAAATGCCTTCGGCATAATGGCCAGCCGGTTCCGCCTTTTTATGACTTCCATCCACTTGGCGGACTACAAAATAAACTATGTAGTGTTATGCTGCTGTGTGCTACACAATTTTCTTTGCCGCAAAGCGAATTCATATATGGCCTCAGTTTTGCCAGAGGCTGGACTTTCCCCTGCAAATCCCCTTCCGGGCCTGGAATCTGCCCGTCTTGGCTTGCCCCCCCAAAATGCCCGTGTGGTTCGGGACAAATACATGGAGTATTTCACGGGTAGGGGGGCAATTCCTATGCCAGCCTATGTCTAAGTATCCCAATAAAAATCTTGTTTAAACCTTTAATTATTTGTTCTTTCCTGTCTCCTAGTTTGTCTTTGTGCATTTGTAGTGGCAAGTGTATTTTACTTTAGTAAATAACAACCAATTTCACTATGTTACCTTACAAAAGAACCAAATAAGCTTAGAGTGTATTATAAAAAGAAGCTACACGTTGTTTGTGGTCAAATATTTTACTCTCTGCACATTTTTTTTTGTTTTACTTTGGGGTTGGCCTGACCACAACCCGTCAAATTTTGGCTTATGAAAATACAAAAATACCACTTGCATTTCTAAAATGACAACATTGGATACCTCTGAGCAATCTGAGACATTCAGTTACACAAACTATGTCTCTATGTGCCCGTCCTAATATGGGGTCCTGCCACCCCTTGCCCAGCCAAAAATTCAATATGCACACATTTTTACTTTTTTGCAAATAGGAAGTTTACAATCCTGATCCCTATTGTCAACATGTGCTATCTGCCATCAGGGGTGATCAATGGATGTGTTTTGGGGGTGCATCCCCTTCCTCAGTTCACCGACTTTTGATACGAGGAAGGGGTTGCACCCACAAAAGACGTACATGGATATCCCCTGATGGCAGATAGCACATGTTCACACACTGTGTGCATATTCAATTTTTGGCTGCTTTGTTACTCAAAAAATTAGTAAAAATATAAAAACAAACATGTAAAAACAAATGTGTTTGGATGGCTTATTGAATTCTCCCCAAAACATCGAGAATGTCTTTAAATGTTTGTTCCATCACATGGATTCTTTGTTTAATTAGGTCCAGTTCCGTGCTACATTCCATCACTTGCTGGATGAGGCGGAGGGCACTGTCAGCAGAGAACGGTGTGCTATCCTTCACAACATTTCCATCCCCTAAAAACCATAAAAAAAAATTAATAAAACTCTGCAGGCCTACCTCGCTTACCTTAAGCTGTGGTGTCAGATACTGACCTGTTGTGGTGACCAGATCCACAACGTCATCCACCTCTCCTTCCTGCACTTCTCCTTCCTCCACCTCAACTTCCTGCACATCTTTCGGTTGTGGATCTTTGGGAGTTTGGGGTTGCTTGGAAGTTGTGGGGTGCATGTGCTCCCTGGAGTGTCCTCCTCCCAGTCTTCTCTCCCCTATGAGAATAAAACCAAAGGTCTATTTATCACACTGTAAAAATCTCATTTTTAAACTTAAAACAGGCTAAATTGTTTGGAAGTGGGGTACAAGTGTGTGTTTGTGCGGAATTTAAAGAAAAATGCATTCTTTATGACCCCAAATATGTTTATTATTCACATTTGGATGTAATTTTTTGGACATGGAGGCACCACAAATAAACTCTGATGCACCTGTGTGGGACACCCAAAAAAGGCGGGTCTGGTGGCCCACACTATAGTGCTCCAAAGTACAGATGTGGAAGCAGCTGCTGAGTGTCCTCTCCTTTACACTGATTAAAGTTTGCATTTCATTCTCCTTACAAACAAATCATCTAGACTTAAAAATTATCCACAATACTTGATCAAAAATGGCAGATGTCTAATTACTTTTGGGGGTCTTAAATAAGCCAAAACCACGGATAGTGGCCGAACGAAGTGTCGGTAACGTAACGAACGATTACTGTGCCCAACCTAGTTCAAAATAATACATTTTGGAAGGGAGTCCAATATGCTTTAAAAAAAAAAAAAGTCAGTTTCTAAAAAGATTAATAGCAGAAAGGTCGTCATTTTACTTACTTTTAGCGAGCATCCTCTTTATGCTCCTCAACTGGTCTGGCTCCCTCAGTTTGAGGTCTGACCACCTCTTTCTGAGCTGCTCATTTGAGCGTTTCACCCCGAACTTCGCCCTCAGACTCTTCACAACTTTAGTGAGGATTTTGGCCTTCCTTCTATTTGGTTTGCTATACGGCCCATGCTTGGCATCATAATCAGCCTTGACCAAGATGTCCACCATCTCCGCCATCTCCGCCAAAGACATATTCGATGCCTTGAATCTCCTCCTTGATCGTGACGTGTCCTCGGTCTCCGGGCTTGTCTCCTCGCTAGTTGCGGAATTATCAGACACCTGCTGTAACTCCGCCATATCTGTCTGCGCGCCGAAAGAGAAGGGGCGGGGAAAAGATGTTAGTTAGAACGTCATGGGCGGGCGACGTGTGCGGAGCGACGTGTTCGAATTTGGACGCATGCGTGGTGTGTATATAGCAAACACACATGTGACTATAGTACGTTCGGTGTGCGGAGAGAGGAGTTCAAGTGACGGACGTGCGAACGAAGGTATGTGATTTTGTGAGACTTGTTAAAATTGTTGGCCTATACTGTCTTGAGATTGTTGGAGGATATATATGGTGACTAGGATGTGAAGGAGGTTAGACTGTTTGCCTCACATTATTTAAATATAATTTATTTTACTTGCAGATACAATATGAATGTATTTATTAGCGACAAAGAGTTCCTGGCGGAATTTATTGACCGGGTAAGGGAGCTGCCGGCTCTGTGGGAGACCAAAAACCCCATCCATAAAAAAAAAGGGGTGAGAAAAGCAGCGCTGGAGAAGCTGCTCCCATTTGTGCATACCAAGGTGCCCACAGCCACAGCAAAACAAGTGGACACTAAAATTGGGAGCTTGAGAGGTACCTACAGGACTGAACGCTCTAAGGTGCTGGCTTCTCAGAGGCCAGGAGCAGCAGCAGATGATGTTTATGTCCCGGTTTTGTGGTACTACAGCAGGATGTCCTTCCTGGATGACCACATTGAGCCAAGGCCATCACTCTCCACTCTTCCCCCCAGACTTCCCTGCAGCCAACCTGAGCCTTCTCTGGAGCAAGAGGAGGCAGCCATCCTGGATGATCCTGATTTGGCCATCTGGAGCCAGGTATAGTATTAACTGAAAATGTAGTGGGATAAAATTAATGTTTCCCAAATATGTCAGGATGAGAAACATACATTATTTTGTATTCAACAAGTGAAATCATGATCTGTAGACATTATTCTGCACTTAATTGTGTGGTAAATAGTCAAGCTGATGTAGTGGTAAATTTAAAGCAAGGATTTATGCATTTACATTCTAATTGCTTCCATCAGGATTACAAAGTTTGATGCAAAGATTAAACCAACATATTAAACTATGTTTCTTTTTCATACACAGGATGAAATCAGCCAGGAGGAGGGTCTGGAAACTGTCAGGCAGGAGGAGGAAGGGCCCAGTGGCAGCCAGGAGGTGGCAGGGCCCAGTGGCAGCCAGGAGGTGGCAGGGCCCAGTGGCAGCCAGGAGGTGGCAGGGCCCAGTGGCAGACAGGAGGTGGCAGGGCCCAGTGGCAGCCAGGAGGTGGCAGGGCCCAGTGGCAGACAGGAGGTGGCAGGGCAAAGGAGAAGCACCAGATCCCAGGTGCCTCCCATCAGGCTTCACAAAAGAGGCAGGAGGGACAGGACCACCAGTGAGGCAGCAATGGCCCTTATTAAAGAGGCCCATGCCACCCTCAAGGAGCCCACATCCCCTGAAGAGGCCATTGCCGGCCTAGTGGAGGCTAAGTTCAAGGTGATGAGCATGGAGCAACGCCTCCTATGCGAACCCCTGCTCATCACCTTGCTCAACAAGGGGGTGATGGAGCAAATTACCCCCAATACCGCCATATGTGAGGTGGCCCAACTGACCCAACCTCAACCTCCACCTCCACCTTCCTCTTCTGCCCCACCCCCTTCTGCTACCCCTCCACCTTCTGCCCCACCCCCTTCTGCTACACCTCCACCTTCTTCTTCTGCCCCACCCCCTTCTGCTACACCTCCACCTTCTGCCCCACCCCCTTCTGCTACACCTCCACCTTCTGCCCCACCCCCTTCTGCTACACCTCCACCTTCTTCTTCTGCCCCACCTCCTTCTGCTACACCTCCACCTCCTCCTCCTGACAGGAGTACCCCTCCAGTGGGCCAGCCTCCAGCTAAACGAAGAAGGAAGGCTTCAGTAAAGGCTGCAGGGAAGGTTGCCAGGAAGAAGAGGAAGTGATGGCCTTGCTTCATTGTGGTCGCACTGCTCGGACAGAAGGCAGCCTGTTGTAGTACCACACACTTGGGACATATATCTCACCTGCTGCTGTTCCTGACCTCTGGGAGGCCAGCATCAGATTGTGTTCTGAAATGTGGGCCTTCTCAAGCTCCCAATTTTAGTGTCCACACAGGGTTGCTGTGTGCTCTGGGGTCCCTGGGATGCACAAATGGCAGCAGCTTCTCCAGCGCTGCCTTCTCTTTATTTAATTTATAAACATGAATAAATGTGTTTTTTGTTTAAGTTCATACTTGACTATGTGTATTTTTAAATAAAAAAAAACAAGCTTTGGAGTAAGCAGATACATTTGACTGACAATAAAAGGCACAGATATCACCCCCCCAAAAGAATAACTAAATCTGATTAGCTCAAAAACATGGTGTGAAATTTTAAAAATATAGATTAGAAAATTAAATGGGAGATCGCTATCAAAACATTGAGAAATTATAATTAACATCATTTTGAAAAATCTAACCATTTAAATTATTCCTAAAAACTTGCACGATATAATACACATAAATCTTATAAAGAGCAGCATGAAAAAGGTTAAAAATAAGGCATAACTCTGTGTGAATATCAGCAGCAAAAGAAGGTCTCTCGTTTTGATTAATGTAACATTCTAACGAAGAATTCAATGCAGAACATTTAAACGATGAAATATTTATGAGCGTGACGAATGTGCTCTCTCCATTATGAAGGCTTGTTTTACCAGAAGATGCGCTCCCGTCTCATAGTTGCTTGTGAGCATGCGCGCTTTTGGAAGAGTCGTAAAAGCATACACACGAACCATTTTCTCGTCACAAAACAGGCCGACGAGAAACACGACGAGGAAATCTGGACTCCTGACGAGAAAATAGAGAGCAGGTTCTCTATTTTCTCGTCGAGATTCTCGTCAAGTTTCTCGTCGTAAAACCATACACACGAACGTTTTTCTAGACAAAAAAACTCTCGCGGCACTTTTCTTGACTGTTTACGACGAGAAAATCGGTCGTGTGTACGAGGCCTCACTGTCCTTCCAGGTCCCTGGAAACAAGGACTTTGACAGTGAAAGAAACTGACACACTCTCCCTACCTACAGTTTTCTGTCCCTAGAAAAAATGTTTTTTTTAAGCACAATTTAGCACAAGGAGAATTCACTCACTGTCCTTCCAGGTCCCTGGAAACAAGGACTTTGACAGTGAAAGAAACTGACACACTCTCCCTACCTACAGTTTTCTGTCCCTAGAAAAAATGTTTTTTTTAAGCACAATATAGCACAAGCACAAAACACACTGACACTCTCCCTACCTATCCTTCTCTTTCCCTAAACTAAAGGAATCCAGGTTAAGCAAGAAAGAAATAAAAGTCACTGTCCCTGCCTATGCTGCTCTATCCCTGCTCCGGAACACACTACACTAGGCCGCCGTGCTGGCGGCCTTTTATAGTGTGGGGCGTGTACTAAACACCCTCAGCAATAATTGGCCACAGGCATCCTGCCTGTGGCCAATCATTGCTCTCCTCGCTGCCGGCGCTGTGATTGGCCAAGCATGCGGGGTCACAGTGCATGCTTGGCCAATCACAGCGCCTGGATGACACTGCGATGGCGTAGTGCATTGTGGGCCGTTCGCGTCACTCGAATTTGGCGCGAACGGCCCAAATCGTTCGATCTTCGTCGAACGATCGAACAGCCGATGTTCGAGTCGAACGTATGTTCGACTCGAACACGAAGCTCATCCCTAGCGGTGTGCCTTTCTCCCTCCTGCGAGGAGCCAACAACATAAAGGCAGGTAAGGGGGAAAGGATCTGTGCACTACAAAAAAATAAAATAAAAATTATAATCTTGACCTAGGAGGACGAGGTCCATATGGAGTAGGAGGTTGAGGTGGCGGTGGATGTGGCTGTGTAGGTGGAAGCGGCGGTGGAGGAGGACGAGGTAGCCAACACTGGTTCAAAAATACAACAATGGCTGGTTAAGGCCGGTGATGTATCGAATTCTGTCCCCCGTCAAATAGTGTCCACCCTGTACTGCGCTTGCTCAGTATGTAGGACAAGGGGATTTCGAAAATCTCCCAAGACGAACGGCGCCTGCGTGGTGAGTTCAGGTGAAGGCCACACCATCCGTGGTTCAAGCCGAGCCAAGTGAGGCCGTGCCCGAAGCGTGGCGATCGAACCGAGCCCGTGAGGGGCCCTGTTACTATGTGCTACCGTATGTCCACTTGGATGGTGGGGCTTGAACCTGCACTCACTGTGCAGGCGCCGTTCATCTTCGGAGATTTTGTGAATCTCCTTGTCCTCTGTACTGCGCAAGCGCTGCGCCTTCGCAGTATGGGCCGGACACAATCTGATGGCCGGACAGTTTTTGTCACAACACCGGTATACATGTCTATTCTGCACAAGGTACGGACAAGTCCTGTGGGATCCATGCCTGGTTCATTTTAATGAACGTGAGCTTGTCCACATTGGCTCTGGACAGGCGGCTGCGCTTGTCTGTGATAACGCCCCCTGCCGTGCTAAATACACGTTCAGATAATACACTGGCTGCAGGGCAGGCCAGCACCTCCAAGGCATAAAGGGCAAGCTCAGGCCATGTGCCCAATTTGGAGACCCAGAAGTTAAAGGGGGCAGACCCGTCATCCAGTACGTGTAGGCCTGTGGACACATACTGCTCAACCATGTTGGTGAAATGCTGCCTCCTGCTAAGACGTTCCATCTCAGCTGGTGGTGCTGGTTGTTGTGGCGTGCTAACAAAGCTTTTCCACATTTCAGCCATGCTAACCCTGCCTTCTGAGGTGCTGCCGGTGCCCCGGCTGCATTGGCGACCTCTTCCTCCTCCTCTGCTTTCGCCTTGTGCTTCCACCGTACGCCCGCTGTCAGGTGGGAATGCCACCAGCAGCGCGTCTACCAGCGTGCGCTTGTACTCGCGCATCTTACGATCCCGCTCCAGTGAGGGAATTAAGGACGGTACATTGTCCTTGTAATGGGGATCCAGCAGGGTGGCCACCCAGTAATCAGCACCAGATAAAATGTGGGCAACTCGGCGGTCATTGCGGAAACACTGCAGCATGTAATCGCTCATGTGTGCCAGGCTGCCCAGAGGCAAAGAAAAGCTGTTCTTTGTGGGAGGTGTATCGTCTGTGTCCTCTGTATCCCCCCAGCCACGCACCAGTGATGGCCACGAGCTGGTCTGGGTGCCACCCTGCTGTGAAAATACCTCCTCCTCCTCCTCCTCCTCCTCCATCTCCTCCTCCACCTCGTCATCCTCCAGAACTGTGCCCTTTCTGCCGGACAATTGTGTACCTGGCGTTTGTTGGTGCAGGAACCCACCCTCGTAGCCACTTGTGAAAGACTGCCCTGAAAGCCTTTGAAATGATCCCGCTTCCTCATCCTCCTCCTCATCCTACTGTGCCACATCCTCTTCCATCATCGCCCGAAGCGTTTTTTCAAGGAGGCATAGAACTGGGATAGTAACGCTGAGAACAGCGTCATTGGCACTGGACATGTTGGTGGAGTACTCGAAACAGCGCAACAAGGCACACAGGTCTCGCATGGAGGCCCAGTTATTGGTGGTGAAGTGGTGCTGTTCCGCAGAGTGACTCACACGTGATTGCTGCAGCTGAAACTCCACTATCGCCTGCTGCTGCTCGCACAGTCTGGCCAGCATGTGCAAGGTGGATTTCCACCTTGTGGGCACGTCACATATGAGGCGGTGAGCGGGAAGGCCGAAGTTACGCTGCAGCGCTAACAGGCGAGCAGCAGCAGGGTGAGAACGCCGAAAGTGCGCACACACAGCCCGCACATTCTGCAGCAGCTCTGGCATAATGGGGTAATTTTTAAGGAACCTCTGGACCACCAAGTTCAGCACATGCGCCAGGCAAGGGATGTGCGTCAAACCGGCTAGGCCCAGAGCTGCTACGATATTTTGCCCATTATCGCACACCACCAGGCCGGGCTTGAGGCTCACTGACAGCAACCACTCATTGGTCTGTTGTTCCATGTCCCTCCACAACTCCTGCGCGGTGTGGGGTTTTTCCCCCAAACAGGAACGTTTTAAAACTGCCTGCTGTCGTTTACCCCTGGCTGTGCTGAAGTTGGTGGTGAAGGTGTTACGCTGACCGGATGAGGAGGCGGTAGAGGATGAGGAAGCGGAGTAGGAGGAGTTAGCAACAGGAGGCAAACTGAAGCGCCCTGCAATCCTCGGTGGTGGAAGGACATGCGCCAAACTGCTATCTGCCTCAGGCCCAGCCGCCACTGTACCCAGTGTGCTGTTAGGGAGATATAACGTCCCTGACCATGCTTACTGGTCCACGCATCCGTAGTTAGGTGGACCTTGCCACAGATGGCGTTGCGCAGTGCACACCTGATTTTGTCCCCCACTTGGTTGTGCAGGGAAGGGATGGCTCGCCTGGAAAAGTAGTGGCGGCTGGGCACGACGTACTGTGGGACAGCCAATGCCATCAGGCTTTTAAAACTCTGAGTCATCGAAAAGCAGAAGAGACTGCTGCATGATTTGGGGCTCAGACTGCTTGGCTGATTTGCAAGGGGGTGAGGTGAAAGACTGATGGACATGGGTTTCAGGTGCCAACTCTAATCTTTCATCAGAAGAGTGGGTGGGAGACAATGTGAAGGAACCCGAGGCACTGTCAGCAACCCAATCTACTATCGCCTGTACTTGTCCTGGCCTAAACATTCGTACAGCCTCATTAGGCGCGACAAAATATCGCCGCAGGCTCGGTCGCCTACTCGCACCTGAGGAAGGTGTTTCACTTGTGCGTGTATCTGGCACAGATCCACCACGTCCTCTCCCTGCAACAGGAGCTCCACCAGCAGCACCACGACCGGGGCCACCACGTCCCTTTGACCTTCTCCTCATATTTTCCAAATTTAGGATCTTGCCCTAAATGGGTGTTTTTGGAAGAGCAGAACACACCCACAGTACGTAACCGCTGAATCGCACAGCTACAGAACTGCAGAAAATGCTATTCAAAAAAAATGTTGTTTTTTTAGTATAGCACAGTAGAAGAAAACTATATAGAAATTGTTTATTTCACACGCCTCCACATATGTATAACACACTGCAAAATATTTTTTGTGGCCCTAAATGGCGTTTTTTGGAAGACCACAACACACCCACAGTACGTAACCGCTGAATCGCACAGCTACAGAACTGCAGAAAATGCTATTCAAAAAAAATGTTGTTTTTTTAGTATAGCACAGTAGAAGACAAATATATAGAAATGGTTTATTTCACACGCCTCCACATATGTATAACACACTGCAAAATATTTTTTGTGGCCCTAAATGGGTCTTTCTGCAAGCGTACATTAAAGTGCAATTTTTTTTAATTTTTTTTGCCCTAAACGGGTCTTTTTTTGCACGAGCAAAATAAAATGCAATTTTTTTTTTTTTTTTGCCCTTAATGGTTCTTTTGGAAAAGAGCACAATAAAGTGCCTTTTTTTTTTTTGCCCTAAATGGATCTTTTTCCAAGAGCAGAATACACCCACAGTATGGAAACGGTGTATCTCTCAACGTAATATATGCAGTGTTGGTGCACTGAGCTTGCAGATAAAAGGTAGATTTTCTCTGACACTGGGCTCATGGCAGTGTAAAAAGACTGCATTGCAACACAAACAGGTAAACCTATGCAGATCGCTGAGTTATATCTCTGAATCTGGACTCCTATTCCTATATAATATATCTCTCTCCCTGAAAGCACCAACAGGAACCTGGCCCTACACTACACTGTCTCTCTATCTTTTCCCTCAGATTCCAGAATCAGGACTAACTCATGTATTTTTCAATCTCTCCCTAAAAGCAGCAGCAGCAGCAGCAGACAAGATCCTCTCCCTATCTATTCTGAAGCAGAGTGACGTGTGTGCTGTGTGCCTCTAGCGTATATAGAAGCTGGGTCACATGTTGCACTGACCAATCACAGCCATGCCATTAGTAGGCATGGCTATGATGGCTTCTAAGGGCACACCAGCTAATCAAAAGGTGATTGGCTGGCCCCTGAAGCATTTCTAACTGCGCCATTAGATTGCCGAACCTGAACCCGGACTTTCGCACAAAGTCCGGGTTCGGGAAAAAGCTAAAGTTCGGTACGGACCCGAACTTTACAGTTCGGGTTCGCTCAACCCTAGTTATAACACTCTTTAATCCCCCCAAACTTAAACACAATGTGCCTATAAACGTGTTCAAAATATATTAAACATGCTATTCATGTGCTTCCAAACATGTAACCATTGCACAAAACTGCTCCAAAATCCAAATTCTTTCAAACAAAAATGTGCCTCCAATCTTCCTTATAACAAGTCTATCACCATCCACAAGTGGAACCTGCACCCGGTTGCTCCTACAGCCACTGCAGAGTATTGCTCCTGTGTCCCTTGTAAGTTCAATCACCTCTGCCCAAAACCGAGCCACCCTCAGACAGCTCCAGAACAAATGTATATACATTAAGGTGACCAGATTTTTAAAATTAAATCCGGGGACATATTTTTTTTTTTACTAGTAATGGCGGCAATCAGCGACTCTCTGCCCATCGCCGCCGCCCGCCTCACAGCCTGTCAAGTCTTACTCTCTGGGACCCGGCTACTACTGGGTGGGGAGTGGAGGAAGATCACTCCACCAGGGAAGGCAAGGAGATAAGCAGGTGGCTGGCTGGGACTTGAGCCAAGGCAGAAGAACATGCGAGCGGAGCTGAATGGGCACCCGAAACTGAAGAAATATTACCTTCGCTCCGACCAGCACATGATCATCAGAATGGGGCACAGAAAATGGAAAAATACACCCCCCTGCACTGACTGTCTGTGAAATTGCCCCATGGCCCCTGTTCAAATCCAATCCAGGGACAAAACTGGGGACAGACTTGGTCCGGGGACAATGCCCTCAATCCGGGGACTGTCCCCTGAACCCGGGGATGTATGGTCACCCTAATATACATGCCTATACCATCTCTACAATGGGGACAAGTCTGTGGTCTCTGAGGGTAGATTCTGTGAAGTCTCTGGGGAGTATAGTATTTCATCTGAATCAATTCATCACGGGATGAGATCAGCAACCTGGTACTGTCCACACTTAGTAGAACTGCAAAAGTTTTATGAGACTTCTGCAAGGGAACATTTACTGGTACCGAAATATAGACAAACTCTTGTTGGGGACGCTACTGCTATTTGCAAATTCTGTCTGTGTTTTACTAAATGGAATTATGGCAGGCACTTTGTATGGAAAATGTGGTGTTGTCCCTGCCTGAAGGGGATGATCTGCATTGACCTTCCAGACCACAGTTACTACCTGCTGGCCTTGGTGTGGGCAGTCACTGAACACATTGCCAAATACCTGGCAGGAACCAGTTCAAGGCCTGGATGGATAACAATCCATTGGCTAATCTTCAAACAGCCAAACTTGGCACTTTGGAGCAACACTGGGCAGACTGTCTGGCAAAGGTTGAATTTTCCTTGTATTATCACTCTGGTGTGCAATGTATCTTATAAATACATATCACTTTCATATATATCTATTTCCATTTGAAATGCTCACTCGCAGAGAGCATTTTCTCGAAAGGCCTGTATACACAATCAGATTTTCCGACAACAAATGTGTGATGGCAGGGTTTTGTCAGGAAAACCCGACCGTTTGTATGCTCCATCTGACATCAAATGTTTTATAGCATGCTTTAAAACTGTCCGACAACAAATGTGTCTTGTCGTATTATCCGATCGTGTGTACACAAGTCCGTTGGAATAAAATCCAAAGTACAAACACGCATGCTCCGAACCAATACTAACCATAGCACAACATTAGCAGAAGTTGCCCAAAGGGTGGCGCTAAAGAGCTTAAAAACCTTTAGTTTTGTGTATGTTGGCTGAAAAAAGTTCTGCCATCTGTATGCATACCAAGTTCACGGCCAATGCCCTTGCACAAAATTCCACGGATTTGTCCGATGGAAATCTGATTGTGTGTACGAGGCTTAGCATTAATACAAAACTGTGCTGTGCAGCCCCCTACAGGAAGGTGGAATACCTCAAATGGTACACATTGCACACTTTCAGTAGGTAGAGTGAGGAGGGAATGAACTTACAGACCAGATAAATGATTTGTAGACCTGTGGATATTTTTATTATTTATACCACAGTATGTATTGCTTGGTCAAGACTCAGGAGTTGGTCTTTACAAAACCTATCTGACCTCTGACTTTCTTTTAGATGGCACGGTCTACCTTTTTGTCGTGAATCATCCTGACCACAAAAGCTGTATTGAAATATTTAAGTTTGATGAGAAGCAGAAATCTCTCCTACACCTGAAGACCATTAAACATCCATTATTGTACAGGTATATTCGAAAATGACATTAACATTCTGAGAAAGCCTGTATGGTAAAACAAAATGAGTATATTTGTATTTATTTGGCCTTTTATTTGTACTGTAGGAGCCAGGGCTGGCCCAAGACATTGTGCTGCCTGGGCCCAAGAATGAAATGCTGCCCCTCCCCCCCCCCCAAAAAAAAAGAAAAATCCCAGGCCCATCCAGCAAAGAGACGTTTCCATAAAGCAAAGAGACAGCCCAATATATTCAGCAAGAGACATCCCATATATTCAGCAAATAGACATGCTCCTTCTAGGGTGACCACGTGTCCCGGATTGCCCGGGACAGTCCCACATTTTGCAGGTCTGTCCCGGGCACATTCATTCCAGGACAATACAGTGTCCCGGAATGAAACTGACACAGCCACCCCCCGGGCCAATCTGATGCTCCCAAAAAAGGCCGCCACATCACCGCTTTACTCACTGACAGTACTTGTCCTGGCCGGGAATGCCTGGAGGAGCACAAACCCGCCCCCTGCTTGTGATTGGAGAGATCATGAATCCCACCTCTTGTGTCCAATCACTGTGCTGTGATTCGTTACAGCACAAGCTGATTTTTGGGAAGGGGGGGTGTCCCTGAATGGTAGTTTAAAAATGTGGTCACTCTAGCCCCTTCCTGCAAAGAGTATTGTGTAGCACCACGAAAGCTCCCCCCTTTCTCTCCACTGCCACCGACCAGCTACGCTCTGATCCCAGCTCAGTGATGCAACATGCTGCAACAACAGCGCTGCAGTGGCGGCTAGGGTGACCACATTTCCAAACTGCCATTCAGGGATACTCCCCTTCCTTCCCAAAAAAAGATGAGGGGGGGGGAGTGTAGTCTCGCTGACAGGGAATTTGGCAGCGGGTGATTTGTCAGGCGAATGGCTGGTGTTAGCACTTAAATCATCCTAACATTATGATCGATATGGTGTCAGGATGATCAAATCACATTATTTCTATTACTACATTGTAATATATAATGAAATAGTTTAACTCACCATAATGCAGAATCAGTGGAAGCTCTGAGCTTGTCATTTGCCACAATTGCTTGCCACCAGATGTAGCTTGTTGCTTGCCACCGTTGCCTGCCACCAGATGCAGCTGTGCCACTTGCCACCCATAGCCTGCCACAACATGCAGCGTGTCACTTGACAACATTGCCTGTTACCAGTCACCATTGCCTGTCACCAGATGCAGCCTGTCACTTGTCACCATTGACTGTCACCAGATGCAGCCTGTCACTTGTCACCATTGCCTGTCACCAGATGCAGCCTGTCACCAGATGCAGCCTGTCACTAGATGCAGCCTGTCACTTGTCACCAATGCCTGTTACCAGATGCAGCCTGTCACTTGTGACCAATGCCTGTTACCAGATGCAGCCTGTCACTTGTCACCAATGCCTGTCACCAGATGCAGCCTGTCACTTGTCACCAATGCCTGTCACCAGATGCAGCCTGTCACTTGTCACCATTGCCTGTCACCAGATGCAGCCTGTCACTTGTCACCATTGCCTGTCACCAGATGCAGCATGTCACTTGTCACCAATGCCTGTCACCAGATGCAGCCTGTCACTTGTCACCAATGCCTGTCACCAGATGCAGCCTGTCACCAGATGCAGCCTCTCACTTGTCACCATTGCCTGTCACCAGATGCAGCCTGTCACTTGTCACCATTGCCTGTCACCAGATGCAGCCTGTCACTTGTCACCAATGCCTGTCACCAGATGCAGCCTGTCACCAGATGCAGCCTCTCACTTGTCACCATTGCCTGTCACCAGATGCAGCCCGTCACTTGTCACCATTGCCTGTCACCAGATGCAGCCTGTCACTTGTCACCATTGCCTGTCACCAGCTGCAGCCTGTCACTTGTCACCAATGCCTGTCACCAGATGCAGCCTGTCACTTGTCACCAATGCCTGTCACCAGATGCAGCCTGTCACTTGTCACCAATGCCTGTCACCAGATGCAGCCTGTCACTTGTCACCAATGCCTGTCACCAGATGCAGCCTGTCACTTGTCACCATTGCCTGTCACCAGATGCAGTCTGTCACTTGTCACCATTGCCTGTCACCAGATGCAGCCTGTCACTTTTTACCAATGCCTGTCACCAGATGCAGCCTGTCACTTGTCACCAATGCCTGTCACCAGATGCAGCCTGTCACCAGATGCAGCCTCTCACTTGTCACCATTGCCTGTCACCAGATGCAGCCTGTCACTTGTCACCATTGACTGTCACCAGATGCAGGCTGTCACTTGTCACCATTGCCTGTCACCAGATGCAGCCTGTCACTAGATGCAGCCTGTCACTAGATGCAGCCTGTCACTTGTCACCAATGCCTGTCACCAGATGCAGCCTGTCACTTGTCACCATTGACTGTCACCAGATGCAGGCTGTCACTTGTCACCATTGCCTGTCACCAGATGCAGCCTGTCACCAGATGCAGCCTGTCACTAGATGCAGCCTGTCACCAGATGCAGCCTGTCACCAGATGCAGCCTCTCACTTGTCACCATTGCCTGTCACCAGATGCAGCCTGTCACTTGTCACCATTGACTGTCACCAGATGCAGGCTGTCACTTGTCACCATTGCCTGTCACCAGATGCAGCCTGTCACCAGATGCAGCCTGTCACTAGATGCAGCCTGTCACTAGATGCAGCCTGTCACTTGTCACCAATGCCTGTTACCAGATGCAGCCTGTCACTTGTGACCAATGCCTGTTACCAGATGCAGCCTGTCACTTGTCACCAATGCCTGTCACCAGATGCAGCCTGTCACTTGTCACCAATGCCTGTCACCAGATGCAGCCTGTCACTTGTCACCAATGCCTGTCACCAGATGCAGCCTGTCACTTGTCACCAATGCCTGTCACCAGATGCAGCCTGTCACTTGTCACCAATGCCTGTCACCAGATGCAGCCTGTCACCAGATGCAGCCTCTCGCTTGTCACCATTGCCTGTGACCAGATGCAGCCCGTCACTTGTCACCATTGCCTGTCACCAGATGCAGCCTGTCACTTGTCACCAATGCCTGTCACCAGATGCAGCCTGTCACCAGATGCAGTCTCTCACTTGTCACCATTGCCTGTCACCAGATGGAGCCTGTCACTTGTCACCAATGCCTGTCACCAGATGCAGCCTGTCACTTGTCACCAATGCCTGTCACCAGATGCAGCCTGTCACTTGTCACCATTGCCTGTCACCAGATGCAGCCTGTCACTTGTCACCATTGCCTGTCACCAGATGCAGCCTGTCACTTGTCACCAATGCCTGTCACCAGATGCAGCCTGTCACTTGTCACCATTGCCTGTCACCAGATGCAGCCTGTCACTTGTCACCAATGCCTGTCACCAGATGCAGCCTGTCACTTGTCACCAATGCCTGTCACCAGATGCAGCCTGTCACTTGTCACCAATGCCTGTCACCAGATGCAGCCTGTCACTTGTCACCAATGCCTGTCACCAGATGCAGCCTGTCACTTGTCACCAATGCCTGTCACCAGATGCAGCCTGTCACTTGTCACCAATGCCTGTCACCAGATGCAGCCTGTCACTTGTCACCAATGCCTGTCACCAGATGCAGCCTGTCACTTGTCACCAATGCCTGTCACCAGACGCAGCCTGTCACTTGTCACCAATGCCTGTCACCAGATGCAGCCTGTCACTCAGCCTGGCTCTCTCTCCCTCCCCTTCAGCTTGGCATGCTGGGGGCTGCAGTTTCCCCCCTAGAATTGCAATGGGCCAGCCATTTGCACTACATATCCCATAATCCTCTTTTCTCCTTTTTGTTTTTTTCCCTGGCCAATGGGAGGAAAAGGGGGAAGAAACATAGCAGTGGCTGTCCTGGGAACAGCAGCATGAGGAGGAGAAGGAGGGGGGAGAAGAGCCCGCAGCTGCTCTCTCTCCACACACACAGCCGCTCCGATCTCATGCTGTTCTGCTGCCCGCTAACAGAAGGGGGAATGGGCAGGAAACAACAGAGATAGTGGCGCCTCGAGGGGGGAGGAGGCAGGCAGCACTCACCCTGTCGCAAGCTCCGTGACCGTGCCCGCGGGACCCGCAAACTCGATGTCCACCGGTGTCCCGCGATCGGGTCACAGAGCTGAAGAACGGGAGATGTTAGTGTTAAACACAACATCTCCCCGTTCTGCCTAGTGACATGTCACTGATCGTCTGTTTCCTGTCATCGGAGACAGCGATCAGTGACATGTCACGGCAAGCCACGCCCCCTAACAGTTAGAAGCACTCCCTAGGTCACACTTAACCCCCTCAGCGCCCCCTACAGATTAACCCCTTTACTGCCAGTGTAATTTTGACAGTAATCAGGGCATTTTTATAGCACTGATCGCTGTAAAAATTACAATGGTCCCAAAATGGTGTCAAATCTGCCCGATGTGTCCGCTATAATGTCACAGTCACGATAAAAATAGCTGATCACCGCCGTTACTAGTAAAAAAAAAAATATTATTAAAAATGCCATAAAACTACCCCCTATTTTGTAGACGCTATAACTTTTGCGCAAACCAATCAATAAACGTTTATTGCAATTTTTTAAACAAAAATATGTAGAAGAATACGTATCGGCCTAAACCGAAGAAAAAAAATATTTTTATTGATTTTTTGGGGATATTTATTATAGCAAAAAGTAAAAATGTTTGTTTATAGCGCAAAAAATAAAAACCGCAGAGGTGATAAAATACCACCAAAAGAAAGCTCTGTTTGTGGGAAAAAAAGGACGTCAATTTTGTTTGGGAGCATAAGATTTTCATTATCACAGCGATAGATTTGGACTTTGGACACATTTGGGACTACCATTTATATTTTTATTTCTATTCCATTTTTGAATTAGTGGTTCACCCCCATGAATTTTCACTATAAGCGCATCAATTTGAATTTATAATAGTTTTTATCTCTATGTGCAATCTTGACTGCAATAGTAAATCCAACGATGTGTATTACTCAGTAATCCAAGGAGATTGTTAGATGAATGTGACAAGCATTTGTCCATTTTGTTTAATACAGTGATTTCCAATGATTTTCAGCTCCATCTAGTAGCCATAATGTGGTATTTTCCTGGTTGAGGTATTTCAGGAAAAGTACCACATTATGGCCACTAGATGGCATTGAATTTAAAAGGAAATCAGTGCTGTTGACGTGCTGTGTTCCAGTGCAGTAGGTAGTGGGAGGCAGGCGACTAATCAGCAGTGAAAAAAAAACGGCAATGCTTGTGCCTTCTGTTTACATTTTCAACTTCAATATATGGGATCGTAACATTTCTAGACACCACAGACAATTGTTCAAAATGTCTGCACCCTCCCGTATATGTTCAGTACTACATATAACAAGAAAATTCAACAGGTTATAATATTTTCATCATAGTCAGCTATTGGACCACAGGCACCCTTTTCTTGTAAGAAGCGGAGGACGTGGCCTGAAACTTCAACTCACCTACTGCAAACTTGTAACCTTCAGTGCAGCAACCCCCATAGCTAAGAGTCAGAAAACAAGAACACTGACTGCAATATGTAACTTTCCTGGGTATGCATACTGTACATGCTCAATAAGAGTGCCTCAATGGCCAGTATAGACGCTCCCAATGGACTAGGAGGCAGTGGGCGGGCAGGAAATAGCCCCAAAGTCAGAAAAGTCAAGCCCCTGTGTCAAACAAAGTGAAACCGGGAGAAGAGAGACACACAGACAAGGAGCTTCTGGCTAAGAAACGTGACAACAACACCTAGTGGTGCTTGCTATTTACTTTCTGTATTGCATCTAAGAAAACTATTTTATCCACCGGTGTAAGAAAAGTTTTTGTTTTTTTTTACAGCGTGAACGATATTGTTGCTGTTGGACCGGAGAGCTTTTATGCCACTAATGATCATTATTTTAAGAGCATGCATATGAAATTTTTAGAAAATTTCCTTGGATTACAGTTGTCAAACGTGGTGTATTACAGTCCCGGGGATGTCCGAGAAGTGGCATCGGGACTCTACATGGCCAACGGAATCGAAATATCAAATGATAAAAAGTACTTTCTTTTTTCATTAATAAAAATAATAATAGTAATAATAATAATAATTTTGATTTGTTCACAATATATATATTTTTTTATCTCTTAAGGTTTATCTATGCTGTTGACCTCATAGGTCATACAGTCAATGTGTATGAGAAACATGCAAGCTGGTCCCTAACTTTTGTAAAGGTAATTACGTTTTAGATATTGGCTTTATTCTGTTCATTTATTCTGTTTTTAGTGTTCGTTTTTGGAGCCATGGTAGTATTGAACTTTCTTTATGTGTCTTTTTCTAACTTTCTCTCCCTGCCCCTCTTGCTCTGTTAATTTCAATTTGAACTTTCAGCCCAGGGAGTGATAGGCTCTCCAGATGCACTACCTTATATATAACACAACTTTTATCTCAACTGTACAAACGTCTAATTGCTCCTCTTCAAGGCTTTGTCCTTCCCTTCATCTGTAAATGGGAGAGTGAGCTACAAGCATCCCTGGCACAAAGAGCCATTTTATTATAAATCATCTATTGCAAAAAAAAATTAAAATTCCAGGAACCAGGCTTTGACGTGGAACTTTGCATTAAAAGGGAAGTTCCGCTTTATATCCTCCTCCCAACCTCTTCTAACACTTTTGGATATTTTTACTTTTTTTGGGTCCTTAATTTTTGTACTCCAGTACCTACTCCCATTTCCAGTTGGATCGCCTAAGCCATTCCACCGGGAAGGCCCGCAGCCCTTGGGACACATCACAGGTCCCAGCAGGCTGCGGGACCATTCATACAGCACAGCGGGGCTCACGCATGAGCAGTGGGAAGCCGGCTGTGAACCTGCAAGGAGTCACTAAATATGCTGGCGCCGGAGACACGAAGACCGGCGAAGAACCGCCCCCCGGGGAGGACGGCTCTGGATCCTTGGACAGGTAAGTGTCCTTTTAATAAAAGTCAGCGGCTACAGTTTTTTTTTTTTTTTTCAAAAAGGCTGAAGAATCTCTTTATGTTGCTCTCATGTTGGTATCAGGTTCTAATGTTACTCCATAAGATGTACTCACTAACCCAAAGTCTCTGTTGGAGATGTCTTTGCCACCTTGGTACAATTTATTCTGGTAGATTGGGTGGCAGATAATTCTAGGCTATACTTCTGGGGAACTGGGACAGGACCCATAGACAATTTACTGCACGCCAACCAGATCCCATCAAAAAAGTTTCAAAACTTTGTTGACAGTCCACATGTTGAAAGCAGTTCATTCTTGCATACCAGCAATGTGCAAATGTACAGATACCCCACAAGTGTCCTTATGGTTTGCTAAAATAAATAAAATCCAATAGGTTGAAGATTTCACAGCTTCCCTTCACATTAAAGAGGAAAGTTTAGGACCACGTGGCTCCCATGGACTGCTTTTTGTACTCACCCGTATACTGGAACATGCTGATCTCCCCCTGAATAACATTTGGTAGTTTGGCACAGCTTAGTTATCTCTTCCAACCCCAGCCTTTCCCCTACTACAGCAATGCCACTTTTTTTTGTTCCTTTTCATTAGTTCTCATCTGTGTAATGATATCCCCATAAGAGCAGCTTATATTTACCTGGTTCTTTCTCAACTCAGTGCAGTGGCATGGACTACACAACAGTTCATTCACTCTAGCTTATTGAACAGTCAAAGGGTGTGCCTTTTTTTGCAATTTATTGTTTGTAGAAACTTTGGAGGGGATTAGGGGTGATGTGAGAGACTCCAAAAGCGCTTGAGCACAATTCTACAGAGGACAATTCTCTCTCTCTAAACAGCAACAACACAGTCTTTCACTCACATCTCGGAACCATAAGATAGTTAATTCATTAGTTGCAGCCTCTTGTAAAGTAATCTAGCATCAAGTCCCAGGGGCACAAGAAGGCAAGCAGCCCCCTCTTCCTCTCAGCTCTCTGATCCATTCCCACGAAAGGGAGAGCGACAATCTACTCAGGGCTCCTGACTATTTAACAGCATCCCAGTCACCTTCTGGGTACACCTCCCCAGGGACTGGCTAGGCCCTGCTCAATATTCAGGCTGTGTCAGAACACTGAGCAGCAGGGATGACCAAATCTGCGTAGATACATAAGGAAACTGAGGCCAGACCATACTGTACTTTATTTTGTATTGTAAAACAAAAGACATCCAAACATTAGCAAGCAGAAAACACAGCAAACATGAAGACACAAGTGAACCATAACCCAAAGAAAAAATACATAACAAGCTACCTAACTAAGTAACAGTTTAACTAGCAACTAACTACATACAATACGTACACAAATGGGGAACGTGGATAAACAGAGAAAACTGGAAATGCAGGAAACATATGGGAAGCGGGAACTAGGACTGGGATCATGTACAAAAGGAGCAGAAAAAGGCAGCAGGATTCAGTATGCAGAGCAGGAGCATGACCAGGATCTAGGCTCAGGATAAGTGACAAGCAGTATCTGGCAGAAAGGCAAAACCCTTAAAGCGGAGTTCCACCCACTTCCACTTCCACTTTAAGCACTCCTCGCCCCCTTACATGCCACATTTGGCATGTAATTTTTTTTGGGGGGGTGTGGGGGCTTCGTTAGGAGTGGAACTTCTTGTCCCACTTCCTACTTCCACCTACGGGCCACCTAGGTGACTCCCCCTCTGCCCCTAGGTGGCCCCTCCCTCTAGGCGATCTCCTGGGACACGTGACAGGTCCCAGGAGATTGCCTGTCCACTCCGGTAGTGCAGCGCGACTTACGCATGTACAGTGGGTGCCCGGCCGTGAAGCCGAAAGCTGACGTGGCCGGGTGCCCAGAGTGGCAATGGAGGCGCCGAGGAGAGGAGTGACGCTCCAGGTGGCCACGTCGCTGGACCGTGGAACAGGTAAGTGTCTGTTTATTAAAAGTCAGCAGCTACACTTTTTGTAGCTGCTGACTTTTAATGTTTATTGCGCGACTTACGCATGTACAGTGGGTGCCCGGCCGTGAAGCCGAAAGCTGACGTGGCCGGGTGCCCAGAGTGGCAATGGAGGCGCCGAGGAGAGGAGTGACGCTCCAGGTGGCCGCGTCGCTGGACCGTGGAACAGGTAAGTGTCTGTTTATTAAAAGTCAGCAGCTACACTTTTTGTAGCTGCTGACTTTTAATAAACATTAAAAGTCTGGATCTCTGCTTTAAGTAAAGTGTAATAGTAGAGGAGGGACTAAATACCCTCCAGACATCTGCTGGTAGACACTGGAATTACAACCTCTTACTCTGGGAAGCACAGTGCCACCAGCAGGTGATCCAGGTCCTGATCATTTGTATTTTTCCTCCCTAAACTCCATAAACTTCTTCTAGAGGCAGAAGTAGGCAATCAAATTCCCAGCCTGTGATGCCCTGAACAGACCAGACTAAACAACTAGTGCTTCCCTGATTACAGCAGAAGCCAAAACGAAATTTACAGCCTAACTAGGAGGATTCTAAATCCACCCACCACTGAAAAAAAAAGGGCTCTGTGCTCATGGGCCAAAACACGAAAATAGATCTTGGAACAAGAACGGAGTATTCCACAATAACAAAGGATGAGGAGAGAAAATAATAGTGTAACAAAAATGGATATGTGGCATTCCACGTAGTAAAAGTTCTTTATTCTTTAATGCATAATTGAAGTGCAACTTTATACAACATAGCGAGAGACTGGCACCAGGTCATATCAGGACTCAATCAGGTGACAGAATTCTTACAGCATATATACACATACGTATAGCCTATCTGGGTAGAGCCTCACTGCTAGCTAAACACAAAGGGTTAATGAATTAGAAAATCAACCAAAGTGGTGGTCTTCATTGTGGCTCACCTGAAAAAGAACAAAGTTAGAAAAACTTTTCGAACACTGCTTTCCAAAGTTGGAGCACTATCTCCATAAAAATAATCCTCCAACCAAGTCAATAGCGCATAAAATAACCTATAAGCCTAAAGTATAGTGTTTAGAGTCCATCAACTATGCTTATGGCCTGTAATGCCACCTAGTGGGCCAATTTACATACTCACAGTCTACTTTGTAATAATCAGAATATGTACAACGTACAACAGTCTTGACTCGTTGTCATCTTCCAGAGTCCTGGAACAAATCAGACAGAGCTACATCCTATCTAACCAACTCTAACTACAGTAAATACAAATAAAAAAAAATTCTCTGCATGGCAGTAATAACTCCCTAGTATTTCACGCACTGGTATTTACTGTACATAAAGTCTAAGAATCCTGGAACAGGATTAGTGCAGCCTCTTGTGCAGTAATCCAGCATCAAGTCCCATGGGGCACCAGGGGCAAGCAGCCCCCTCCTAGTCTCTGCTCTCTGATTTCCTAGGGAGGGAGAAGGACAATCTCCTCAGGGCTCCAGACTATTTAACAGCATCACAGCCACCTTCTGGATATACCTCCCCAGGTATTGGCTAGGCCCTGCTCAGTGTTCGTGCTGATCATTTGAATTCTCCCTATCTAAACGTAAGACACGTCTTCTAGAGGCAGGGGAAGCAATCAAACTTCCAGCCTGTGAAGCCCTGAACAGACCAGGCTAAACAATTACTACTCCCCTGATTACAGCAAGATCAAAAACCAAACCTAGCATCCTAACTAGGTGGGTGCTACACCTGTCTTCTGCTTCTAGGTATTCTGTTCTTCATTGAGCCCCTTTCTTTTGCTAAAGATAATGAAGTGAAATCCAGGATGAGAGCAGAGTCTGGAAAGCAGTGTCCCTCACTACTGAATACTTGAGGCACCATAGCAAGAAGTGGGACTTATCCTCTAGGACTCCCTGGTCACTCTGCTGGCACCGTCTACTCTACGTAGGCTTTTAAGTCTCTCTGTGCCACCCTGGTTTGATTCCCAGGATGTGGACGTTCACACTTGGTCAGTCTCTCCCTCTTTCTTTCTCTCTCATGTTTTCCTTTCTTCTCTCATTCTCTCTATGTGCTCTTTCTCTCTCTCTCTATCTTTGTCTCCCTCTCTTGTATGTGTAGCGGGGGTCTCAATTTAGGGGGCAGCTATGCTAAATTTAGGGGTGATTCGAGTGGTAGTTGGCTCGGATCTTCCAATTCTTATTGGACTCTGCCTTGCTGCTGTTTTCACCTGGCGTGCAGTTCCCCTTGGAAGTATTGGTGGCGCTGTCACTTGTACTCGGGGTTGAATCACAGGTGATGGAGTGGCGATTGGGTGTCCTCTCTCGGCAGCCGTGCAGTGGGCGTGGTCTACCCGCTGTGCATGCTGGGAGAGGATACAAAAGGGCGGACGCCATGAGAGGAAAAGCCCAGATGGAGAACCTACGGTCCAAGTTCAAGTGCATGGTCCTCCAGGCCATGGGGCCACATGCGCCTCAGTCCCAGGCACCTTTAGTCCTGGGACTGCAACTTCAGCCCTGGGCCCAGCACCTTTAGCTGGAGCCCACTTCGGGGAGGAAGAATCCCAGGGTGCCGCCTTGCAAGGGGACCCGCATCTGGAAGAGGAGGCTGGGGGAGGACTGTTCCGAAGGACTGGTGAGAGATCACAGTGAAGGAAGGGGCCCGGTAACTCTCTGGAGGTATGTCATCCATCCGAAAAGGGATCTAACAACATAACCATTAGGAGGTTCGGGACACTATAGATTCTGTGGCAGGGGATCTCCCGATCGCATCTATTAAGGGAATCTGATTGACTGTTCGAGCTACATGCCAGCTGCTAGTGCCATTGGGTGACTTTCTGGGTGAGCTATACCCATTCGGGATCGAGTGGCGAAGAAGCCAGGAGTGTCTGAATCTGATCTGCTTTCTAACACCTTTCTCTCTTCTCAACTTTGTGGTTATTCATGCATAAGAAAAATAAACTCTACGTTGGAGTTGCTACTGGTGTGGATCTTGGAGTTACTTGGGGATATAGAGACTTGTCCTTTACATTCTAAGGGACGAGAACCAACTTTGAGGAGAACCTTGCTGCAAGACCCGTAAGTTATAAGTGTGCCTAACCTCTGCAAACCAGAGGGTACGGGCATGGGGGCATGGTGTGCCTTTTCCTCCTGTGAGTGAGCCAAAGATGGGAGAGAAAAGTGGCCCGAGTGTTACATATGTATATGTATTCATGGATACAAAGCACATTATTATATTTCCTTCTTTTTTTTCCAACCAGGCAGTTGACGTAGATACTTGTGCAGATAACCTATTTGTGGATCCAGTTACAGGGGATGTTTGGACAGGAGCACATCCAAATTTATCTAAAGTGTCAGAATACAAGGAGGATGATCCCCCTGGATCTGAGGTTAGTGTATAGGTTATAATATATTAAAGCATTTAATCCCTTTTCATAATAATACATTTTAATGTGCAACTCCAGGTTTAACAACCCTTCTTTAACCCCCTTGGAGTAACCCCTGTATTCTTTCTTTTTTTTGTCTTTAAATAAAAATCTGATACATATGCAGTGCTCACCCCCAGAAGGGCCATTGAGAATATGTCTAGGTCTCTTAGACTAGTACAGAGGCTGCCAGCCACGGACACAGCTCCAAGCACACTGACAACACAGGCTCAGTCTAGGTCAGGGATGGCGAACCTTGGCACCCCAGATGTTTTGGAACTACATTTCCCATGATGCTCATGCACTCTTCAGTGTAGTTGAGCATCATGGGAAATGTAGTTCCAAAACATCTGGGGTGCCAAGGTTCGCCATCACTGGTCTAGGGAATGTCTTTTTGTTAATTTTATTTGCAGAAACTTGAACAGGTTTTAAGGGTTCAGGATAATCCAAAATGACAGCAGAAATCGACAGGAGGACAAACTTCTTACAATATCCTGTTGAAACAACCTTGACTGGAGGTAATAGGGAATAGACAGGTATTTTAGGTCTCTGTAAGAGTAGTCCCAGTCCATCCGGTAACCTCTGACACTCCTTTTTTCTCTAGAACCCCCTGAGAGCCCAAGACCAGGTCTAACAATGTCCTAGGAAAAGCTGTCTACCACTCAGCTTCCACGTGACACTCTTCAGTGAGGGAGAGAAAGATCTTTCTCCAGACCAGATTCCAAGATGATGCCCTCCAGCAAAAATCCTGTTTGTTCTTCAGGCCCTCAGCCCAGCACCTGCTGAGGCCAAAACTGTAGCTATTGTAATAAACTAGCTGCCTCCCAGGGGAAGCAGCCCTAGGAGGACTGGAACCATCCCTGGAGAGGAAAAAAAGCTCACGGTCCAGGCCTCCCAAACATTTACTGTACATCTGTGTGAACAAGCCCATTAAAACAATGGGCTGCATTTAGATCAGTAAAAGAAAAAAAAAATTGCCTGAATGCCTAAAAACATGGCATTTTTGGCATGTGTGTGCAAGAGCTCTAATACGTTCTTTACACTTATAAATCAGGTCCTCTGTGTTTATGCTGCATTTATGACTGAGAAGCACAATTGAAAAATAACAGTAGCTGTATTGATTTTGCAGGTGATCCGTATACAGAACATTCACTCAGATCACCCGATAGTGTCCCAGGTTTACGTCAATAACGGCTCAGTGATTCAGGGGTCATCCGTAGCCGTAGTGTACAAGAAGAAGCTGATTATAGGAACCGTATTCCACAAAGCTCTGTACTGTCAGCTGGATTGAGGAGCCACCAGGAGCTGGAAAAACTATCAAATAAACATAACAAAATACTGTACTATATTGTTTGGAAAAAAAACTTATCTTTGTGTTGCAAATTTTTTTTTTGGAGAAGTGAAAAGTCATTGGGGGGAATTTACATAGACAGACTCAGGGAATGACAATGGAGCGTGCAATGTGTATTCAATTGGAATGTTACTATTAGCTTGCAGCTTCTTCTGCAAATCCCCCCTCTAGTGGTCAGCGGTAACATTGCATCAATGTGTAAAAGTAAAACTAAAAGCTCCTGCATGACAGTCTTAGAAGTACCAAATCCAGTTCCTATGTGATGCACAAGCTTTACAAGGTAAACAAAAAATTTCCTTTTCCTTCCATGACTGAGCCAAATCCTTGTACATTTGTGTCTCACACGCCACCCTCCCGGGCACTGCCACTCACAGCGGGAGGGTTTCAGTAACAGAGTCAATACAGAAAGCAGTGGGCAGGACTAGGTGTGGCCAGGTGCCTACTGACAACCTACAGACTTGTTAATCAGTCATATTAAAGTTATTATGACGGAATAAAAATAAATAAAAAAATCTCTATACTTACCTGCTCTGTGCAATGGAATTGCACAGACCGGCCCCGAACCTCCTCTTCTTGGGTCCCCCGCTGGCGCACCTGGCCCCTCCTCTCCGGACAGTACCCCCACAAGAAGCCGCTTCCCATGGGGGCAATTGTGCGTGCTCACTCCCAAGCCCTGCTGCTGCATCCATTGACACAGATAGTGGGACTCAGCCCATCACTGGATTTGATTGACAGCACTGGGAGTCAATGGCTTCCAGTGCCCCAGCAAAGCCAGCGAGACCTGGAAGTGAGGGGAGAGAAGAGATGCAGACATACAAAGTGCTGTATTGAATGAGGGCTCAGGTAAGTATATGGGGGGGGGGGCAAATTTGATGCCTAAACATTTTTTACCTCAATGCAAGGAATGCATTAAGGTAAAAAATGTTTAGGCTTTAGAACCACTTTATTGCTGGTAGCCATGTCTCTTGCAACATTTTTTATCCCACTGTAGTGCAAGAGGGCACAGCCTACATGGAGGTGACAATACTGCTCTGAATTCGGGAGCAGTGCTGCACTGTTGCTACACCATCACAGGAAGCTGCATTAAGTGGAACTGATTGGAAGGCTTAGAAAGTATTTGTGAGTTTGTAGAGGGGCTAAGAGCAGTTACACTTATAATTAAAGAATATAAACCCAACATTTTCTATTCCTGATATGTGGCTGCTGTGCCATGTACTTGTATGAAAAAGTATCCTGTTCTCTTTATATTGTTTCCTTTATGTGAAATTTCTAGTGTTCCTGCCAGTCCCTCTGCTTTCCTATTAAAAACTGACCACGCCAGGCACGAGAACACAGCATGGTCAGTTTTCTAGCTGTGCTGGAGCTCATCTTGTTCTCCTCCAATGATCAGAGTTGTCCTGACACACACCTGTTTTGCTTGGTGTCTGTTAAGGTTACTTTGCGGCATAAGCCAAAGGAAGCTTCAAACTCTATAGCATATTAATGCGCTGTACTAAACAGAAAGGTTGCACATACCACTGCAGGAAACACAATTCATAGCATGCAAATTATAACCAAATATGCATACAATATACATGTGAGGCAATGCTTGGCACCCCGCTTAGGTGCTTCTGCCAAACTGTGCCTCCTGAAAACCCTTTCAGCAGACCCAGAGCTAATACCAACCCTTTTACCCAAAACATCGTACACAGACAAGATGTTAGGACAAAACCAAAGGAATGACTGTTTATTGAACAGAAATACAGGTTTTTATACACTTCAAAGGTTACTCAGTCACCATATGAACAATAAAACCAAATATTTACCCAAAACATCACACAAGGGTTGGATATTGAGCTAAAGTTGAGACAAGGCTAATCCCATCATAAGAACCTCCAAGAGTTGGCAACATTAGCCAACAGACAGATAGGTGACTCAATTACTCAATTAACAATGGGAATGCATACCAAGGAGGCACACAATTGGAGCGATCTATTTAACAATAAACACATAACAAACAGTGATCCCACCCCACCACAGACTATCCAGCAACAGTCTACAACTGTCTAGGAGACAAACTCATACAATGCTCCGGTAGTCTGAAAAGGTGGAATTAATAGATCTCTTGAGGGATGTTGTTGATAAATATTTCTGTCCCAAGTGAAGGAGCCTCTCCAACCCAGTCTGCAGGGGGGCCACCATATCTCCTCTGACCATTAACCTGTACAAGATTAATATTACACCTTTCCATCCACTCCATAAGGGAAGCTTTGCTGTCCTTATTCAGAGAAATAAGCTTCACTCTCAGCATCCGTTACGTGGTTGTCCATCATTACAGAATTATCTGCTCTCTCAATGGGCCATAGTAAGTGGGTAGGAGGCTTGCCCCCAGTCCTTTCCCAAAGCCCCTGCCCTGGTTGAGTCTTTCACAATACACATGCCTAAACTATCAATCCTTCCCAACAAATAAGCATGGACCATGTATGTAATAAGTAAGTATACTAATCAACTACTTAACTTGGGTTTCCTAGTGCTGGCTCTCATGGCTCATTGCTCAGAGTCCAGCACAAAACATCTATAGCACTACACAAAATGTAGCTTAACCAGTGGTAATGTGTTTACTTGGCAAAAGAATAAAACAAAGGTTACACAGTTAAGATTGACTACCCACAGCTCCCTGCAACAGTCAATGTGACACCACTGGCACAGAATTTCTCTGTTACTAGACCCAAATACCATGACCTGGGGTCAGATATGAGTGAGCGCAGGGTGGAGGAATCTCCCAATGCAACTATACCAGCACTGGGACACCTCTCCACCAAGTCACACACAACAGCAAAATAATAAAGCAATGCCAAACAGATTAAATTAAACACATAGGTTCCCAAACTATAGGGCTCCCCCTAGTGGACAGCTCAACTGGTGAATGTCTCGTTCTGGAAACTTCTGCAATGAAGTAGGCTGATGACTGTTCCTTTAAATGTCAGTTAGTCATCTGCTAGCTTCGTTGGTGCACTTATCTATTTGTAATCCGATAACAGGGTGAGGAGAAATGATAATAACTTGTTGTCTATGGCATGTGGGTGGAATAAACACCAGTTTCTCCCAACCGTTGTATCACTCTCAGGTGTAACGTGCCTCTACTTGCGACACTACAGGTTCCAGCAGGTAGGAAACCACCTTCCTGTGACCCAGTTAACTATGTCGGTAGGCAAGTGCCTTCTCACCAAATGAGGCCTCGCCTCGCCGGTACACTCCGTCTGGAACCTCTCCTTGCTCTCAGTTTTTCCGTAACACGAGGCCCGGGTCCTCCCCGCAACCGTTCGCAAGGTGCTGATGAATAGGTGACTTGACTCTGGATGCTGTGAAGTGTAAACCGATCCCTCTCTGGCTCGATCAGCGAGGCTGCCCACAAGGATCCCTCGTCAGGTGGTCCTTTCCCTCAGCTACTTTAGGCCCAGGCTTCTCCAGCCTAGGCGCGCTCACAGCAGGCCTCTTGCCTGTTGAAGATGGCGTCCCGAGAGAGCGAGCTGAGGCCCCGCCTATCTCTTAAATCAGTTCTCCCAACAAGCTGTGCGGTGGCGCACTGTCTTCACATAGCACAGTGGCATTGTGGGTATTGTAGTCTTTATCCAACACACGGCAATAGAGTCTCTGTCTCTTGCACTACAATGCCCACCATGCCTTGTTCTTGACATCACTGAACCAAACAAACTTTAATGTTCTGTCTCAACTACAAAGCGATAAAGTTCATCTCCAGGTTTAAGTAGGCCTTACTCAAGCTGGTTTGATATTCATCCCTTGCATCGATACAGGCAGTTTAACTCAATGAATAAACTCACAGTTAGGACAACAGACGATGAATCCTTTTGAATGTTCCGTTTAATGATGGATATTCATAGGTAGAAAAACGTTGCAGTTGTAAGCCACATGTAAGATGTTAGCATGGAAGAAATACAGGAGTAATGACCAGAATCAGGAAGAGGAGGAGATATATAAAGAACTACGGTGAGAGAGAGAGTTCAGCTAGAAAGAACGGGACAGATCTTAAAGACACAGAGCAAGAATAATCACATAGTGTAACACAACACTCCCCGTCTGAAATCTTTAGATTTCATAACCTTAAACTAAAATATATATTTTCAAAAAGTCCAATACTGACGAATGTCCTGGAACCTGTAATGAAAAACATGCAACAAGCAAATAATAAACGTAAGTTCAACAGAATGAAGAACATAAAGTCACAGTATGATGTCTTCAAATAATTCCAAAGTTCTGAGTAGAACCTGTAGATGGCAGCAATGTACTCCCCGCCGTGCCAACAGCATGGCTAGTCCTTGCACAAGTCACTCACCTGGCAAAAGGAGTACTAACTCTGTAATTGGTCGACTAAAGGTTCGTGTCGATCCTCCCTTGGTTACCTTGACTTCTACCTTCCGGACTTTGTTATCGTCGCTGGGCATAACTTTAGTAATAAGACCCATAGGCCACTCATTCCGACAAACTTCCTTGTCTTTTAGAAGGATGAGGTCTCCAACCTTAAGATTCGGCTTAGATGCTTGCCATTTGTTACGACCTTGAAGGTGATGAAGATACTTTTTCTTCCAGCGATGCCAGAACACTTTGGCTAGATGCTGCACCTGCTTCCATTGATGCCTGTAATGGTGTAACCGCAGCTTCTGTTTTGTACTTACAGAAGTGTAGAGTGAGGTGTTCACAGTTCTTATTTCCTTATCATCTTCAGGGTTTACTAGCCCATAGGTGGTGTCAATAGGGAGTAAGTAAGAGTCCTCACACAGAAACCTTGGAGGTGACAGCCATAAGCTGTCCTGAAGAGCGGCAGGTGACACGGCTCTGGTCCCACAGTCAGCTGGGTTGAGTTCAGTGGGAACGTGATGCCATTGACTTGGTAGAGAGAATCTCTTGATGCGTTCAACCCTGTTGCTGACGTACACATAAAATTGTTTTGTTTGGTTGTTTATGTAACCAAGTACTACCTTACTGTCTGTATAGAAGGTGAAAGAATCAATTCTAGTGTCCATTTCACTTCGTATGACCTCGGCAATTTCTACTGCTAGCACGGCTGCACAAAGTTCAAGTCTTGGTATGGTATGTGCAGGCTTGGGTGTGAGTTTTGCCTTGCCTAGGACAAAACTACAGTGTGATTCTCCATTCAGTTCAGAGGTCTTCAAATAGGCTACTGCAGCAATAGCTTCAACTGATGCATCAGAGAAAATATGAATCTCTCTCCGGTTAGCAGTTGAAGTGGATCCTGGAACATAGCAACGGGGAATCTGAAGTTTTTCTAGTGACTTCAAAGAATATCTCCACCTTTCCCACTTGTGTTGATTCTCACTAGGCAAGGGAGTATCCCAGTCTATGTTCTCAGTAGACAACTGTCTTAGTAAAATCTTACCTTGAATGGTAACTGGAGCAAGGAAACCCAGTGGGTCATAGATGCTATTCACCACGGACAGGACTCCTCTCTTAGTGAAGGGTTTGTCACAAGTTGACACTTGGAAGGTGAATTTGTCTTGCTTGATGTTCCACAACAAACCCAGACTTCGCTGTACAGGAGGCACATCTGTACCTAAGTCAAGGTTTTTTAGACTAGTGGCATAGTCCTCAGAGTGAAAGGCATTCATAAGTTCCTGGCTGTTGGATATAATCTTGTGCAGTCTAAGGTTTTCTACAGACAGCATCTCCTTTGTTCTGGTGAGAAGATCAATTGTTCTTTAGCAGTTGGAAAGGACTTAAGTGCGTCGTCAACGTAGAAGTTTCTTTCAACAAATTGACGGGCATCAGATCCATATTCAACTTCTCCAGTCTGAGCTGTTCTCCTTAGCCCATAAGCTGCCACTGCTGGGGAAGGACTGTTACCGAAGACATGTACCTTCATAATCTATAACTTCCTTGTTGAGGTCATTGTCCTTGTGCCATAGAAACCTGAGGTAGTTTCTGTTGTCTTCTCTGACGATGAAGCAGTGAAACATCTGTTGAATGTCGGCCATTACTGCTACAGGCTCTTGTCTAAAACGAATCAAGACTCCTATTAGACTGTTGTTCAAGTTGGGTCCAGTAAGGAGCATGTTGTTAAGAGAAACACCTTCGTGCTGAGCACTGGAATCAAAGACTACTCTGATTTGGTCTGGTTTGTGTGGGTGATACACGCCAAAGGATGGAAGGTACCAGCATTCTTCTCCCTCCTTTAGTGGGGGAGCAGGCTCTGCATGATCTCTGTCAAATACATTTTGCATAAAGTCCACAAAGTGCTTTTGCATCTCTGGTTTCCTGCTTAAGTTTCGCTTTAAGGAGGAGAATCTACTGATGGCCTGCTGTAAGTTGTTGGGCAATCTCTCTCTTGGGAGACGAAAGGGTAGGGGTGCTACCCAGTTATTGGAGTCATCTTGAAAGAACTCATTGTCCATTACCTTGATGAATTCTTTGTCTTCCATTGAAGGAGCCAGTATGTCATCTTCACTGGTTGCATTAAACACTGTAAAGCCGAAGTCGCCATCATGGCAGGAGAAAGGGCTTGTGTCACCTGAGATACCATGTTGCCATTCGTGGCTGGCTATCTTCTCTTTCACCCAGTAGTGATGTGGGCATGGCTCAAAGTAAGTGTTTCGGCCATTTGGCAGAACATTTGTCTTGAATGACGAAATGTTGGTAGGTCTTTTCATTTTGCCTATGCAGACATTGCCTATGATGACCCATCCTAGATCCGTGCGCTGGGCAAATGGGGCATCTGGGGGTCCACTGACTTGTCTGTGTACCTTGTGAACTCTTAGAATGTCTCTTCCTAACAGAAGAAGGATCTGAGCATCTTTGTCAAGCGGCGGTATCTCATTTGCTATTACCTTGAGGTGAGGGTGATGGAAAGCAGCAGCTGGAGTAGGGATTTCTTCCCTGTTGGCAGGTATCTGATTGCACTCAACAAGTGTAGGTAAAGGTAATTGCAAGTTACCTTTGAGAGAAGATACCATGAGTCCATGAGCCCTTCTTCCAGAAACATTTATAGTTCCACTACAGGTACCCAAGGTGTAAGGATGAGCTTCGCCTTTTATTTCAAATAGATTGAACAATTCCGATTTTGCAAGTGATCGATTGCTCTGATCGTCTAAGATAGCATATGCCTTTAGAGACTTTTCTGGTTGATCCTTGTGGTATATGTTCACCAAGCATATCTTAGCACAGGACTTACCACAGCGGTCTTCTCCACAAACTTCAGTGCAGGATGAAGAAATGATGGTAGAATTAGGCACTTGGTCTGTATTCTCCCCGCCATGCGTTAACCTGGGAGGAGTGTTGGCAGGTTGTGCAGAGCTGGGCTCAAGAGGATGGAGGGCTTGCACATGTTCTTCAGAGCCACACTCTATACACTTGATGGACACATTACAGTCCCTTGCAAAATGTTCTGTAGAAGCACAGCACCTAAAACATACCCTAAATGTCTTTAAAAGCTCCTTGCGCTCTTCCAGAGGCTTTTTCCTAAAGCCGATACATTTATTGAGGGGGTGTGGCTTCTTGTGTATGGGACACTCTCTGTTAGGGTTTTCAATCTTCCTACTCTGTTTGTTCGTGGCCAGAACTGTGGTAGGAGTGGGAAGGATGTCAGTCTTTTTCACGGACACTGGGCCTCTATGGTTTCTGTAGTTGCCCTGAAGACTGGTACTCTTAGGAAAGGGTGAGAAGAGACTGTACTCACCGTAGGAAAAACTTGGATCGTTCTTGGTCTCTGCAATTTCCCTGATGAATTCACAGAAGAAAGAGAATGGAGGGAAGGAAACCTTGTTCTCTCTTTTGTATGATGACCCTAGTGCAGTCCATTTCTCTTGCAAACCATACGGGAGCTTGGAGACAATTGGGTTTACCCCTCTTGGAGTGTCAAGGTAACTGAGTCCAGGTAGTTTTGGGTCTGTCTTGGCTAGCTGAAGCTCAAGGGGAAGGTCACTCAGTCTCTGGAACTCCTTGTTGTCCTTACCGGATATCTTTGGGAAAGTTTCCAGACGCATGAACAAAGCATTTTCTATAGCTTCTGGACTGCCATAACTTTGCTCTAGTCGCTCCCATGCAGCTGTGAGGCCTGCAGTAGGATTGTCCATGAAAACCGATCTTAATGGCTTAACACGTGCAGCAGATAGAGGACCAAGCCATTTGATCAGCAGATTCAATTCTTGATCAGCTGTAATGCCAATATTGCTGATTGTAGTTCTGAAGGCACATTTCCAACTTCTGTAGTTCTCAGGTTGGTCATCAAAACTTGTAAGACCAGTCTTTGTGAGCTCCCTGCGAAGCATGTACCTCACAAACTCTTCTGTTTCAGTTGTCTCCGCCTTTATGTGAGATGCTGTTGGCTGTATGGTGCTGATTGCGTTATCTTTGACATTGTTGTTAAAGGACACAGGGAAATATGGTGCAGCAGATGCATCCAGGTGAGTTGCTTGCTTGAAGTCAGTTGTTCCAATGGTACGTTGATTCAAGGCTGTACCGATGACTGGAGATTGATGACTTGCTTGAAGCTTGCGCTGATGCTCTGTGACGTATGAAGGCAGGCAAGGTAGGCACTAGGCAGGTAGGAAATGCAGTGGAGTGATTTTGAGAGCAGGAAGTTGCTGGAACCTCTTTAATTTGAAGCTGTGAAGGAGTCTCTATGTAGTCGGGAGCATTGGAGACAATGGAGTGTGCACTGCAGTGGCTTAGGACATAGTCTTTAGTGCGTTTGAGGGGGTCTTCCATATCTGCTATGTTTAGGTTAATGCTGTCTTTCTCACTTGCACCTTCGTCTGCACTGATAGCTTGCTGTAGGACCCTTAGCTTTGTCATAGCTGCGTCATGTTTACACTGTTCATTTAAGGTTTCCATTGTTGCTCTTTGAAGTGCTGACTGCGCTTCCAACTCTGCCCTTTGAGCTTCCAACTCTGCTCTTTTTTCTGCATATGCCACCTGCACTTTGCTGGCTTCCACTTCAGCGCGGGCATTAATAAGTCGCTCACTGAGTGTTGAGTATCTTGAACTATGGGATCTTGACGAGTTTTTAGAACGTCTGGTGGAAACAGATCTGTGAGATGCAGTGTCCTGTAACAGCTTTATCTTTGCTTCTGCCTTTAATCTGGTTTGCTGGATAAAACTGTCTCTTTCAATATTGAGAGCATTGACGTGCTTTAATTGTGTCATCGCACTTTCTGTATTCATGTTTTGCAAGACATTAGTGAATTTGCTGCTGGTAAGCTGATAAAGCTCATATGAGGCAGAAAGTTGTTTAATGGCGCCCTCTAGTGTCAGTAGTTCACGTTCAACAGACACTGTATTGGCTTCAGCAAGAATTTTCTCCCAGACTAATTCCAAGCTATTTGACAATTCAGTCCTTGAAGCTTCATAATTCTCCATTACTTTCCAAGTGGGTTTAACTGAGCGTTTGGGTAACTCAGTTTCTTCAGGAACTTGTGAGGAGGTAGATGTGAGTTCACATGCAGAAGCTTGGTCACTCATGATAGCAGACTGACTGTGAAAGCAGGCAGGATCTGTGTGCTGAAATATGACACCGTGCAGATTGTCTCAGGCTATAAGGCTGCCATGTGCTGCTCTGTCCCTTCTGTCTTGCTATGAGGGCAGTAAATCTTGTCTGTTTCAGTACTGACATGCAGAAATCTTGTAATTAGGCTGTGAAACTCCGTTTTTCTACTCTTCTGTCTCAACTACAAAGCGATAAAGTTCATCTCCAGGTTTAACCACTTAACGACCGCCCACTGTAAATATACGTCAGCAGAATGGCACCGACAGGCAGAATCACGTATATGTACGTGATTGCCTTTGTATAGTTGGGGGGTCCGATCGGACCCCCCTTCTTTACAGTGAGCGGTCGTTTTACCTTCGGGAGCGATCCGGCATGAGGGGACGGCCGTTCGATTCCGGCCACCCCCTCTCGATCGCTCCCGGCGACTGAGAGAGCTTCCCCTGCCTGCCAGGAAGGAGGAAGTGATGTCATCTCTCCTGGGGCGCTCACATATACCGAGCGCCGTACAGGAGAAGATGCCAGGTTAGTACACAGAACAGCACACTGACACCAGGACACATAGGCACATAAATCGCCCCCCCAGGCCCCCCCAGACACCCCCAGATCACCCCCCAGCCCCCCCCAGCCCCCAGTCACAGTGTCACTGATTGCAGTGACCATTTATTTAGTGATCACTGCAATCAGTGACATTTGTGACTGTAAAAGTGTCAGTACATTTAGTTTTAGGTCCAGTGTAGCCCCCTAACCCCCCCCTAATAAAGGTTTAACCCCCTGATCACCCCCCAGATAACCCTTTCACCCCCTATCACCACTGTCACTAAGCAATCATTTTTCTGATCGATGTCTTAGCGTCGGCGATGCTGATCGGTAGCCAGTAATTTTTTTTAGGTTCGCCGCAGGTTTTTATAGCGTCGGGTACCCCCATATATTACCTAATAAAGGTTTAACCCCCTTGATCACCCCCCAGGTAACCCTTTCACCCCCTAGCACCGCCGTGGCTATGCGATCATTTTTCTGATCGATGTCTTAGCGTCGGTGATGCTGATCGGTAGCCAGTAATTTTTTTTAGGTTCGCCGCAGGTTTTTATAGCGTCGGGTACCCCCATATATTACCTAATAAAGGTTTAACCCCCTTGATCGCCCCCCCAGGTAACCCTTTCACCCCCTATCACCACTGTCACTAAGCGATAATTTTTCTGATCGATGTCTTAGCGTCGGCGATGCTGATCGGTAGCCAGTAATTTTTTTTAGGTTCGCCGCAGGTTTTTATAGCGTCGGGTACCCCCATATATTACCTAATAAAGGTGTAACCCCCTTGATCACCCCCCAGGTAACCCTTTCACCCCCTAGCACCGCCGTCACTATGCGATCATTTTTCTGATCGATGTCTTAGCGTCGGTGATGCTGATCGGTAGCCAGTAATTTTTTTTAGGTTCGCCGCAGGTTTTTATAGCGTCAGGTACCCCCATATATTATCTAATAAAGGTTTAACCCCCTGATCGCCCCCCAGGTAACCCTTTCACCCCCTATCACCACTGTCGCTAAGCAATCGTTTTTATGATCGTTGTCTTAGTGTCGGTGATGCCGATAGGTAGCCAGTAATTTTTTTTTAGGTTCGCCGTCAGGTTTTTATATAGCGTCAGGTACCCCCATATATTACCTAATAAAGGTTTTAACCCCCTAATTGCCCCTAGTTAACCCTTTCACCAGTGATCATCATATAAGTGTTACGGGTGACGCTGGTTAGTTAGTTTGCTTTTTATAGTGTCAGGGCACCCGCCATATATAACCCAATAAAGGTTTAACCCCCTGATCGCCCGGCGGGTGATATCAGTTAGGTTTTAGCGTCAGAGAGGGTCTGCGTCACACCCCAGGCAGCGTCAGGTTAGTGCCAGTAGCGCTAACACCCACACGTGAAGCATACACCCCCCTTAGTGGTATAGTATCTGATCAGCTCAATATCTGATCTGATCAGATCTATACTAGTGTCCCCAGCAGTTTAGAGTTCCCAAAAACGCAGTGTTAGCGGGATCAGCCCAGATACCTGCTAGCACCTGCGTTTTGCCCCTCCGTCCAGCCCAGGCCACCGAAGTGCAGTATCGATCGATCACTGTCACTTGCAAAACACAACACACATAACTGCAGCGTTCGCAGAGACAGGCCTGATCCCTGCGACTCCAGTGCTGTAGGAGGTAATTTCACCACCACAGTTAAAAAAAAAAAGCATATATGCCGAAGCATTGGGGCAGCAGGAGCGGAGGAGCGATTTTGCTCCTAATGCCGCGTATATACGGTCGAAATTCCGACGGAGGCTTGCCCGTGGAAAAGTCTGACCATGTGTACGCGGCATAACTTTTGCGAGAAGATGCCCCCATGCTTCGGCATATATAAATGGTGCATGTATGCCCATCATTGGAAGTGGGTGGATGAAGGGCGGTATTCTAATGGTGGGCATACCCACCAAACAATCTTTTTTTTTCGTTCAGCCAACAGGCTGCATGAAAAAAAAGATTACAATACATGTCCAACAAGGACCAGCAACGTACTGGTATGTTGCTGGACTTTGAATGTTTATACCAGAATGATGCCTGCGGGTTTAGGTATCATCTTGGTATCATTCTTTTCAGCCAGCGGCCGGCTTTCATGTAAAAGCAATCCTAGTGGCTAATTAGCCTCTGGACTGCTTTTACAAGCAGTGGGAGGGAATGTCCCCCCCCCCCGGATATAAAAAGCGCCATTGGGAAATTGGGAAAGCATTTTATCACACCGATCTTGGTGTGGTCAGATGCTTTGAGGGCAGAGGAAAGATCTAGGGTCCAATAGACCCCAGTTTTTTCAAAAAAGAGTACCTGTCATTACCTATTGCTATCATAGGGGATATTTACATTCCCTGAGATAACAATAAAAGTGATAAAAATAAATAAATATGGAAGCAACAGTTTAAAAATAAAATAAAAAAGCAAAATTATTAATAATAAAAAAAAAAAAAAAAGCACCCCTGTCCTGCCCTGCTCTTGCCCAATGGCGAACGCAAGCGTCGGTCTGGCGTCATATGTAAACAGCAATTGCACCATGCATGTGAGGTATCACCGCGAAGGTCAGATCGAGGGCAGTAATTTTAGCAGTAGACCTCCTCTGTAAATCTAACGGGGTAACCTGTAAATGCTTTTAAAGGCTTTTAAAAATGTATGTAGTTTGTCGCCAATGCGCGTTTGTGCGAAATTTTAAAGCATGTCGTGTTTGGTATCTATGTACTCGGCCTAAGATCATCTTTTTTATTTCATCAAACATTTGGGCAATATAGTGTGTTTTAGTGCATTAAAATTAAAAAAAGTGTATTTTTTCCCAAAAAAATGCGTTTAAAAAATCGCTGCGCAAATACTGTGTAGAAAAAAAAATGCAACACCCACCATTTTATTCTGTAGGGCCTTTGCTTTAAAAATATATATAATGTTTGGGGGTTCAACATAATTTTCTTGCAAAAAAAAATATGTTTTCATGTAAACAAAAAGTGTCAAAAAGGCCTTTGTCTTCAAGTGGTTAGAAGAGTGGATGTAAGCTTCCTAATGTTGTGTATAAAATGCCAGAACAGTTCAAAACCCCCCCAAATGACCCCATTTTGGGAAGTAGACACCCCAAGCTATATACTGAGAGGCATGTCGAGTCCATGGAATATTTTATATGTTGACACAAGTTGCGGAAAAAATAATTTTTTTTTTTTTTTTTTTTGCACAAAGTTGTCACTAAATGATATATTGCTCAAACATGCCATGGGCATATGTGGAATTACACCCCAAAATACATTCTGTTGCTCCTCCTGAGTACGGGGATACCACATGTGTGAGACTTTTTGGGAGCCTAGCCGCGTACGGGACCCCAAAAACCAAGCACCGCCTTCAGGCTTTCTAAGGGTGTCAATTTTTGATTTCACTTCTCACTGCCTATCACAGTTTCGGAGGCCATGGAATGCCCAGATGGCACAAAACCCCCCCAAATGACCCCATTTTGGAAAGTAGACACCCCAAGCTATTTGCTGAGAGGTATTGTGAGTATTTTGCAGATCTCGCTTTTTGTCACAAAGTTTTGAAAATTGAAAAAAAAAAGAAAAAAAAAAAATGTTCTTTCTTCATTTTCAAAAACAAATGAGAGCTGTAAAATACTCACCATGCCTCTCAGCAAACAGCTTGGGGTGTCTACTTTCCAAAATGGGGTCATTTGGGGGGGTTTTGTGCTATTTTGGCATTTTATGGCCTTCGAAACTGTGATAGGTAGTGAGGAGTGAAATCAAAAATTTGCGCCCTTAGAAATCCTGAAGGCGGTGCTTGGTTTCCGGGGTCCCGTACGTGGCTAGGCTCCTAAAAAGTCCCACACATGTGGTATCCCCGTACTCAGGAGAAGCAGCAAAATGTATTTTGGGGTGCAATTCCACATACAACCATGGCATGTGTGAGCAATATATCATTTAGTGACAACTTTTTGTAATTTTTTTTTTTTTTTTTGTCATTATTCAATCACTTGGGACAAAAAAAAAATATTCAATGGGCTCAACATGCCTCTCAGCAATTTCCTTGGGGTGTCTACTTTCTAAAATGGGGTCATTTGGGGGGGTTTTGTACTGCCCTGTCATTTTAGCACCTCAAGAAATGAGATAGGCAGTCATAAATTAAAAGCTGTGTAAATTCCAGAAAATGTACCCTAGTTTGTAAACGCTATAACTTTTGCGCAAACCGATAAATATACGCTTATTGACATTTTTTTTACTAAAGACATGTGGCTGAATACATTTTGGCCTAAATGTATGACTAAAATTGAGTTTATTCGATTTTTCTTATAACAAAAAGTAGAAAATATCATTTTTTTTCAAAATTTTCGGTCTTTTTCCGTTTATATCGCAAAAAATAAAAATCGCAGAGGCAATCAAATACCATTAAAAGAAAGCTCTATTTGTGGGAAGAAAAGGACGCAAATTTCGTTTGGGTACAACATTGCATGTCCGCACAATTTACAGTTAAAGCAGCGCAGTGCAAAATTCTGAATTCACCTCTGGTCCTCTAGCTACCAAATGGTCCGGGGCTTAAGTGGTTAAGTAGGCCTTACTCAAGCTGGTTTGATATTCATCCCTTGCATCGATACAGGCAGTTTAACTCAATGAATAAACTCACAGTTAGGACGACAGACGATGAATCCTTTCGAATGTTCCGTTTAATGATGGATATTCATAGGTAGAAAAACGTTGCAGTTGTAAGCCACATGTAAGATGTTAGCATGGAAGAAATACAGGAGTAATGACCAGAATCAGGAAGTGGAGGAGATATATAAAGAACTACGGTGAGAGAGAGAGTTCAGCTAGAAAGAAGGGGACAGATCCTAAAGACACAGAGCAAGAAAAATCACATAGTGTAACACAACATTTAATGATATCATGTAACATGAGCACCCGGGGAAGCTAAGTTCCTAATTAAACACAAATTGCAGTCTGATTTAATACATTGAAATATACAACCTTGCTACACATCTGTTCCCTTCAACATCTCTGGACAACTCTGTCCTCCCCAGAACAATTATGTTTTTATCTGAGCACACGACCTGTTCAAAGTCATATTTCCCTCTCCCTATTTCCTGCTACATCATATCCTGTAGCCTCACTTCCTGTGCTGAGCTCATAAACCAGTCCAACGGGTTCATTTGCATAGCAATAGGGGAAGCCTTATCTTCCAAACACAACACATAACTAAAAAAACGTAACTAAAATCTAACCATTTACATATCTAAGCTTTAAAAAATCACCAACATTGCTATAGCAACACTACCCCTTATGCACAGCCATTCACTGGGAAGATCAGTGTTCTGCCGTTTCTCTTTCCCCCAGCTCTTATACAGCTGAGAACAGAGGGAATGTGATCACTTATAAAAAGGTGGAAAAAGTGTTTCAAATTTAATTTAATTTTTTATATCTATACACAAATGTTTTGCCGTTCATTTCTATTTTAAACTGAATAGTTTGTTTTGCAAGGTGTGGGTTTACATACAATTTATGTGCTGCAGCATATGTTATTTTTAACAGGAGGCCATAGTTCTACTTTCAAAATAAAGGCACACTAAAGCCTCGTACACACGGTCGGACTTCCATCGGACTTTTCTGTGGATTTTTGTCCGAACGGAGTTGGCCGGGCACACCCATAGCATACACACCACAGGACTTTTCTGCAAACTTTCCCAAAACTTTTTGCAACATCACATGGTTTTTCTGCTCTTTTCTGCTCTTTACCGCCACCCTTTGGTCAACTTCTGCTATTGTTGGTTGATTTTAACATTAGTAGGACTTTGCTCCATCTGACTTTTGTTGGGCAAAAGTTTGTCCGTTTGTAGACCCAACTTTTGTCCGATGAAAACAAAACCAAACGAAAAAAAGTTTGTCCGATGGAGCGTACACACGGTCGGATTGTTGGTCCAACTTGCTTAAAACAAAGTTTGTTGGGCAAAAGTCCGACCGTGTGTACGGGGCTTTAGACATAGGCTAAATATTAGTCAATACAATTGGCTGATCTATATTTTTTGCAGCAAACAGTGTTTCCAAAAATTATTCATCACACAGAAGTATGAAAATAACCAACATGGCCAAGCCAACGATCAATCATTTGAATGGCAGTTTAAAGCCACTACAACTTGTTTACTATGTGATTTTGGTTTCTTCCTCTGCCCACCCCTCTTGTGTAGTGCTAGTTAGTTTAGTCCTAGCTAGGCTCTCCCTGTTTTTCCATGTTCCCTCAGTCATTGTTAGTATTGTCCATAGACAAGGCCTTGGTAAAAAGTATTGTCTGCTTACACTTCAAGCAACTGGAAAATCATTCCCTGCACTGCAATTAACTAAAATTGTGTTGGATTCAACTTCTGTGTTTTTTAATGAAGAGTTAAGCTGCGTGTGGGTGGTGTCAAGTCAGCAGGTCACCATAAAAGACTGGGTCTAAGGAGGTATGTCCATGCAAATAAGAGGAAGTAAACCCTCTTAACCCCCCCCCAAATAAAAAAAAACTGCAAGGCAAAGGCATAATGAGCTAGTATGACTAGCATACTAGCTCATTATGAATTACTTACCTTAGATCGAAGCCCCCAAAGCCGTCCTCGTCTCCCCCTCCGGCCGCAGACATCTCTCCCGGAGGTTACTTCCGGGTATCGCGACTCCGGCGCTGTGATTCGCCGGAGCCGCGATGATGTCCCTCCACGCATACGCACAGTAACGGCACACGCTAGGGAAGAAACGACACAAAGTTTTGTTTCTTCCCAGCGCATGCGCCGTTTACAATATTGGCGCACTACAAGTGAAATATCTCCTAAACGGTGCACGTTTAGAAAATATTTCCACTACCTATAGGTAAGCCTTATTCTAGGCTTACCTATAGGTAGAGGTCAACAAAAAGGGTTTACAACCACTTTAAGCAGCATTTGAAACAGTACACAGCTGCAGATACAGATACAGCTGAGAGTTACAGCAAAAGTGTCTCTGATAAAGAACCCACCATTTTGGGATGTCAAATAAGGGACAGCGGCTGTGTCTGTGCAGCTGCTGAATCCCAGTTGGCAGCAATGGAACCACCCACACGGGGATGCACAGAACACCTGGGCCAAACACATGGCCGTCACATGGGGCATTGCTCAATTCCCACATCAACACAGTCCTGTGGAGCTATTGTGTTCCCCTGGGGGGGGGGGGGGGGGACATCTATCCCTGTTGGGGAGGACACAATGATTATTGCTAGTGGCTAGAATGCAAGAAATACAACATGCTGGTTGTACCCAAGTTGATTGATGGATTGACTTGGGTACAATCAGCCTGCCCATAGATGGTTCGAATCTCTGTTGGTCCCTGCTGAACCGGCCGAGATTTGAACCATATATGGCTGGCTTTACTCTTTAAGTACTGTGACGTCATCATGTTGAGAGGGACTGCTGCACAAAAAGTGCGATAGTGAGACGCCAAATACATTTCTATGGCTTCATGTACACGGGATGTTCTTACAACCTCTCCTGAACAATTTAACTTGACAGATAGTAACCTACGTTTAAAATGTCCGTTTTACCGCGTTTACATGCTGCGTTTTGCCGCGTTTGCGTTTAGAAGCGTTTAAAAAAAAAAACAATAGTAAACGAACCTATGTACATGTACTGATAAGATAACATTGAACGAGTTTAGGAGCAGTTGAAAAAAGTGTCCAACTGCCTCTGAACGTCCGTTTAGCAGCAGCAGTGTACATGGGGCCTAAGCTGCCAGATTCCTAATGCTGGACTGAGCACTGAATTTTGTGACAAGTTGAGGAGGTTTGCTGGCGCTCTGTAGTCTGTTGGTGGAGGAATATGCTGATCTCCCCTGTATACAGTGTATCCAGAAAGTATTTACAGCGCCTTACTTTTTCACATTTTGTTATGTTACAGCCTTATGCTGCGTACACACGGTCGGAATTTCAGAGGAAAAAAGTCAGACGGAATTTTTTCATCGGATATTCCGACAGTGTGTATGCCCCATCTGACTTTTTCCGTCGGAAATTCTGAAATTCCGTTCGTCTGTATGGAACTCCGACTGAGAAAACGCATGCTCAGAATCAAGTCGACGCATGCTCGGAAGCATTGAACTTAATTTTTATTGGCTCGTCGTAATGTTGTACGTCACCGCGTTCTTGACGGTCAGAATTTGGTGTGACAGTGTGTATGCAAGACAGCTTGAACGAAATTCCGTCGGAAAAACCCATCGGAGTTTATCCCGATGGAAAATCCGACCGTGTGTACAAGGCATTAGGCTTCATGTACACGGGACGTTTTTACAACCTCTCCTGAACGATTTAACTTGACAGATATTAACCCACGTTTAAAACTTCAGTTTTTCCGCGTTTACATGCCGCGTTTAGCCACGTTTGCGTTTAGAAGCGTTTCTAAAAAAAAAAAATATTATATATTTCTTTTTAAATGGCCAAAAGCAAAAAACGGCTATAAACAAAACGCTGCTAAACGCGTCTAAAACATCGGAAACTTTGGCGTCTGAACTCATTTTTTGCCTTAAAAACCCAACTGCCTAAAAACGACAGTAAACTAACCTGTGTACATGGACACATAAGATAACATTGAATTAGTTCAGGGGCAGTTGAAAAAAGTGTCCAACTGCCTCTGAACGTCCGTTTAGCAGCAGCAGCGTACATGGGGCCTTATTCCAAAATGAAATAAATTCATTATTTTCCTCCAAATTTTACAAACAATAATACCCCATAATGAAAAAGTGAAAGAAGTTTGTTGGAAATCTTAGCAAATGTGTTCAAAATAAAAAATGAAAAAAATCGCATGTACATAAGTATTTACAGCCTTTGCTCAATACTTTGTTGAAGCACCTTTGGCACCAATTACAGCCTCTAGTCTTTTTGAGTATGATGCTACAAGCTTGGCACACCTATTTTTGGGCAGTTTCTCCCATTCTTCTTTGCAAGATCTCTCAAACTCCGTTAGGATGGATGGGGAGCGTCGGTGCACAGCCATTTTCAGATCTCTCCAGAGATGTTCAATCGGTTTCAAGTCTGGGCTCTGGCTGAGCCACTCAAGAACATTCACAGAGTTGTCCCGTAGCCACTCCTTTGTTATCATGGCTGTGTGCTTAGGGTCATTGTCCTGTTAGAAGATGAACCTTCACCCCAGTCTCAGGTCCAGAGCGCTCTGAAGCAGGTTTTCATCAAGAATGTCTCTGTACATTGCTGCATTCATCTTTCCCTCGATCCTGACTAGTCTTTCAGTCCCTGCCGCTGAAAAACATCCCCACAGCCTGATGCTGCCACCACCATGTTTCACTGTAGGGATGGTATTGGCCAGGTGATGAGCGGTACCTGGTTTGCTACAGACATGACGCTTGCCATTCAGGACAAAGAGTCCAATCTTTGTTTTTCGTCAGACCAGGGCGTTAGAGCCCCCCTGCCCCCAAGCACCACCACATTTTAAGGGCATTTGGCCTGGTATGGTTTAGGAGAGGGGGGGTGCTCCCTCATCCCCCTTTCCCTGACCTGCTGGGCTGCATGCTCCAATAAGGGTCCGTTATGGATTTTGGGGGGACGACATTTTTTTTTAATGTTGGCATAAGGGATGAATGAATCCATGGATATGAATTTGGCGGGGGGGGGCATTTATTGTTGTATTTTAAGATAGGGGTTCCCCTCGAAATCCATACCAGAACCAAAGGGCCTGGTATAAATTGAGAGGGGGGACCCAATGCCGTTTTTTGTTTTCTTTATTTTTTAATGCTGGCAATTATTTTCTTTACATTCAGCTGTCAGCGGGGAACACCACTGGCAGCTGATGGTTCCTTAACAACCATGTTTGCTGGTGTAGCGGCCTCACCCCATCTCCTTTTTCTAGGGGTATGTCACATGACAGGGTGAGATGCGCTACGGCCCATGTCCTCCCCATAGCTGTGGGTAAGGTGAAGGCCAGCACCAGTATCTTCCTCGGGCCAATGTGTGTTAGTTATGAAGCTCAGTCTTGCTATGCTGAAACCTCCCTTGCTCCCATTAACCAGAGTCCATACACCGATGCAGGGTCCAACACTTGTTTATTATACTTCCACAACAAACAGTTCTTTCACAGCCGATTAGTTGCAACCCATAACATAATGCAAACGGTGGGATAAGCAGGCCGAGGCACTATCCTGATTTCAATCTAAACCCCTGTGGTTTCACCAGGGGTTATAGCAGCTTTGCTTAGCACAGAACATAGAACTTGTGAGTCTCTACCAGCAACTCCATAGAACATAGATGGGAGCACCTTCGCTGCGTTGCGACCCCTATCAGGGGAAGATGTCCCTCTAAGGGAGTTACCGGAGGCCCATCCGTCACCGGGTTGATGCTGCTCCGGAATCTCCGGACGGGTGACCTCCCCGGCCTCCTCACCTCAGATGCGGGTCCCCTCGCAAGGCGGCACCCTCGGATCACTTCGCCCTCGCGGGACCCAGTCGAAGTCACTGGGCCCCAGGCCTACGATATAGTACCTCACCCCAGGCTGAAGGTGCCTGGGATGGACCCCAACTTCATTCCGGTCAGGCCTAGGGCGCCTGAGCCGGAACCTTGAACCGCCCGCACCCAGGCCTAAGTGCCTGGGTGCGTGAAGAGAAAATCCTCGAAGCCCTCGTGGCGAGGGCGTCTCCCCCTTTTATCTCCTCCCATCAACACCACGGCGGGTTCCCCGCCCCAGCCGTACCATCTCCGGAAAGGGACAAAAAGGGTAGCACTGCAGCAGTGATTCTACCTTGAGCCTGTAGGTACCCCGCCACCCACAGGCCAAGGAGAATAATACACCACCCAATCCTCCACGAATCACAAAAGGGGTCCAGAACCTTTCACAATTACACACCTGGGTCACACTACCCCCAGGTGTACCCCAACTAAATTTAAAGACCCCGCTACATACTCCCCCCTGTGATTTGACGCTGGTCCCCAGCGTCTGGTGCAACCCCATGTCTCCCAAGGAGTGGTGACATGAAGCGAGCCTCAGAGGCTATCCCTAAAAATTTTGAATCCCGTGTGTGCCAAGACCTGCTCAAGGGGAAAGGGAACTATAAAACAATAAACTTTTATATAACACATCTATCATGTACACATATACAATCCCTCCCGTCACTATCTAAGAACCACCCCATACTCAGTAGTCTTGACCGACGAATCTCCTGCAGAAGGGAAACAAAAAAAACAGACAACATCCTAACATCATGTGAAATTTTGGAATGAATGGGTCCATCAGCCGAGGGACCCATTTGCTCCAACGAGTGTGGTGTAAAAGTGTGCGGAAAAACAAACGTTGCACAACACTGCCACCTGGTAACAGCGCCGCGGTAATGACACTTGGTGCTCCTTCATTCTTCATGCGTCCCTACACTAATTCTACCCCAAAGTCTGTCCTTGAATTTCTTGGACGCAGGCGGCGAACAGGACAAGTATCGCCGGGCCTGAGGCACTTTGAGCTTCTCCCAGACAAATTTGTCGTACCATCTCTGTCGCAGGACCTCCACTTCGTAAAGTAAGTCCAGAGGCAAGTAGGGATACTCCCATCCGTACTCACGGGCGACTCTCTGGGAGAAAAGTCGTTGCAATCTGGCCAAAGGAGGCATGACATCCCGCTCACCTTCTCCTGGCTGCACGATGGCCTCCGGGTGCCGAGGTACCTTCACTACCTCGGGTGGCTTTGCCTTTGGTGCACGCAATGACGCGCGCTGCATCCCCACAACCAAAGCAGGTGATGTTGTGGAATGTGGAAAGTCAGTCGGAGGACTAAACTCCCTCCTGAGCTCCGGGGCCTGCGCCCGGGGCGTGCTGTCTTCTATAGACATAGGGGAATCCTGCGGTTTGCATAGCACAGGTAGCGGGCGTTTGTCCCAGCCCTTCCGGTGAAACAGTTCATCTATTTCCCCGTCATCCCCACAGTCCGACAGTGATTCCAGGTCGGAGGTGTCATACATCTCGGCGGGAAGGTAGTCTTTAGTAGACGGAGAACTACCCTCCCTTGCGGGCTCCACCTCCAGTGGACCCCCGACACCTCCAACCACCACCACAGTCCCAGCCCCTGGCTCACCTGGACCTTTTTCAGCACTGGGATGTCCAGGACTCTTCCAACCGGATCCATCCAGGTCCGGCAAGCGGCGGGGTGAAGCTCGACCACGACCACAGGAGGCCTGCACCAGGCCTATCTTCCTCTTCGGAGGTGGCAGCAGGGAATCTGTGGTGACCGAAGCAGCATCCTCAGATTTTTCTCTCTCACTCTCTGGTTGGGCAGTCCCGTCGCCCTGGTCAGCGCGTACGGGGACCTCCGCAAAGGCCTGGATCTCCCCTTCCGGAGTGGCGGTACCTGTGAGGCAATTGAGGTGAAGGGCCCGGGGCCTTACTGTGGATGGTTCAACCTCAAACAGAAATTCTTTACACGCTTCACAACGCCCAAATGGCTTTAGTTGGACCACCAGTCCCGAGCATCCGGGACAGATCACACCGAGGGCCTCCGTGTCTCTGCATGAGTACAAAGCCAACTGTCCTCGGGGCCTGAGTCTTATCCCTGTGTCTGTAAGGGGAGCAGCAAAAGCAGTCATCTTCGTGGGGTATGATACCGGCATCCACGGGGAGCTTGAGGCCATCCCGACCACCTGCTGTTCCATCACGCGCTGACCATGCGCCGGAGTCTCCACGTGCATCTCCAGACATGGCCAGACTCCTCCCACGACTTGCACGTTTTCACGGGCTTCCCACAGTCCCCGCCCACGAATTGCGCAGTCATGGAGTGCCTCATGGCGCAGTGCAGCAAACACCCCCACATGTAGTACGTCACACGGCTGGGCTTTTCCCTCTTCCCGCTCTTTCTGCATGGGCCTTTCCCGTCTTGGGGTCATTTCCACAACTTCGAGCACAGGGACGCACTTTGGCCAATCACATGGCCGACCTGCTCGGACCTCCTCCGGGCAGCAAAGTCCAGAAACAGCCATTTCAAATTTCAAAGTCAACACACATTTTATCCCGGACGAGCCCCCACGTGTAGCGGCCTCACCCCATCTCCTTTTTCTAGGGGTATGTCACATGACAGGGTGAGATGCGCTACGGCCCATGTCCTCCCCATAGCTGTGGGTAAGGTGAAGGCCAGCACCAGTATCTTCCTCGGGCCAATGTGTGTTAGTTATGAAGCTCAGTCTTGCTATGCTGAAACCTCCCTTGCTCCCATTAACCAGAGTCCATACACCGATGCAGGGTCCAACACTTGTTTATTATACTTCCACAACAAACAGTTCTTTCACAGCCGATTAGTTGCGACCCATAACATAATGCAAACGGTGGGATGAGCAGGCCGAGGCACTATCCTGATTTCAATCTAAACCCCTGTGGTTTCACCAGGGGTTATAGCAGCTTTGCTTAGCACAGAACATAGAACTTGTGAGTCTCTACCAGCAACTCCATAGAACATAGATGGGAGTACCTTCGCTGCGTTGCGGCCCCTATCAGGGGAAGATGTCCCTCTAAGGGAGTTACCGGAGGCCCATCTGTCACCGGGTTGATGCTGCTCTGGAATCTCCGGACGGGTGACCTCCCCGGCCTCCTCACCTCAGATGCGGGTCCCCTCGCAAGGCGGCACCCTCGGATCACTTCGCCCTCGCGGGACCCAGTCGAAGTCACTGGGCCCCAGGCCTACGATATAGTACCTCAACCCAGGCTGAAGGTGCCTGGGATGGACCCCAACTTCATTCCGGTCAGGCCTAGGGCGCCTGAGCCGGAACCTTGAACCGCCCGCACCCAGGCCTAAGGTGCCTGGGTGCGTGAAGAGAAAATCCTCGAAGCCCTCGTGGCGAGGGCGTCTCCCCCTTTTATCTCCTCCCATCAACACCACGGCGGGTTCCCCGCCCCAGCCGTACCATCTCCGGAAAGGGACAAAAAGGGTAGCACTGCGGCAGTGATTCTACCTTGAGCCTGTAGGTACCCCGCCACCCACAGGCCAAGGAGAATAATACACCACCCAATCCTCCACGAATTACAAAAGGGGTCCAGAACCTTTCACAATTACACACCTGGGTCACACTACCCCCAGGTGTACCCCAACTAAATTTAAAGACCCCGCTACACTAGTTATTAAGGATGCCGTGGCCACCCGCTCCTTAACAACCAACTATTTACACTGTTTGTTAAGAACGCCAGCTATCGCAGGCGGTAAATTATCGTAGGCTTTCACTACTAAATACCGCATGACTTGTGGTATTTTAGAAGCGTTTTTAGCGATTGGCAAAATAAAAAAAAAAATGCTGTGCGGTATCTTACTGCATACTCGCATGTGGTAAGATACCGCTTTGTGAATGGAGCTGGCTAAATTACCGCAGGCTTTCACTACTAAAATACTGCATAACTTCATAAAATAGCACATGCAGTATTTTGGAAGCCTTTTTTAGTGAATGCCCAATTTTTTGGGGAAAAACACCGTCATGTATCTTACCACATACTCAGATGCGGTAAGATACCACATTGTGAATGGAGCCCATTGTTTTGAAGCATGTATTAGTATTAATGTACATAACACACTATTATTAGAACACATATTGGTTCACAAGCGGACTATAACTTAGGGGTGTATTTTTTTTTTTTTGCTGCATGGAGCAGGGTGATTGAATTTGGAGGGCATTTACACACTTTATTGTCATTGTATTTTCATAAAGCATATGCAAAATTTTTATATAGTTTACTTAAAGCGGAGTCCCACCCAGAAATGGAACTTCTGCTGATTCGGTTCCTGCCTGTCACATTTGGCACCTTTCAGGGGGGAGCAGATACCCGTCAAATACAGGTATTTGCTCCCACTTCCAGCGAAAGAGCGCCAAACTATGCCATGTCCGACCCCTCCTCTTTCCTCCCTGATGTCTTCTGGGAGACACACAGGTCCCAGAAGACAGCAGGGACCACTCAGAACGTGCAGCGCGACTCGCGCATTGGCAGTAGGGAACTAGGCTGTGAAGCCGCAAGGCTTCACTTCCTTTTTCCCTTACTGAAGATGCCGGTGCCTCCACCCAGAGACAAGGGTCGGCTTCAGGTGCGGACATCGTGGGCGCCTTGGACAGGTAAGTGTCCTTATATTAAAGTCAGCAGCTGAAGTATTTGTAGCTGCTGACTTTAATTTTTTTTTTGCAGGCGGAACTCCACTTTAAGTGTGTGTTTATATATATTCACATATTAATTGATCAGAGCAACCTTTCTCAACACAGCGGAACCCTTGAAATGACTTTCCAGTCTCAGGGAACCCCTGCTAAAAATTACTATATCTACAACTCATGATTAGGGATGAGCCGAACACCCCCCCGGTTCGGTTTGCATCCAGAACATGCGAACGGACCAAAATTTTGCACAAACTTTCGAACACCGTCAAAGTCTATGGGACTCGAACATGAGAAATCAAAAGGGCAAATTTTAAAGGCTAATATGCAAGTTATTGTCCTAAAAAAGGGTCTGGGGACACGGGTGACATGTATCAATGCAAAAAAAAGTTTTAAAAACTGACTTTTTTTCAGGAGCAGTGATTTTAACCACTTAAGCCCCGGACCATTTTGTTGCTAAAGGACCAGGCCCCTTTTTGCGATTTGGCACTGCGTTGCTTTAGCTGACAATTGCGCGGTCATGCGACGTGGCTCCCAAACAAAATTGACATCCTTTTTTTCCCCACAAATAGAGCTTTCTTTTGGTGGTACTTGATCACCTCTGCGTTTTTTATTTTTTGCGCTATAAACAAAAATAGAGCAACAATTTTGAAAAAAAATCAATATTTCTTTCTCGTACATCACGGGACACAGAGCGACATAGTCATTACTAATGGGTTATATAGTTACCGTCAGGTGCTGGCACTGGCAACTTCCAAAACCGGAAGTACCCTCCCCTATATAAGCCCCTCCCATCCGGGAGCACCTCAGTTTTTTGCCAGTGTCTAAGGTGTTGGCCAAGAAGAAACATGTGTTTTTCACTGAGCTTGCGTACAGGTTCTTTTGGGCCTCAGTAAGCTATTCCGGATCCGACCAAAAAAGCTTCATAGCTAAACGGTCGGTACCCGGGCCTTGCAGAGAAGAGCAAGGTTCTGCCTGTAATGCTTCTCTTAGGAGAGCTGGACCCTGGGATCCAGAGCTCTGGTCATACCCACGACCAAGATGTTTTCTGTGCAGGGTGCTATACAGGTCCAGGGGAGTGGAATCCTTGGGAACCCGGTCCCTGAAGGTTTGATTACAATGCCTGCCGTGATATGTGAAGTTTGGGCTTTTGTGGACCAAACAAAGTCCTGCGGCGGGGAACAGGTAAGTGGGGGCCCCCAGGAACTTGGTTCTATTGGGGGACCCCCAAGCCTAATTTGTCTTTCTGTCTGTTACCTAACGGTATTCCCGCTAATATCTGTGCATGCCTGTAACTACTAAAAAAAAAAAATGTAATAATTTTTAATGGTGGTCAAGAAAAAAAAAAAAAAAAAGAATGTTTTTTTATATATGTTTAGTATATTAAACTGCGGTACCTGTGTTTGTCCACTAGAGGCCGCTGTGGAATGTTTTTCTTGTCATATGGACTAGTTTCTTCTCAGAGAGCAAAGTCCAGGCAGCTGGTGAGTTCTCCTACAGGAAACTGTTTCCTCTGCCATGTTGCAGTGTTCGTCTATCCCCCGGCCTGCGGCAAAGGGGGCCCTGGCTCCTGTCCCTGGTTTCCATGTTTGAAAATTAGCGCCGAGGCGCACGTGGCCGCGCGCGTGCGCGTGCACGCGCCTCTATATATAGAGGTGGCCGGAAAAAGGGGCGGGGCCTGGGGGATGACGCTCTGTGCGCGCCGCAGCGCTTCTGCGCATGTGCGGGCGTCCCAGCAGGTTTTTAAAAAGCCACATTATTGCAGTAAGCTGGCTATGAAGTACAGAGACAGAGCTGGCAACATTTAAAGGCATACAGCAAGCGGTTGATACAGGCATCCCCTAGAAAGGCACATTAGTAGACACCAACTGTGATATAGCAGCAATTGTGCTAGACTATTCTCAGTAAAAGTGGTGCATTACGGCTGGAATACCTCAGCTTTAGGCTTAGGAATATGCCGTCCAGTAGCTCCGGAACTGAATCTTCCAGGAAGCGAAGGGGGTCTCATCGGGCTCTGAGGATCTTGGGCATACTCCTGCTGCACCAGTCTCCCCTGAAGTTCAGAGGTAAGTGACCGTAGAGACCCCGCAGGGGTACTTGGTACTGTGGCTGTCCTCAGTCACCTGCTCCTGTGTATGTAACAGAGGAGGTTTTTTCCTCAGCTCTGGGAGGATTAGAGAGAGATTGTCAAAATTTATCGCTGCCTCCCTGTCAGGGAAAGCACGCCCGATCTCCGTCTCCTCCTTCAGAGTGCCTGTTAGCAGAGCAACAGTCCCATACAGGGATCGACCTGCCTGAAGGGGATCAGGATAAGGTTGATTCTGTTATAGAGGAATCAACAGTGGGGGAACCTTTTCTCAGCATCTTAAGCTGAAAGATTATGGGTTCAGTCTCTGACTAACATGGTCCGATCAGCATTTAAAAATGCACCTTGCGGAACCATCAACCACTACTGTATCCTCGTTGGGGTCTCTAGAAGCCCCCAGACTGTTTGTTCTTTTCCACTTCACCCTTTACTGAAAGGGCTCATTTACCAGGATTGGGAACGTCCTGAGAAAATATTTATTCCCCCAAGAGATTTCCGGTGGTCTATCCCATGGAGGATAAGTTCATCAAAAAAAAAAAAAAAATGGAAGGTCCCTACAGTGGACGCAGCCATCTCTTGTATGTATAAATCACTGACATGTCCAGTGGATAATGTCCAAATGTTCAAGAACCCAATAGATAAAAGATTGGAGTCCTTATGAAAATCTGCTTGGTGATACAACCAGCAGTAGCAGCTATTGGGGTCTGCTAAGCAGTGAAGGATCAGTTGAAACAGGTCTTGAGGGACTTGACAGATCAGCAGGCTTTGCCCTAGCTGATCTACCTAGAGCCTTAGGCTTTGCGGTTGACGCCATAGAGGATTCAGTCCATCAGGCCTCCCGCCTTACGCTGTCTATAGTACATATGCGTAGGCTCCTATGGCTCAGAAACTGGTCTGCTGAAGCTCCCTGTAAAGAATGGCTGGTTAGCGTCCCATTTCATGGTGAACGCTTATTCAGGGAAAACCTGGACAAATATATCCAGAAAATTTCCAGCGGTAAAAATACGCTCTTGCCGGTTAAAAGCAGAGTTAGAGGTCCCTCTTTAAGAGGCCTGCTTCTCCAGTCCCTGGGGCATCGGCTGTGTAACAGTTCCGACGGCCTCCTCGGTCAAATCCCGGGGGTAAAAAACAGGGACAGTAGCAGGGTAATGAGAAACCCTGGGTCAGGGGAGGTACAAAACCTCCCCCAAAGTTAAAATCATTGAAGCCCCCACTCAGTCGGGTGGGGGGAGGACTCCAGTTGTTCGCAAAGAGACCTGGCGGGACACGATCAAGACAGATAGGTGCTCTCCGCAGTAGGTTTGGGATACAGTTTGGAGTTAAAAGACTCTCCTCCTTCCCCTCCTGTTGGCACTAGAACAACTATTGCTCCAAGGAGTAATTATGGAGGTTCCCCTGGAAGAATGAGGGTTCGGGTTTTACTCAAACCTCTTTACAGTCCCGAAGCAAACGCGGACGGGAGGCCCATATTAATTCTAAAAGGGCTATACAAATTCCTGTATATCAGGACTTTCCGATGGAGTCGATCCGATCGGTGGCCACTGCCCTACAAGGGGAGGATTGGTTAGCCACGATCGACATCAAAGATGCTTATTTGCACATTCCCATCTTTCCAGTCCACCAAAAATTTCTACGCTTTGCAGTAGAAGGGCGCCATTTTCAGTTCAGAGCCTTACCCTTCGGTCTGGCCACAGCACCAAGAGTGTTCACAAAAATTCTGGCCCCATTATTGGCCAATCTAAGAACACGAGGTGTAACGATAATGGCATATCTAGACGACTTGTTGCTGATAGACCACTCAGTGGAAAAACTAGAAGTGGTTGTTCACGAGACAATCAAGTATCTGGAATATCACGGTTGGATTATCAACCGAGACAAGTCAGCCCTAAAAACCAGTCAAAAGTCTGGAATACTTGGGGCTAAGGTTGGATTCAGGCCAGAGAAAAATATTCTTGCCTCGAGGAAAGGTGTTGTCTTTGAAAGATTTGATCCACTTAGTGGGTACAAAAAAGACAGCCGTCCATACGCCTGTATATGAGGCTGCTGGGAAAAATGGTGGCATCATTCGAAGCAGTACCCTACGGTCAATTCCATTCAAGGAATTTGCAAGGGGCCATACTGTCAGCCTGGAACAAAAAAAAAAAAAAAATTCAGGCCTAGACTTACAATGTCCTTGTCCCCTTCCGTTCGCAAGAGCCTCCGTTGGTGGTTGGTTTCCCAGAATCTGGAAAAAAGGAAATCCTTCAGTCCGATTTCTTGGAAGGTGGTCACTACAGATGCCAGCCTTATAGGCTGGGGAGCAGTACTGGAGCAATAGTCTCTCCAGGGCAGATGGTCGGATGCAGAAAAGGCCCTGCCCATCAATCTCTTAGAGATACGAGCAGCCCGGTATGCCCTAGTAGCATGGACATCCAAACTCCAAGGGTCCCCTGTCAGAATTCAATCAGACAATGCCACAGCAGTGGCATATATCAATCATCAGGGGGGCACCAGGAGTCGTGCAGCCCAGAGGGAAGTAAATTACATCCTGAAATGGGCAGAAAAAATATGTCCCAGCCATATCTGCGGTATTCATTCCAGGAGTGGAGAATTGGAAGGCGGACTTTCTAAGTCGCCAGCAATTAGGCCCAGAGGAAGGGTCCCTTCACCCCGAGGTTTTCTGGACAATATGTCAGCGGTGGGGAACATCGGATGTAGATCTTCTAGCATCCAGATTCAACGCAAAGGGGGACAGGTTTGTCTCTCGGACAAGGGATCCCCTAGCTTGCGGCTCGGATGCCCTAGTGTTCCCTTGGGATCAGTTCAAGCTGATATATGCATTCACACCGCCACAATGGTTACCTCGATTACTCCGCAGAATCAGGGTAGAAAAGAAACCAGTGATTCTGGTGGCTCCAGCGTGGCCCCGAAGAGCGTGGTACGTGGAGATTGTAAAATGTCAGTGGGGAGTCCTTGGACTTTCCCACATCGTCCGGACCTGCTTTCGCAAGGACCGATATACCACCCTTCCTTACCAGCCCTAGGTTTGACGGCCTGGCTATTGAAGCCCACATTCTAAAAAAGAGAGGGCTCTCTAATTCTGTGGTATCTACCATGATCAATGCCAGGAAGCCGGTATCCAGGCAGATCTACTATAGAATCTGGAAGGCGTACATCGCCTGGTGTGAAGCCAAGAAATGGCATCCACGTAAGTACGTAATAGGTAGGAGTCTGGACTCCCTACAATGGGCTGTAGATAGGAAGCTTGCCTTGAGTACTATCAAGGGTCAGATTTCGGCCTTGTCAATATTTTTTCAAAGGCCCTTGGCTTCGCATTCACTAGTCAAAGCCTTTATACAAGGAGTGATGCGTATTAGTCCTCCGGTTAATATTCCCATATGTCCATGGGATCTAAACTTGGTTCTGTCGGTTCTACAGAAACAACCATTTGAACCATTACAGCATATTTCCTTAGTGCTTCTCACCAGGAAATTGATTTTTCTAGTAGCCATTTGTTCGGCTAAAAGAGTATCGGAATTAGCAGCTATGTCCTGTAAGGAGCCATATCTGGTTATCCATAAGGACAGAGTAGTGTTACGTCCTCATCCAGCCTTTCTTCCTAAGGTGGTATCGAGTTTTCATTTGAACCAAGATGTGGTTCTTCCTTCTTTTTTCCCCAAGCCTACTTCGGTAGAGGAAAAGTTATTGCATTCTTTGGATGTAGTAAGAGCAGTTAAAGCTTATCTAAAAGCCACTGCTCAGATTCGCAGAACGGATACTTTGTTTATTCTGCCGGAAGGCCCCAGAAAGGGTCAGGCAGCGTCAAAATCTACTTTAGCCAAGTGGATTCGACAGGTCATAATACAAGCCTATAGCTTGAGAAGTAGACCGCCTCCGTTCAAAGTTAGGGCGCACTCCACGAGAGCAGTTGGAACTTCATGGGCAGTGCATCACCAGGCCTCCCTGGCTCAAGTCTGTAAGGCCGCAACATGGTCTTCAGTACACACGTTTACTAGGTTCTACCAGGTGGACGTTAGAAGTCAGGAGGATGTCGCCTTTGGGCGCAGTGTGTTGCAGGCCGCAAAAGATCCTCATGTCTGATAGCGCTCAGCTTATATATGGTGTATCCCCCCCCTCATTTGGCATTGCTTTAGGACATCCCATTAGTAATGACTATGTCGCTCTGTGTCCCGTGATGTACGAGAAAGAAAATAGGATTTTTATAACAGCTTACCTGTAAAATCCTTTTCTTGGAGTACATCACGGGACACAGAGCTCCCGCCCCTCTTTGGGGACACTTATTGCTTTGCTACAAAACTGAGGTGCTCCCGGATGGGAGGGGCTTATATAGGGGAGGGTACTTCCGGTTTTGGAAGTTGCCAGTGCCAGCACCTGACGGTAACTATATAACCCATTAGTAATGACTATGTCGCTCTGTGTCCCGTGATGTACTCCAAGAAAAGGATTTTACAGGTAAGCTGTTATAAAAATCCTATTTTTTAACTTTTTGCTATAAGAAATATCCCCAAAAAATATATAAAAAAACGTTTTTTTTCCTCAGTTTAGGCCGATACGTATTCTTCTACATATTTTTGGTAAAAAAATCGCAATAAGCATTTATTGATTGGTTTGCGCAAAAGTTATAGCGTCTACAAAATAGGGGATAGTTTTATGGCATTTTTATTAATATTTTTTTTTTACTAGTAATGGCGGCGATCAGCGATTTTTATTGCGACTGAGACATTATGGCGGACACATCGGACACTTTTGACACTATTTTGGGACCATTGTAATTTTTACAGCGATCAGTGCTATAAAAATGCACTGATTACTGTGAAAATGACACTGGCAGTTTAGGGGTTAACCTGTAGGGGGCGCTAAAGGGGTTAAGTGTGACCTAATGTGTAATTCTTACTGTAGGGGGCGTGGCTTGGCGTGTGACATCACTGATCGTTGTTCCCTATGACAGGGAACAGACGATCAGTGACAGGCTCACTAGGAAGCACGGGGAGAGGCTCGTTTACACTTACCTCTCCCCGTTCTTCAGCTCTGTGACCCGATTGCGGGACACCGGCGGCGATCGGGTCCGCGCAGTGGCGTCACTAGGGTTGGTGTCACCCAGTGCAAAAAAAAATGGTGTCACCCCCCACCAACTATAGTCCCCCCTCAGTACAGACCCCCCTCCACTAACTACAGACCCCCCTCCTGCAGTATAGATCCCCTCCCTCAGTACAGACCATCCCACTAAGTATAGACCCCCCCTCCATCAATATAGACCCCCTCCCTCAGTATAAACCTCCCCCTCAGTACAGACACCCCCACCTCAGTGCAGGCCCCCCCTCAGTTACAGACCCCCCGCAGTTACAGACCCCCCTCAGTTACAGACACCCCCAGTTACAGCCCCCCCTTGGTGCAAACCCCCCCTAGTGCAGACACCCCCAGTTACAGCCCCCCCTTGGTGCAACCCCCCCTAGTGCAGACACCCCCAGTTACAGCCCCCCCTTGGTGCAACCCCCCCTAGTGAAGACACCCCCCTTACCTTACAGAGCAGCAGAATGAGCAGATACACACAGCGGTGTGTCCCTCGAGCGCGGGCTCCGCCTCCTCCTCCTCTGTGGATGTAAACAGAGAGGAGGGGGCGGCGGCTTCCTTCCGTTCCACTGAGGGACACAAGCCGCGGTGCGAGCCGCGAGGCACAGGGAAGCGGGCGGTGTTAGCGTCGTGCCCCTACCCACAGGTGTCACCCCTCTGGTGGGTGTCACCCGGGTGCGGCCCGCTCCCCCGCACCTGGCTAGCAACGCCGCTGGGTCCGCGGGTCCCGCAGGCGTGGTCACGGAGTACCCGACCGGGTCGTGAGCACACCGCCAGCGGCGCGCGCGGAACCCACGGCTGTGTATATTAAAGGGGACGTACCTGTACGCCAATATGTCCAGCCGTGCCATTCTGCCAATGTACATCGGCGTGCGGCGGTCGGCAAGTGGTTAATGATGCTTAAAGTGAAAAAAAAAGTGAAATATTCCTTTAAATATCGTGCCTGGGGGGTGTCTATAGTATGCCTGTAAAGTGCCGCGTGTTTTTACCGTGTTTAGAACTGTCCTTGCACAAAATGACATTTCTAAAGGAGTAAAAGTCATTTTGTCAGGAAATTCCTGTGAGTCGTTTTGCACACAGACGTGCACAAGCCATAGAACGGCGAACAGGCGCGAGCATGCGTGCCAGAGCTTGCAATCGCACACGCACGAGCCTAATTCTCCTTGCCGCCATATGGCCTATTTAAAGGGAGTCTGGGCTCTTGTGCTTTGCTGACTGATCTTCAGCTGTGTTCCTGAATCCTGCTCTGATCCTGTGTGTCCTCCCAGTATTTAGACCCGGCTTGCTCTTGACCTTGACTCTGTGTTCTGTTCCTGTTTTGTTGCCCATCTCTGACCTGGCTCCGTTCCTGACTCTGGCTCTGTCTATGATTTGGTACCTCACTGTCCGCCTGCTGACGAACCTGGATATCCCTGAGACCTTGCTCCTGTCTATGTTCCTGGTTGCTGTTAACTCTCGGTTACCTGCCTGGCTGTTTCCTGTTCCTGCTCAGCACATCACAGTCTACTCCAGACCGCTGAACCCTGCCAAGCTGTTCTCCCGGGACCTCCTGCTCCAGGCACTCGTGTCCCTCTTGTCCTTCAGCTTCCTCTGTCTCACCTTCAGCGGAGCCAGGACAAGAGACATAAGAGAGTCTAATCAGTCTCCCATCCGATCCCTGACACATTTAAAACTGCTTGCGACTTTAATGTAATGTGTGGTCCCGACAATATGGATGAAAATCATTGAGAAAAACGGCATGGGTACCCCCCCAGCCAATTACCAGCCCATTTGGGTCTTGTATGGATATTAAGGGGAACCCTGCACCCAAATTAAAAAAAGGAAAGGCGTGGGGCCCCCAGGCCCTATATACTCTGAACAGCAATATACAGGCAGTCCCAAGAAAGACAGGGACTGTAGGTTTGTTCTTCAGTAGAATCTGTTTGTAATTTTGAACTGGTACATTTTTAAAGTGTAGCTCCAGCCAAAAAATCTATTTTTAAGCTTTTTGGAAAACATAGGGAAGGGTTATCAACCCTGTAACATTTTTTTTGGTGTCTGTGCACCTGTTCAGAACATTTCACCTCACTTTCCGTCCCAATGACAATTGGATTTTGAAAATTTTGTGGGTTTTAGGGAAACAAGGATTGGTGATAAAGCATCAGTGGAGAGGAGACCTTTTTCCCATATTAACTCTAAGACCCCTTTCACACTGGAGCGTTTTGCAGGCGCTATAGCGTTAAAAATAGCGCCTGCAAAATGCTGCTAAACTGCTGCCCCATTCATTCCAGTGTGAAAGCCCAAGGGATTTCACACTGGAGCGTTGCGCTAGCAGGACGTTAGAAAAAGTCCTGCTAGCCGCATCTTTACAGCGGTGAAGGAGCGGTGTGTTTACCGCTCCTCCACCGCTGCTGCCCATTGAAATGAATGGGACAGCGCGGCTATAACACCCGCAATGCGCTGCTTCAGCGAGCGGTTTTAACCCTTTCTCTGCCCCTAGCGGGGGGTTAAAACCGGCCCTGATAGCGGCCGAAATGCGCCGCAAATCCACCAATAGCGTCGGCGGTAAAAATAGCAACGTTTTACCGCCGACGCTATGAGCGCTCCAGTGTGAAAGGGCTCTTACAGGAGAGCATTTCCCTTCCTAGGGGTAGATTTCCTCTCACTTCCTGTTGTCTCCCTCCGTTTGTAAGTAGGAGTAGTTTGAAAGTCGGATGTTTGAAAGTAGGGGACTGCCCTATGTACTCTGCAGAAATTTGGGCCTTAGGTGTTGGTGTTGCCACAACACTGTAAGCCCTCACAGTTACTCTTGGTGGGCGCTGGAACGCCCTGCTGTGAACTCTTATATCCAGAATTGTAATTACATGCCCCTGTTAAACAGGGGCAGAAAAATTGGGCCTTAGGCACAGGTGCTGGTGCCACAAACCTGCAACCGCTCACAGAAACTCTAGTTGGAACACATGAATGAGCCCTGCTGCAAAGTATTGCATCAAAAATTTAAATTACATGCCCCTGTTAAACAGGGGCAGAAAAACTGGGCCTTAGGCACTGGTGCTGGTGCCACAACACTGCAACCCCTCACAGATACTATAGTTGAAGCGCAGGAATGAGCCCTGCTGCAAAGTATTGCATCAAAAATTGTAATTACATGCCCCTGTTAAACAGGGGCTGAAAAATTGGGCCTTAGCTACTGGTGGCGTTGCCCAGAACCAAAAGTGTTCTGACAAGCTATCAGCATGAACATTGAGGAGGAAGAGGATAGCCACTCAGCATCAGCATAGGCAGTCTTGAAGGGATCTCACATTCAAAAAAATATATATTTGGTTACATCAGCATCAGGTGCTTGGTAGCTGGTGATCCAAGACTGATTCATTTTTATGAAGGTCAGCCGATCGACCGATTCGGTGGACAGGCGCACCCTGTGATTGGTTACAAAACCTCCAGAAGCACTGAATGTGCGTTCCGAAAGAACGCTGGATGCAGAACAGGCCAGTAGCTCAATTGCATACTGTGCAAGCTCTGGCCAATGATCCATCCTCAAGACCCAGTAACCCATAGGATTTTCGGTGGGAAAGGTGTCCAAGTCTGATCTTGCCCCTAGGTATTCCTGCACCATGTAAAACAGATGCTGGCGATCGTTTCTGGAACCGATCATACCTTGGGGCTGCGGACTAAAAAACTGTCTGAACGCATCGGTCAGACAGCCACCTTCTCCACCGCTCCTTCTTTGACTGACTGAAGCCTCAGCAACACATTGTCCAGGACCAGGATTTTGTAAACCTCCCAGTCTCTGGGGACACGCTGCACAGACCTTTCTGCAAGGCCTCCCAAAGATGTTTCATCCTCTGCTCCCTCTGCAACGGCAACATACGGTCCGCAACCTTACCCTTGTAACGTGGATCGAGGAGGGTTGCCAGCCAGTAATGATCCCTCTCCTTGATCACACGAATACGAGGAGCCTTCCGCAGGCTTTGCAGGATCAGGGAGGCCATGCAGCGTAGGTTTGCTGAGGCATTCGGTCTGGAGTCCTCTGGGTCACTCAGGACGACATGATCTGCAGCCGGCTCCTCCCAGCCACGTACAAGTCCATGGGTTTATTGGGACTGTAATTGATCCCTTAAAGACTGCTGCTGATGCTGAGTGCTAGGCTCCACCTCCATGCTGACACAATACTCCTTCTCCTCATCCTGTTCCTGTGTGATAGGCAGGCCAGCAGGAACACTGTCTGGATAAAGGGGGCCTTGAGAGGTAAGGAAGTCCTCCTCTTTCTCCATCTGTTTTGCCTCAAGTGCCCTGTCCATTATTCCATGCAGCGTGTGCTCCAACAGGTGGACAAGAGGGACAGTGTCACTGATGCATGCACTGTCACTGCTCACCATCCTCGTGGCCTCCTCAAATGGTGCCAGGACAGTGCATGCATCCCTGGTCATGACCCACTGGCGTGGCAAAAAAAAAACCGAGCTCCCCTGACCCTGTCCTGGTGCCATATTGGCACAGATACTCATTGATGGCCCTCTGCTGCGTGTGCAGCCACTGCAGCATGGCCAACGTTGAGTTACACCTGGTGGACATGTCACAGATTAGGCGGTTCTTGGGCAGGTTGTATTCCTTTTGGAGGTCAGCCAGCCGAGTACTGGCATTATGTGACCGGCGGAAATGCACACAGACTTTCCTGGCCTGCCTCAGGACATCCTGTAAGCCCGGGTACCTGCCCAAGAACCGCTGCACCACCAAGTTAAGGACGTGAGCCAAACAGGGCACATGGGTCAGTTGTCCCTGTCGGAGGGCAGAGAGGAGGTTGGTGCCATTGTTGCAAACCACCTTTTCTGGCTTAAGCTGGCATGGCATCAACCACCTCTGAGCCTGCCCAGAGGTGCAAAGATAGGTAATGTCCCAGTCCATACCTGCTGGACCATGAGTCAGCAGTAATGTGCACCTTACCGCTGACCACCCTGTCCAGCGAGGCCAAGACATTGCCTTCCACATGCCGGTAGAGAGCCGGAATCGCCTTCCGTGAGAAAAAGTGGCGTTTGGGAACCTGCCACTGAGGAACCGCACATTCCACAAACTCACGGAAGAGGGCAGAGTCTACCAACTGAAAAGGCAGCAGTTGAAGTGCTAGCAATTTAGCCAAGCTAGCATTCAACCACTGGGCATATGGATGGCTGGGACCGAACTTCTTTCGGTGGTGCAGCAGCTGGGGCAGGGAAATTTGCCTGGTACAATCTGACGTTGGTGTACCAATAGCAGATTGCCCGCAAGTACTTGGCTGTGACACACCTAATTCTACGCCTTCATTCCTCTCAGTGCAGGTTTCAGAGAGGACTGAAGGTATAGTGGGGTTGGAGATCCCAGCTGATGAGGAGCAAGGAGAGGTCCACTTTGTTCTTTGGTGTGGATCTTTTAGTAATGCTTGCCAACGAACTGATAGCTGATGAAGCATGTGGTGCCCAAGCGGTGATGTTTTGACCATGCGAGATACGCCTGAGACATATGTTCTAAATAGCAGCGCTGCGATCTGATGCACTCATCTCAAAAAAGGCCCACACCAAAGAAATTTTGGACACCAGCGCCCTGCACATGCGGAGCTCTGCGGTGTGATGCAGTCGGTGTGCTGCCCATAAGCTGGCCCCTGGAGGGCATCCTGCCTCGTTGGAAATGTACCTCCTCCTCCTCCTCTCTCCTATCAGGCACCCACGTAGAGTCCGTGACCTCATCATCCCCTCCCTCCTCATCACTGTAGCAAACCTGGCAGTATGCTGCAACTGGGGGAACATGACTGCCAGATTGCTGTTCTTCTTGGGCACCCCCTTTCTCTGGGCTCACGTTACTGCCTTCCTCTAGCTGGGTACCATCATCTGAGCCTTCAAAACGCTGCGCATCCTCCTGCAGAATGTACCCAACACTGTGGTCAAACAGGTCGGGGGACTCCTCAGGAGGACATGGTGGGGCTAGGGAAGGAGTGACTGATGCCATTGAGCCGAGGGAAGAGGCCGCTTTGGCAGCTGCTTTGCCAGACAAAGTGCCCTGAGCCTGAGTGAGAGAGAATGAGGAGGATGAGGACGAGTTGGTCATCCACTCTACCAAGTCTTCGGCATTTTGCGGCTCAACACGGCCAGCTGCCGTAAAAAGGACAAGCGTGTCCCACGGGCACGTGCTGATGAGGATGCACCGTGTCCACGACCAGCACTGTTGCCTCTAAACACAGAGCCTGCTTGCCCTCTTTTAGTGGCTCGTGACTGTCTGCCTCTCCTTGTTGTCATTTCAGACATACTAATGGCCTGCAGTGAGATGTAGCTGCACAAAGCTGGGATGTATATATATATATATATATATATATATATATATATATATATATATATACTGATTATACTGCAGCTAGCAGAATCAACTGCCTGCCTATAGTATTATTAGTAAAAGAATACCAGCAATTGTCTTCAGTTATCTTTAGTTGCACACTGTGCAGAGGGCACAGTACACTAACTGAAAATACTGTAGCTCCCTGCCTGTAGTATTAAAATGAGAACACCAGCAATTTTATTCAGGTAGCTTTAGGTGCACACTGTGCAAAGGGCACAGTACACTAACTGAAAATACTTGCAGCTCCCTGCCTGTGGTATTAATATGAGAACACCAGCAATTGTATTCAGGTAGCTTTAGGTGCACACTGTGCAAAGGACACAGTATACTAACTGAAAATACTTGCAGCTCCCTGCCTGTGGTATTAATATGAGAACACCAGCAATTGTATTCAGGTAGCTTTAGGTGCACACTGTGCAAAGGACACAGTACACTAACTGAAAATACTGCAGCTCCCTGCCTGTGGTATTAATATGAGAACACCAGCAATTGTATTCAGGTAGCTTTAGGTGCACACTGTGCAAAGGACACAGTACACTAACTGAAAATACTTGCAGCTCCCTGCCTGTGGTATTAATATGAGAACACCAGCAATTGTATTCAGGTAGCTTTAGATGCACACGGTACAAAGGACACAGTACACTAACGAAAAATACTTGCAGCTCCCTGCCTGTGGTATTAGTATGAGAACACCAGCAATTGTATTCAGGTAGCTTTAGGTGCACACTGTGCAAAGGACACAGTACACTAACTGAAAATACTGCAGCTACCACAATCACCTGCCTGCCTGTCAGTATATTATGAAGAGAATAACAGGAACGGATCTAGCTAAACTGAATACAGTGTATATATATATATATATATATATATATATATATATATATATATATATACCTAGGATGCATATATATACTAAATACACTGACTGCAGCTAACTGACTCGCATGCCTGCTCTATCTAACTCAAATGAAATGACACTATCTCTCTCTCTCTCTGTCTTTCTTTCACCACCGCAACACACTACACAAGGCCGCCACGCAGGTGGCCTTATATAGTGTGGGGCATGTACTAAACCCCCTGAGACATAATTGGCCAAAGCCACCCTGGTTTTGGCCATAATGGCTCTCCGTTCTTACCGCACTGTGATTGGCCAAAGCATGCTGGTCATAGTGCATGCTTGGCCAATCATCAGCCAGCAATGCACTGCGATGCCGCAGTGAATTATGGGCCGTGACGCGCCACTCGAATTTGGTGGGAACAGCCCATAATGTTCGAAAATCGACGAACGGTCGAACAGCCGATGTTCGAGTCGAACATGAGTTAGACTCGAACTCGAAGCTCATCCCTAGTGTCCAAGCGGCTGCTTTTTTGGCCATGCTTGATACGCTTCAGACATATGTTTCAAATAGCAATGGTGTGATCTGCTGCACACGTCTGAAAAAAGGCCCACACCAAAGAACTTTTGGAGAAATGCGCAGAGTCAGCAGCGCCCTGCACATGCGGAGCTCTGCGGTGTGATGCAGTCGGTTGGCTGCCCTTAAGCTGGCCCCTGGAGGGCAACCTGCCTCGTTGGAGATGTGCCTCCTCCACTCTCCTATCAGGCACCAACGTAGAGTCAGTGACCTCATTATCCCCTCCCTCCTCGTCACTGGTGCAAAGCTGGGGGAACATGACTGCCAGTTTGTTGTCCTTTTTGGGCACCCCCTCTGTCTGGGCTCACGTTACTGCCTTCCTCAAGCTGGGTACCATCATCGGAGCCTTCAAAACTCTGTGCATCCTCCTGCAGCATGTACTTAACACTGTGGTCGAACAGTTCGGGGGATTCCTCCGTGCATGATGGTGGGTCTAGGGAAGGAGTAACTGATGACCTCGAGCAGATGGAATAGGCTGCTTTGGCATCTGCATTGGCAGCCAAGGTAGCCTGGGTGACAGAGGATGAGGAGGATGAGGACGGCTTGGTCATCCACTCTACCAACTCTTCAGCATGTTGCGGCTCAACACGGCCAGCTGCCGAAAATAAGAACAAGCGTGCCCCACGGCCACGTGCTGATGAGGATGCACCGTGTCCACGAACAGCACTGTTGTCTCTAGACACAGAGCCTGCTTGCCCTCTTTTATTGGCCTGTGAGTATCTGCCTCTCTTTGTTGGCCTTCCAGACATACTGTATTTGATGTATTGGAATAGGTACACAAGGAATGGCCTGCAGTCAGCTTTACCTACACACTGTGCCAGTATACAGTAAATAACAAGTGGAGGCGCAAAAAAATCAGAAACCTTACATATTCCAGTATCTGCAGTAAGAATGGATAAATGATCTGTAATAGATCTATGATCGATTCGTTAAATATGCACAGTCTTTTAGAAAGTCTATGTACAATGGTGATGAAGGGGTGAAAAGGCAGGGTTAAAAACGTCCAAAGGAAGCACACAGGGCTACCATCATAATGGAACAGTAACCTTGTTCCAGGGGGCTGCAAGAAAGCACAAGGAAGAGAGGCGCCTCTGGGTGCAGTAATTTTTAAGAAAAAGGCTTTTAATACTCTCATTTCAGTTGAAAATATAGGCATGGTAGTGTTAATGTCCGGGTGACACTTCCGCATCCTCGGCCGTGCAGTTCCTTGGAGACAGTGATGTTATTCCAGCAGGTGGATTGGCTCCAGCAGATGGCCTCAGAGCGTGAGGTGCAGGAAACAGCAGGCAGCAGGGGGATGACGTCACCAGTAATGGACGCGTTTCGTGAGCATGCGCACTGCGATGGAAAGGCAGTCGCACTCCTTTCTCAACAGACATTCTGATGTCACACTGACATTAACACTACACCACACTGTTCCCAGTATACAGTACACTGACTTAATCTACTGCAGCTTAGCTTAATCAACTGCCTGCCTGTATTATTAGGAAGAGAACAGGGATGGTCTGCAGTCAGCTTTACCTGCACACTGTGCCTGCCCAGTATACAGTACATTGACTTAATATACTGCAGCGAGAATAACAGGAACACTCTGAAGTGAGATCTAGCTAAACTGAATACAGTTTATATTTATATATATATATATATATATATATACAACGCCTGGGATGCATATATATACTAAAAACACTGACTGCAGCTACCTGAATCGCCTGCCTGCTCTATCTAACTGAAATGAAATGACACTCCGACTCTCTCTATATCTCTTTCACAACGCCGCAACACACTACACAAGGCCGACGCGTAGGCGGCCTTATATAGTGTGGGGCGTGTACTTAGTCCCCCTGAGCTATGATTGGCCAGAGGCAACCTGCCTTTGGCCAATTATGGGTCATAGTGCATGCTTGGCCAATCATCAGCCAGCAATGCACTGCGATGACGCAGTGAATTATGGACCGTGACGAATTTGGCACGAACGGCCCATAATGTTCGAAATTTGGCGAACGATCGAACAGCCGATGTTCGAGTCGAACTCACGTTCGACTCGAACTCGAAGCTCATCCCTACTCATGATACATTAGTGTGTTGATCAGGGGGAAGAATACTCCTTATACTTGTGATCAATGGGAAGAATTACCCCCTTACAGATAGCTAAGAAGATCAATGGTGTCAGTGGGAACTTATCTGAGAAGCAGAAATTGCTCATTGCTCAAGGAACATCTAGCAACCTCTGGAGGGACCCTGGTTGAGAAAGCCTACTTTAGAGCAAATGGCTTTTGCACAACACTTTTATTTCTATACATCCAGGCACCTGTCACTGTCACAGCCTCCTGGACTGTCACCAAGGCACCACCCTCAAGAACTGTCACAGCTCTCATAAAGCACAGTTCAGGCAAGATCTCTCTTATTACAGCACTGACATAGGGATCATGTTGAAAATAACCCTTCTCGGGGTGATCCTGGGATTTCTGGGGGAACGTCAATACCAGTTCAGGTAAGTCACGGTCTTTCCCTTCTGTATGGTGGAGGAGAATGCTTTTCTGTAATAACAAAGGTAACATTTACTCTGTATAGAGACACTTTGTTGCATATTATGTATCCCTACTTAGGCAGCCTATAGACTTTCACACGCTAAGAAACCACAAATTCCATCACTTACAAAATTTTACCAGCTAGAATGAGACCTTGTTGTAGTAAATACTGTTTCTCATATTATTACTTTTCAGAACCTGACCATGACCTAATGACGTATTTATTTGCATTATTTTTTGGTTTGTGTTTTTTTTTTTAGTTTATGGTGCACTTATAAACCCAAAATGTATACATTTATAAAAACGTATAAAGGTATAAAAAAATGTATAATAAACTTCTATAAACGTATAAAAAAGTATAATAAATGTATAAAAATAAAAAAGTAAAAACCCCAAAATAAACCTTAGAAACCGCATATTCCATGACAATATACAATAATACTCTCATAACTAAATTCCTCCAGCTGAAAGTTGAAAAAATGCCCTTATGGTTTACCTTTGATATAACGCTAGTCGTCCCTACTTCCTATTCCCCTTGTGTGTATATGCACAACTCATTTAAAATCAAAATAGTAAATATCTATAACGACTAAAAAAACATCTGCCATCACTCATACTGTGTATAATCACAAAAGAAAATAAGATTTTAGATGAACAATAGTACATATAAATATAATTTAAGAAACTCTCCACAATGACAACAAATTAATAATAATAGCCATGTGTTAACTGATTAATTTGTGTAAGCACTTTCTTTATTTGGAGGGAGTGTGTGTTTTTTTTTGGAGGTGGGTATATGTAGGGGACATTTTTATTTAGCATTCTTTGTATTTATGTATTTGTTTTTTTAGTGAGTGTTTAGTCATTGTTTGTTTACTGTTGCTTTTTTTTTTTTATTTCTTTAGTAATATATACTTTTCTCCACTTTTTTCTTGTATAAAAAAATTACAAAAATTAGGCCAATCATTGGCCATTTTTGGCACAAGAACAGGTCAAAAATAGCTGGAAAAAGCTTGATACCCCAAAGTGCCATTTAAAGCCCATTGCACCCTTAAAAACCCAGAAAGCTCACGTCATGTCTTTTTTATGTAGCGATCACCCTTGTAAAAACCCCTAGTTTGCCACAGGTTCCTCTCCCAAATTAGTTCAGCAACAGCCACTCTTTCTGGCTCAATGAACAGTCTTGAGCAGTAATGCCGTGTACACACGATCATTTTTAATGTCATTGAAAAAAACGACATTTTTCTCGACGTGATTTTTCGTGTTTCCTCTCAAGCCTGCCTTGCATACACACTATCGTGGAAAAAAATGTTCGAGTAAAGCGCGGTGATGTACAACACGTACGACGGCACTATAAAGGGGAAGTTCCATTTGGATGGCGCCACCCTTCATGTTAGTAAAGTTTGTTGAGAGACGATTCGCGCTTTTCAGCCTCGTGCTTTTCAGTCCGTTACAGCGTGACGAATGTGCTATCTCCATTACGAACGCTAGTTTTACCAGAACGAGCGCTCCCGCCTCATACTTGATTCTGAGCATGCGCATTTTTTTCACGTCGTTAAAGCCCACACACAGCCGTTTTTCATGTCGAGAAAAACGACGATGTAAAAAACGATGTGAAAAATTAGAGCATGTTCCAATTTTTCTCGTCGTGATTCTCTGCGTTTTTCTCGTCGGGGAAAAATGCTGGAAAGCCCACACACGATCATTTTTAATGACCATTTTAAAAAATTTCATTTTTCTCGTCATTAAAAACGATCGTGTGTATGCGGCATTATAAATAACCTTGGCACCCCAGATGTTTTGGAGCTACATTTCCCATGATGCTCAACTACACTTCAGCGTGCATGAGCATCATGGGAAATGTAGTTCCAAAACAGCTGGGGTTCGCCATCAGAGGTTGCTTTTTCTGAAGATTATTGCTGAATAAACTTGGAAAGAACATTGGGATACTCCATCAACTCTTAACATTATTCAGAGAACACGCTTCACTTTGGTACTACTCCTTAGGACAGTCCCATTTTGTAATGGCCTAGAAATTGGACTGCACTGAGACACTGTCAGGGATATCCTAGCCCAGGCAAGCACCAATACTTACACACAAGAAATGGTAGCAGCAACAGCCACCAGGATGCTGCATTTCAGGTCTGTACTCACAATGTCCCTGGATGCTTGGATGCTTCCTTCCAATATAAGACGGACATTACCCTAGTGAACTCTCCAGACCAGATCCTCAGTGAACTAACTTGATTAATTACAGAGATTCTCAGCAAACAGGCCCCCCAGCTCCAACATAGTGTAATAGATCGGTTCTGGCCCAACACCAGAACTATTCCCTTATTCTGACGCTGGTTCGTATCTATGGTGATATGAGGGCATGCTTTAAGAATTACAAACTGAGAGCAGACGCATCAGTGTGTCTTCTTCCCCATATGTGGCTCAACACAACAGGAAACTCTTTTATTCAAAACTCAGCTTATATAGACAATGTGACATAGGCAATCGTCATCACAAACGTATACATATGATTGGCTGATTCCATATATGGTGCTTCTCTTGTGACGTCAGTTTCTTCCTCGTGTCTTCACATTCAAGAACATGGGGGCCATATTGCTTTGCTCAGTGGGTTGGGCCGGATGGAGTAAGTTGAAGCAGTGAATTAAGCAGCGGGGGATGGAAGAAACATCTTTTCCGTCATTTATCTATTTTGTCATTTTATGTAAGTGGAAATACTGCTGTTGTAATAAGATTTACCAAAACACACAATATACTCTTGATAATACTCTTAGCTAGCATACATTAACTTTCTAATTCCCAATATGAACATCAATAAGCTTCTTATTGTACAAATATATCCCGGTGTGTCCCTGTGTCTTGTTCCTTGCAAACACATTCTCAGGAGGATACTAATTACCCTAAATTCCTGAGGGGTGGGCAGTGAAACATGTCAGCAGCTAAATATAAGAGTCATTTAACCTACACTGAATTTCTAAACCCATACACCAAAACATAATGAAACAAAGAAATAATAAGAATAATAAAGGATAAAATAAAATATCAATGTTTGAATGGATTATAGAGAGTAAGATCATTCATATAAAATAATCATTTTATAAACTCCATCACAGTAGCTGGTGTCAGGAAAAGGTTCACCCGCTGGTTGCGCTGTTGGTCCTATGGATTGCAGTACTAGTGTCCACCAGCAGGTGTCCTCTTGCAGCCAGTATCTATGGTGGAGGATCTCACCTGCTGGTGGTACTGTCTGATCTATGGGCCGTAGTACCGGCGTCCACCAGTGGGTGTATTCCGGCAGTGTGGCGCAGGCAGCACTTCCTCCGCTCAGCTGTTACATGAGGACAATCACTGCAGTCCTATAAATACCCGGCGAACCCTCACATGCTCGCCTTGGTATCTCTCTCTCCCTGACCTTGAGCCGGCTATCCTGACTTTGAGCCTGCACCTGACCTGACCTGACCTGATCCGATTCCTATCCTGAGCCCTTCCTGGACCTGTCCCTCCTGTTTCCTGATCACCTTGGATCCCTGCCCTGCAGCCTATCCATCCATCCTCTCCCTGTCCTGTTGTTTCCCCGTCCTTACCCATCTGCTGATATCCCCTTGTGTATGACCTTCGGCCTGGCTTGTTTACGATTCCGGTATCTCCCCTTTATTTGTATATACTATTTGTTGTTAGTTGTGCACTGGTTGTTTTCACTTGTTTGTCGCCTTTTAATAAACACCTTTTCTTCACTTACATGCATTTTTGGTCTCCTCTGTGTAGTCACACAGTCTGGTCTACTAGATTCCCTGACAGTATACCAAGGCCATCCTTGACCAGACGTGGCTGCATCGAGGAACCATCCTGATGTTGTGCGTTCTGTTGATATGGCTTTCGATGAAATCATTTACTATTCTCTGCTGGCAGCAGAGGATGGTGAATATTGACGCCAGATTTTAAAAGGGTAGACTAGTGACCAGCTGATGGAAACCATCCGATCAGCTCATTCCTTGGTGGATCAGGGTTATATGCAGTTTGAGGATGTTCAGCCGTTAATCCGGTTATGTGTAAAGCCAGCCCTGTCATGCATTCCCGAAGGAAGTGACGATTTCTCCCCTCCCTTCAATGGTGACCAAGTCGAATCCCTGGTATGGTTATTAGAGGATGATCCGGCTTCTTTCGATGAACATTATTTCTCTTGTTCCCAGCAGATGTTATCTGATTGTATTAGTTCAGTGCAGTCTCTGATTAGACAGGGTGTGTGTGAACCAGCTTTTGTTCAGCCTGTGCTGCAGGCATGGTCAGATCTCCTGTATTTAGCCAAGCCACAACAATCCAGCCCTGCTATTGGTCATCTGCCTTCGAAAGAACCTATCTCCCCGTCGCCCATGGCAACCTTAGTTATAGCCCAGTATACACAGCTTCCCACCAAGTACTATTACCCAGTCTCTACTTGCTGCACTTATCCTGCCTTCAATCCACCTGCCTCTTCCCTTCCACCTGTAACAATTCCACAAAAATCTCCTCCGGCCACTGCTCCCATGTCTCTACCGCATTCCAGCCCTTCCTTTTGCCCAATTACATCCTTCTCATACAGTCCTCCCATTACTTACAAATCTGCAGTGGCTAAGCCAAAAAATAAGCAGAAGTTCTTTCCGACCCACACAATCCTGCCAGTAACCCAACCTTCTTCCACACCAACCAGCCTGCTCCAGCCTGCGTTCATGCCAGTTGAACCTGATGACCCACCTAAATCTGCCAAACTCTTTGCTTGCTGTCCAGTCTGTAGTGCCTGCTACCCAGTCTGACGTCCCAGTGCCAGTGTTCCAGCCCGAAGTGCCAGTGTTCCAGCCCAAAGTGCCAGTGTTCCAGCCCGAGGTGCCAGTGTTCCAGCCCGGGGTGCCAGTGTTCCAGCCCGAAGTGCCAGTGTTCCAGCCCGAAGTGCCAGTGCCAGCGTTCCAGCCTAAAGAGCCAGAGCCAGCATCCCAGTCTGAGGTTGTGGTGCCCGTTTCCCGGCCTGAGGTTGTGGTGCCCGTTTCCCGGCCTGAGGTTGTGGTGCCCGTTTCCCAGTCTGAGGTTGTGGTGCCAGTTCCCCAGCCTGATGAGCTTCTGTCTGCTGCCCAGCCTGATGAGCTTCTGTCTGCTGCCCAGTCTGATGAGCTTCTGTCTGCTGTCCAGCCTGATGAGCTTCTGTCTGCTGCCCAGCCTGATGAGCTTCTGTCTGCTGCCCAGCCTGATGTGCTTCTGTCTGCTGCCCAGCCTGATGAGCTTCTGTCTGCTGCCCAGCCTGATGAGCTTCTGTCTGCTGCCCAGCCTGATGTGCCCCTGTCCGCTGCCCAGCCTGACATGTTCCTGTCCGCTGCCAAGCCCGATGAGCTTCTGTTTGCTGCCCAGCCTGACGAGCTTCTGTTTGCTGCCCAGTCTGACGAGCTTCTGTTTGCTGCCCAGCCTGACGAGCTTCTGTCTGCTGCCCAGCCTGACGAGCTTCTGTCTGCTTACCAAAGAGCCATCAGTGGACATTGCCCCTGCTACTTCCTCCGCTGCACCTGTCCCCACTGCACCTGTCCAGAGGAAGGTGGGATATGTGAAGGCATACCGCGGCCGCGGTAGAGGCCTACCCCACAGACTACCAGAACCGGAGCCAGAGGAAGGCCTGACCCCTGGAAAATCCACGACAGGAACTGGTGAGAGATCTGGGGAAAACATGTCTGGGACTGTATGTAAATATTTGCCTGCGGAGGAATTAAGGGACTCTGAGTTAGACTCCCTGTCAGATGTTTCAGGTGATGATGACTTATTTGAGACTATGGGGCTGATTTAAGTAAATGTTGGTGCATTTGCGCGGGCAGGAATAATTATTGCGACATGGCGCATGTTGTCGACTTGCGCCGGATTCGCGGAATCGTTGCGCGTACGGGCGCATACACATTCTTAAATATGAAACAGACATCAGGCACTTGCTTATTGTAATGCTGATCGTGTTAATGAGCTTTTCCTTATAACATGGAGAATACTGCTTCCACTTTTATTCCTTTCATTCATTTCTTTTTGAAACAACTCAATATTCATTCTAGAGATCTTTCTCCTATCAACAACTGTGCAGATGTTTACTGGACTTGTAATTGTGCATTTTATGGTGATAGTCTATAATCATTGGTGGAGCCAAAACTTCCATGAAAACATCTTCTCAACACATGTCTGTGTATTGTGCATTCTGAACAATTCTTTCCCCATACACTGTCCAATCTGATTGGATGACATTTACATCCACTCATTTCTCTGAGCAATTCATTTCCCCATACACTGTGCAATCTGATTGCACAGTGTATGGGGAAAGAATTGTCCAGAATGCACAATACACAGGCATGTGTTGAGAAGATGTTTTCATGGAAGTTTTGGCTCCACCAATGATTATAGACTATCACCATAAAATGCACAATTACAAGTCCAGTAAACATCTGCACAGTTGTTAATAGGAGGAAGATCTCTAGAATTATTATTGAGTTGTTTCAAAAAGAAATGAATGAAAGGAATGAAAGTGGAATCAATATTCTCCATGTGATAAGGAAAAGCTCATTAACATGATCAGCATTACAATGAGCACAAGCCCAATGTATAAGCAGTTGTGCACTCTGGAGAACGCAGATGCACCGTATGCAACACACATATTTAACAAGCTAAAGCGTGTGCGCCTTGTCAGGCGAGCATAAAATGGCCCTGGCTTTGTCAATGCACATGTGCAGTTGAGTAAGCTGAAAGAAGGGTGTAAAAAGGCTTGATTAGTTGTAAAACAGATCTACATGTTCTGGACAGAATTTTTTCATTTAAACAATATTATATACATACTTTTTAGCCTGGTAACAGAAGATGGTAAACTAGTAAAGATATCTACAGTATTCAGACAAAAATGTTGAAGATTACATTGGCTGCGCTTGCTAATGGTAGGCGCGAAAGATTGCGCAAGTGCACAACAGCGCTTCCTATGTAAATATGGTTTTGTGCATATAAGTGCACCATAATTTTTGATAAATGTTTTGAGTCCCGTTTTTTGTGCAATTGCTCCAATTTCTCCACTGCACCACAGGCGCAGGTCTTTAGTAAATCACCCCCAATGTCACAAGAACTGTTGTGGGCTAATGGGGAAGACGTTGCTTCTGCCTTTACCTTCTCAGAATGGACAGCATTAGATTTGGGGAAGACAACACCCAGTGTGGAACCACCCAATATTATTAGAGAGACTTTGTCAAGCCCTAACAGCCCAATGGCACCTGAGAAATCGTCTGCCAGATCTATGGTGCAGAAGTCGCCAAATCCATGTGTGCTTCCTGGATTGGAAAACACTAGAGCTTTGCCAAAACTTGCCCGTTTGCAAAGAGTGCTCATCAAGAGAATTGCCACAGAGTATGGTCTGGAAGTTCCCTATGTCCCCAAAGAGCTCATGCAGGAAATCGAGTACAAACGAGAACAATGGTACAGTGAAGCTATTTGGGATCATTTGTCTGTGCCAAAACCCTTCAGAAAAGCTGGATATTCCTTTGCTATGGATGAGCGTTTGAACGGATGCTTGCTGCAGTGAAACTATGGCCGGCACATCTATGCTGATAAGGTGGTCATCCGCAGACCAGGGAAAGACAATGTTGTCTTATTTGTTACCACCGTGGATAGCCAAGGAAAACCAGTGACCTTGCCGGATCTCCGGTTCTATTGGTGATCATTTAAAAAAAAAATAATGACTGTTCTAACTTTTAGTTTTGCAAAGAGACGGAAAAAAAAATTCTCTTGCCAAAAATGGACTTTGGGATACATAGTGTGAGGTTAGAGAACATCGTGGTCAAGATTTCTTTACCTGCTTCAGCACTTTGCCATTCAGGGACTTTTGTCATATTGATTTTCTGCCACTAGGTGGTGGAAGTTTGCTCATAGCAAAGGCTGGACTTTCAACATTTAGTTCTTTTGCAGTTAAAGTCATGGAGGGAAGTTTCATTCTCCCAGGGGAGTGAGGCTTGGCTCCTATGTTAATCAGGTGTGCTGTTATATTTTTGTGTTTGCCTAATTTTGTTTTTCAGGTGAACCGGATCTCCTATCAAGCTGCTGGAGAGTGGGTGGTTAGATAGAGAGTGAGGGTTGGTAACATATGTGATGTAACCTTACTGTGTGTGTTCATGTTAAATCTGCAACTATTCTTCTTACTACCTCCCCCTTCCCTTTCCCCATCCAAGTTTGTGGTTCAGATACCGACTCTCAGGATTGAGAGTCAATTTTTTTTTTCAGACGATGACAACATCGTCTATTGTAGTGGGGGGGGGGAGTGTGTAGCACCCTGCTACTTTTGAACAGGGACTATTCTGTAAATTTAGTATTATCTGAGATGTAAATAGCTCTGAGTGATTAACTGAAGTGTTGGTTTCTGTTCCAGCTTTGGCTGTTTTTACGCATTTCCCACTGTTACCAGTAGGTGTCACTGTTGTCACAGGCTAGTGTGAGAAATACAGCCAGCTGAAGTGCATTGGATATTATTTCCCCCAGAAAACAGCCCAATCAGGAGCTTCTTTGTAGCTGGGCATGCTGGGGAAGGATATTTAAGGGGCAGTGCCATGTGCTTCGGGGTCCTTCTTGCCTCATGGCCCTTCAGGCCTGAGGCTATGCTGCTGTGTTTGCTGCAAGTAGGCCCAGAAGCCTGTCTGGGGCCTACTTAACTGAAGGTGATCCTGTGCTGTCTGTCCTGCGGGAAGAAGCCACTCAAGCGGAGAATATTCCAGGGGAGGACCTTACTGGAGAGGACCGAGCTAATGGCTGGTATCTCAGGAAGGGCCTGGTGACTCGTTTGGAGGATGCACCCAAGTTAACCTACCTCACAGTACTGCCAGGTGGCTTAAAGGTTCAGGTACTGTGCAGCTGACCTAACTAACTGACTACTGGCTAAACAATCCTGTGGCAGGGGATTATCCAGGAGTTTCCACTTATCGCTCAAGTCTGTGGCAGAGACTTTGTCCGTGCTTCATACCGGCTGCTAGGTCGGTCTGAGAGGCCTATCCGGTTGTCGCAATAATCAGTGACAAAAGCTGTTGTCCTCTGGATTCAAGAACCGCATTTAGTGATCTGAAAAAAACCTAAGGTATCTGAACTTCCCCTAACCATCTATCCCTCTATCCCTCCATCTGAAGTTGTTTAATAAAGCAATTGAGAAAAAGACTGAAGTGACTGGCAATCACCTCTATTCTAACTACTTAACATAGACTCTTAATTTCTGGGATGGTGAAATGTGGGGTAACAACAGGACCCAAAATGAATCCAGCAGCTCCTTCGGGGGTATCGCTACATGTGCAAATCAGTAAAGAAGAAAAATGACTTATTTTCAAAATTTTACAACAAAAAATAAAGAATTTTTTTTGTTGGTTGGGCAAAAAATATAAACCCCAGTGGTGATTAAATGCCACCATAGGAAAACTCTATCTGTCTCAAAAAAAAAAATTATAAAAATGTCATTTGTGTGCAGTGTTGCATGACCGCACAATTGTCATTCAAAGAGCGACAGTGCTGAAAGCTGAAAATTGGCCTGGGCAGGAAGGGGGTGAAAGTGCCCAGTAGGCAAGTGGTTAAAAATAGCTAAAGCCATAGAAATATAATTAAAACTACTGCTAGCATTCCCATTGAGATCCATATTTAGTGCCCATTGGATTGAAAGGTGCGTTAAGGACTCAAAGTAGGCAGCCTGACTCTTGTAAAATGCTAGCTGAAGCTGAGGTTATTTAAAGTAGAGAGAGCATTTAAGGTTTTAGAAATTTTGAAATTCAAACATATATTTTTGCCAAACCTAGAGGTCGTTGTTATTCGGGTCCTGCATAAAGTTTACTGAAACATTGCAAAATAAGTCAGAATGCAAGTTTTTGTCCAAGTTTTTTATTTTTTTTTATTGCATTGAAGTCAGTTGACTCATTAATGTCACACATTTTAGAAACCCAGCATTAAATATAAAGGTAAGCAAAGTTTATTGAAAAGGTTACCCTTGTTTAAAGCGTGCCTGTTGAAATAAAAGCTTATTAATTATGGCCATAGGCAAGCCAAGCAGACGTCTCTTTAAGAACAAGGGGAAGGTTATTGTTGGAATTTCACTTTATAGCCCCCTATGAGACCCCATACTGCCCGAGTATTGGGCTGTCTATAGTCAATCTAAACCTTTTGCTCAATAGAAATATATAGCTCATCATGTAAAGATGGTCACATCTCCTTTAAATGTACCATACCATCATCCATGTAGTATAAAGGTCTATCTGCTAATTAAAATGACTCCTCACACTACATAGTTAAGAGCGAGGGCCTATTCACACTTGTGCATTGTGGAAATGTACGCTAAAATGCAACAGTTCTATGTGTAGTGTAAGGTGACATTAGTGTAAGGTGGCATTCATTGTCAATAGCACCCCAACCCATTATACAGTAGAGCCCAATATACTGCAGCAAACCACAATGCATATACCCTGCACACACAGTACTATGCACACTTTTATGTTTGCGATAGAATAGATTTATGTCTGAGAAGCTTATGCTGATTATGAGTTTATTTAATTTTTGCAGTCAAAGATCTGGCTTCTTCAAGGAGGTAGAACCTGTTGATCTTCCCAACTGTCAACTTGTGAAAGGAATTGGTATGTATGCAATAATTTATGAATTTCCATTTGGGCTCCATCGTTGAAGCCCCAACAAAGTCCCTGGCAGAGTCAACATGTATAGAGTAAAGGGAAGAGAGCACCAAACCATAGAGATCTCTCCAGATATGAATTTTGATTCATCACAATGAAGGAGTCCAACAAGAGTTGACAACCCACACGCTTTGGGGGTTAAGCACAAATCCTTTTTCATCGGGTTTTAGATTTATTATGGAATATGGACATTAGGTTAATCCTGGATTTTAGTTCTTTGCAAGCTATAGTTAGAAGCTCAGTTAAATGATCTGGTTGTACATTGTTTGATTTTGACAGGAGTGTAAATTTAATCTAGTATAATTAGGCATTTTAGGAAAAAAAAGTATAGAGGGTGCCATTATTGACTTCTCTGGAGGTACTTCTTGTTCTCTGGCTTTCAAGGTGATACACATGGCGGTGCGTCCATAGTGGGTGCAGGAGCGCTGCCCCCTCTCTCCTGCACCCGTCACTCAACAATAGATAGATTTATGCATTGCATGAAATTATCTATTGTCGCCGCTGCCGCCCACTATTTAGGTGTCCGGCCCCCTGTTGAGCCCCGGCCATCTGAATTACAGCGGTGGGTGTGTTTTGGAAGTGCCTGATTAGAGCCAGAGGCTCTAATAGGCTTCCTGATTAGAGCCTGTGGGCTTCCAAATGGTTAAACAGAGGGCGCACAGGCTGTGCATTCCCTGTTTAAACAATTCTGTGTTAGGGAATCGCTTCCCTAACACTGACCCGCCTCTCAGCCATCCAGGTGCACCAGGTCTGGTTACCGGTCACCTGATTGGCTAAAGTGACAGGCGCTGTGATTGGACGCCTATCAGGTGTCCAATCATAGCAGAGATGACATCTAGGATGGGAGAAAACATCGAGGACTCGGAGGGAGCGTGGAGGAGGACGGCGCTGAAAAAAGCTGACCCGAGAAAGGTAAGTGCCGGGCGGGGGGGCAAACTGGCTGTATTTGATGGGAAAACTGGCTGCATTTGAGGGGTAAACTGTCTGCATTTGAGGGAAAACTGGCTGCATTTGAGGGGCAAACTGGCCGCATTTGAGGGGCAAACTGGCCACATTTGAGGGGCAAACTGGCCACATTTGAGGGGAAACTGGCTGCATTTGAGGGGCAAACTGACTGTATTTTGAGGGGAAACTGGCTGCATTTGAGGGGAAACTGGCTGTATTTGAGGGGAAACTGGCTGCATTTGAGGGGCAAACTGGTTGCATTTGAGGAGAAACTGGCTGCATTTGAGGGCCAAACTGGCTGCATTTGATGGGGAAACTGGCATCATTTGATGGGCACAGTGGCTGCAATTGATCATTTATTTTTTTCAGTTTGTTTGCGCCCCCCCAAAAATTTTGAGCACCAGCTGCCACTGTGATCCAGTGGCTTTCTCAGCCACTGTGATACAGACACATTATTGACCTTCCTCTGGATTTTAAGGTGATCTGACTTTCTGTCTACAAACAATACTTGTTCTGAGTAGGTGACCTAATTTATCTCAAAGCCAGAAACAGGCAACGGTTTATAGCAATAGGCCAGAAATTACAACCTTTGTATGATGGATGGCATTGTTAATAACTATGATTATTACTTGTTTATACAGAGTATGGGTCAGAAGATATTCATCTTCTTCCTAATGGACTGGCATTCATCAGCTCTGTAAGTACAATGTTCCCTTTGTCTGAATGGAAGCTGTCCCAGCTAATGTAATTAGTAGTCATTTTCCAGGTATGTCCTAATAGGTTATATCTCTTTGAAGGGCCTGAAATACCCTAATGTAAAGAGTTTTGCACCAGACAGACCCGGAGAAATATTGTTGGTAGATATGAATGATGACGTCCTTCACCCTGAACCACTACAGCTCAGTGAAGGTGTTGATGCATCTTCATTTAATCCCCATGGGCTCAGTGTGTACATTGATGAGACAGGTAAGGAACTACAACCAAATTATATTCTCCCTTCACTCCCTCTACCCAGTCTGGTGAATTGGATGTTTAGGTATTTATCAGAAGTAGTTTTTCTGTAGAGGAAACCCTCAATTTTGCTCATTAAGCTGCTTAGGCAAAATTTACAATTAAACAAATGATCTACTTTTTGATTTTGTGTTTCTTTGAGTATTTAATTACTTATGTACCTTTGCTTTAAATAGAACTAAACTTTTAATATAAAAATGTATCAGTAGGTAGTCTTTTGGTAGAAGAGACTGTATAAGTGTCTCCTGACAAAAAAACATTTTACTTACACCTGCTAGTGTTTTTTTTTTAAATGTATACTGCATGCAGACTACAGAGTACAGTCCCAGCATACCTGGCATCTATAAAATGATGGGAATTGAGTCAGGTGTGAGATGAATGAACACTAGCACACTTACTTCATCAATGACATCATTAGAGGTCACCGAATGGGTGAAACAATAAATTACCAGGCATGAAACAAGAGGGTAAGAACATGGCAGCAGTGGGAATTGAGTATAAATGGGGAGTCTGGATCATGTATTGGTGAAGAAGAGCAACTGACCTAGTGCTGAAGAAGATACCTATCCTCTTCCACGGATTAAAAAATCCATATCTGTCCTAGGACAGGCCAAATATTTCTTCATATTTGATCTTGCCAGGTATTGACAGATCACTGTTCCCAAGGCAGACTAAAACATATAAAAAGAAAAGAAGGGCGTACCGACCTTGTGCATTACCATTGGCAAGGTTTTATTCATAAAATGTACAGATAAAATAACTACCCACAAACAAGCTTAAAATCTGGCTTAACAACCCTCCGACAGTAGCAAATTATAGCTTCAAATGCCTACGACCTGGACCAGATGACCGGGGGAACCAGACGGCATCAATCACGGACCCTCTTCCTCAGAGCCACAGACTATCACTGTGGCTCTGAGGAAGAGGGTCTGCCCTCATAACGCGTAGGCCGTGATTGATGCTGTCCGGTCCCCCCGGTCATCTGATCCAGGTCGCAGACATTTGAAGCTATCATTTGCTACTGTTGGAGGGTTGTTAAGCCAGATTCTAAGATCGTTTGTGAGTAGTTATTTTATCTGTACATTTTATGAATAAAACCTTGCCATTGGTAATGCACAAGGTCGGTGCGCCCTTCTTTTCTTTTTATATGTGTTAGCCTCAAGAATACCCATTGTTCTGAGGAGGGCAGCAAGACTGTAGTCATACCCTACTTCATTGGAAGGCTCTGGTTGTGCCACTTAGCGACTGGGCTCCCGAGCGCAGGAGAAAGTTTGTGTTTTTGCCAAGGCAGACTAGCCAAGGACTGCTTTCATTGCTTACATGGTGTTATGTCTGCCACATTCCGGAGGACGATGGAACATTGCCTTGGGTACATGAACCCAGATAGTATCTGTCACAGAACCCCGTCGCACTCCGCTTGAGTGCTTCCATCAGTACACTGCTTCCTCCAGTCTGGAACTTCAGATATCAGATATTACAGCCACATGTCATAACCAAGAACCAGGCAAGACTAGCTCAGTTACAAACTGGATCATGGAATGTTTATTTAAACAAGAATACAGGGTTTTATACACTTGAGAAGGAAGTCACTCACCACATTAACAATGACCCAAATATTTACCAAAAACATCACACAATGGCTGGCTAATCCAATCATAGAGGATCCTTAAGTGTTTAGTCATTAGCCACCTGGATGACTCAGTTCCCACCCAGACTATTCAGAGATTCCATTCCAGGTCAGACTTGCTGTCACCGAGCTCCCGAGTACAATACACATTAGCATAAGTATAAACACAGAACCCCTTCAGACAATAGCAGGTGACCTCGGTAGCAGACTCTCCGTCTCCTACACATTTCCAGGACAATGTGACCAGCACTTTCAATTAACATGTATAGTTCAGAATCAAACAAACCAGGAATAGACTTTATATATTTCCTGGGAGATATTGTGGATAAATATTACTGTCTCAGCTGAAGTAATCCAAACCACGTTCTCTGTGTCCATCATTAGAGAATGATCTGCTCTCTCCCTGGGCCATAGTCAGTGGGTAAGAGGCCTGCTCCTAGTCCTCTCCAGAAGCCCCTATCTTGGTGAGGTCTGTCACAGTATCCTCATCTATCTGGATGATGTAATGGTGTTTTAGGCTACCATCTTTTGCACTTTTTGTTATTCATAATATATATGTATTGGTTGGTCAGAAAAAACATATCTGACCTTTGACTCTTTCATTTAGATGGCACGGTCTACCTTTTTGTCGTGAATCACCCTGACTACAAAAGCTGTATTGAAATATTTAAATTTGACGAGAAGCAGAAATCTCTCCTATACCTGAAGACCATTAAACATCCATTATTGCACAGGTACTGGCAATGACCTGAAACCACATCAACATTTTGAGAAAGACTGTATGAAAAAACATAAAGAGGGCCTACTAAGTATATTTATATTTATTTAGCTTTTTGTTTGAACTGTATAAGCCATCTCGCCACTTGTTTTAACCCTAGGTTTTATCATATTATCTCAGCCTTTCTGTACATTTTTATACCAGACCACTGCTAAAATCAATTCATTGGTGGTCAGTAGGAAAAATGCCCATAACATTGGTGATCAGTGGAAAGAATGCCCCCTTTCAGACTAAAAAGAACTTCAGACCCAAGATCTTTTGTGTCATGCAAGTGACTTTGACTCCAAAACTGTGCAGGCATCATCAAATGGGAGATCAATTAGCCACAGGTCAAGGAACTCCAAGCAAAATTTGGAGGAACTCTAGGGCTCCACGGAACCTTGGTTAAGAATGGCTGCTCATGCTAATGCCAAAGTTGAGCAGTCTTTTAAAAATCCTTAAATGTTACATTACTCAAAATAGAGCATGAAACAATAGTCTCTATCTCAATCTTGAATAATCATTAAATCCAGCAATGTGTATTACTCAGTACTCCAAGGGGTCTATTTTAAAAAAAACAGACACCTCATGGTGCTTGCTCTGGGCAAGTCCTTTACTTTCAGTACTGTGTCTTAGAAAAGTATTTTATCCATTTGAGAAAAGTATTTTTTTTTTCACAGTGTGAATGAGATTCTTGCAGTTGGACCGGAGAGCTTTTACGCCACTAATGATCATTATTCTGAGAGTGCGCATATGAAATTTCTAGAGGGCTTCCTTGGATTAAAGTTGACAAATGTGGTCTATTACAGTCCCGGGGATGTCCGAGAAGTGGCATCGGAACTTTACAGTGCCAATGGAATCGCCATATCAAATGACAAAAAGTATGTCATCTCTTATTAATTTCTAATAATAATTGGCGTTTGTTCACAATATTTTTTTTTCTTTTTAAGGTTTATCTATGCTGTTGACCTCACAGGTCACACAGTCAATGTCTATGAGAAACATGCAGATTGGTCCCTAACTTTTGTAAAGGTAATTACGTTTTAGATATTGGTTTTAATCAGTTCATTTATTAATGTTTTTTAGGAGTTTTAGTCGCAGTGGTAGTATTGGTCTTTCTTTAATTCTGTGTCTCTTTCCCACTCTCTCTGTCTCTCTCTTTCTTTTAAATTCAAATTCTATTTGTAGACTATCCCATGGTAGACTCTTTAGACACACTACCTGGTATATACCGCACTTTTTTTCTTCAGTTGAACGTGCTACCTTTTTTGAAGATTTGTGTCGGGAGACCTCGTATATATCACACCTTTTATCTCAATTGTACAAAATCCTAATTGCTTCTCCTGAAGGTTTTTCCCCTTCCTTCATCCATAAATGGGAGAGTGGGTTGCATGTGGGGTAACTCTCGCTCGGAGCGGGCCATGTGAAACACGAGCGGCCATGTGAAACATCTATTTAGGGCAGTTCTCCGACTTAGAGATGGTCCTCAATATGTGCAGTAATAGAGCGCAGAGTTCCTCTAAAAAAGGACTTCTCCCATGTCACTGCACACTGTACTTGTATGTTTGAATTAGGAGAGACGTGCTGAGCCAGCGCCAACTCCACCAGTCCAGCGTAACTCCACATTTGTAATTCTGTTGTAACCCCCTTTTTGGTGATCACTGTAAACTAATGTATTGTATGTAATTTTACAGTTTTCACGGTGCAATCCGTACTTATGATGCTTATGCTGTTTATGGAGTTAAAAGATTAACCTCTGTGGTGTTCAACCTTATTGCACACCTTTGAGGCAAAATAAATAAAAGTACTGCACCCGTCAGAAGCTCTCCTCTCGTTATTTACTCAAAGCCAATGGGGCGGCTACAGTGAAAACTTGTCGCTGAGGTGGAGACTCAACGCCACATCTCTGTCATCACCGGCTGCGTCGCTGTTTTCATCAAACTGCGAGTAAAGGCTTCCCAACACCTCGCAAGGACACGTGCAGACGCCATCTTAACAACAGAGACTAGGCTGAAAAGTAAACGCGTCACATGGACATTTAAATATAGCGGGCTGTTTTATATGTGGTTCGGAAATCGCCTTTAATTAGTACACAAACCATATAATGAATATTTTACTAGCGCAATTGTAGCAATTTCGTAGCAATTTTTGGTCTGCTGTTACCCCACTGTTCTCCGTGTTGGCTCAAAGTCTAGGGTTAAAAGTTGCATAAAACACGATCGCCAGTCACTGAGTCTTTTCCAATGCTTTTTTATTAATCACAACGTTAGCAGAATGAGGGATGGAGGATTAGGGGGAGTTCAGGTACCTGGTGCAGATCACTGAGAAACTTGAGATCCTGGAGACAGGTATACTTGCTGTCACTGGATCTTGCTCACCTGGATAGGCCCCTCTCACTGGCCTAGCAGCCGGGATGATGCACGGACAAAATGAAAAGTCTCTACCACAGACTTGGTAATCAGAATTTCCAAAGTTCAAGCACAACTGCACAGTATAAGAAAGTCCTTTAAGCCGACCCGGCAATACTGTGAGGCAGATTGGTCGGGATGCATCCTCCACTTGAGGGCCCAGGCTCCTCTCGAGATACCAGCCTTCCGCTGCGTTTTCTGCAAGATGAGTCCTCCCCTGGTTCCTGCAATTGCTCAGCTTCTTCCCGCAGGACAGACAGCACAGGATCACCCTCGAACCTGTAGGTCCCAGATAGCTTCTGGGCCTACCTTCAGTAACGAAAGCCTCAGGCCAGCAGGCCCCGAGGCAGAAGAGGAGTTGTCACATACCTCCGGCCAAGGTGGCCAGGAGGTGAGAAGGCCTCCCCAAAAGTGGCATCCGCCCCTTAAGTACCCTCTCCCAGCATGCCCAACGGTATCAACCTCCCACTAGGTTGCCTCTGGGAAAAAGCACCCAATACGCCTCGGCTTGTTGTACCTTCCAACACGAACCAGAGGTGGCAGCGACACCTGCTGGTAACCGCGGAAAATACACCCAACTCAGCCAAAGCTGGAACATAGGCCAATTTAGCCAAAACATGGAATCTGAACTAACTACAGTTCAGACATCCCACTAAATTTAGATAATAGCGCCTGGTCAACAGGAGCAGGGCGCTACATAATGATTGTTATTATATTCGTGATATGAGTGCCTAGTGTCAAATTGTATGCAATGCTATCTCCTAAATTCCTAATCCACTAAACTATTGTTAATTACGTAAAGGGTAAATTGTCTGGTTAAAAAATATCAGCAGTATTTTGTTTAACAACATTTTGTCGTATGGTATGCATTGTTTGCTAATCTTATAAATTACAAGTGTAAATGCCTATTTTCTTTCGTAGTCTATTGGTAGCAAGTTTGAGCCAATTCTCAGATTAGGTTTAGGCACACACACACACTTGAAAGGCAAAGGCACACCAGAACAAAATGTTGTCACCCACTAAAGAAACAAAGACAAACCCACCGAGTCACAACAAGTGCAGTATAGCTCCAGAGAGTGAAGATTAACAGAAAAGGGCGAAGAAATGCACAAAGAAATAGTTAAGAAAAATTAAATAGCATTCAACAAGGCGTATGACTCTTGGAAGGAGCTAGCAAAAGAAATTAGAACAAAGTTAAAGAACTTCTGCTTAGCCGAAGACCTGGGAACAAGAATGGAGGAGATTAAAGCCAAAGAACCGTTAGTACACCAACAGTGTGAGTCCCTTTGCCATAATCATTCCACTACCTCATACGTTGTTAAAAGAATGGATGCATGCACAATGTTAACAGCTGAAATCTGCAACCTCACCAGCAAACGGCTAGAGAATGTGGAGGAAACCTTTAATGATCAACTTGAGAAGGAAAGAGTGAGGGTGGTACTTAATAAAGAAGATCACGAGTCAGTCTTTGGAAACACAGAAACTGTCCTCTCAGTGTCGTTACTAGACTCTAGCTCAAGCTCAAGAGTAGGGATGAGCTCGGTGTTCGAGTCGAACATACGTTCGACTCGAACATCGGCTGTTCGATCGTTCGACGAAGATCGAACGATTTGGGCCGTTCGCGCCTAATTCGAGTGACGCGAACGGCCCACAATGCACTACGCCATCGCAGTGTCATCCAGGCGCTGTGATTGGCCAAGCATGCACTGTGACCCCGCATGCTTGGCCAATCACAGCGCCGCAGCGAGGAGAGCAATGATTGGCCACAGGCAGGATGCCTGTGGCCAATTATTGCTGAGGGTGTTTAGTACACGCCCCACACTATAAAAGGCCGCCAGCACGGCGGCCTAGTGTAGTGTGTTCCGGAGCAGGGAAAGAGAAGCATAGGCAGGGACAGTGACATTTTTTTTTTCTTGCTTAACCTGGATTCCTTTAGTTTAGGGAAAGAGAAGGATAGGTAGGGAGAGTGTCAGTGTGTTTTACTGTGCTAATCCTTGTTTGTAGGGACAGGGAAGGACAGTGAGGGAAATTCTCCTTGTGCTATACTGTGCTAAAGCATTGATCATCAACCATCTTTAAAAAAACATTTTTTCTAGGGACAGAAAACTATAGGTAGGGAGAGTGTCAGTGTGTTTTACTGTGCTAATCCTTGTTTGTAGGGACAGGGAAGGACAGTGAGGGAAATTCTCCTTGTGCTAAAGCATTGATCATCAACCATCTTTAAAAAAACATTTTTTATAGGGACAGAAAACTATAGGTAGGGAGAGTGTCAGTGTGTTTTACTGTGCTAATCCTTGTTTGTAGGGACAGGGAAGGACAGTGAGGGAAATTCTCCTTGTGCTATACTGTGCTAAAGCATTGATCATCAACCATCTTTAAAAAAACATTTTTTCTAGGGACAGAAAACTATAGGTAGGGAGAGTGTCAGTGTGTTTTACTGTGCTAATCCTTGTTTGTAGGGACAGGGAAGGACATTGAGGGAAATTCTCCTTGTGCTATACTGTGCTAAAGCATTGATCATCAACCATCTTTAAAAAAACATTTTTTATAGGGACAGAAAACTATAGGTAGGGAGAGTGTCAGTGTGTTTTACTGTGCTAATCCTTGTTTGTAGGGACAGGGGAGGACAGTGAGGGAAATTCTCCTTGTGCTATACTGTGCTAAAGCATTGATCATCAACCATCTTTAAAAAAACATTTTTTATAGGGACAGAAAACTATAGGTAGGGAGAGTGTCAGTGTGTTTTACTGTGCTAATCCTTGTTTGTAGGGACAGGGAAGGACAGTGAGGGAAATTCTCCTTGTGCTATACTGTGCTAAAGCATTGATCATCAACCATCTTTAAAAAAACATTTTTTATAGGGACAGAAAACTATAGGTAGGGAGAGTGTCAGTGTGTTTTACTGTGCTAATCCTTGTTTGTAGGGACAGGGAAGGACAGTGAGGGAAATTCTCCTTGTGCTATACTGTGCTAAAGCATTCCTCATCAACCATCTTTAAAATCCTTGTTTTTTGGACAGTCAGGGAAATTGTCATTGTGCTATTCTGTGCGAAAGCAATCATCCTCAACCTTATTTAGAAATCCTTAAGTAAAGGGACAGAGAAGGACACCTGAAGGTAGCCCTTATTGCTTTTTTCCCATCTCCCTGCAGGCCATCCATTAGAATGTCTGGAAGGCAAACAAGGAGAGGCAGACAGTCAGGAGGCAATAAAAGAGGGCAAGCAGGCTCTGTGTCTGGGGGCAACAGTGCTGGTCGTGGACGCGGTGCATTGTCATCAGCACATGGCCATGGGACACGCTTGTCCTTCTTTTCGGCAGCTGGACATGTTGAGCCACATCATGCCGAAGACTTGGTAGAGTGGATGACCAAGCCCTCCTCCTCCTCCTCATCCTCTCTCACCCAGGCTCAGGGTACTGGCAAAGCAGCTGCCAAAGCGTCCTCTTCCCTGGTATCAATGTCAGACTCATCATCAGTCACTCCTTCCCTAGACCCACCATGTCCTCCTCCTGAGGAGTCCCCCGAACTGTTTGAGCACAGTGTTGGGTACATGCTCCAGGAGGATGCCCAGCGTTTCGAAGGGTCTGATGAAACCCAGCTACAGGAAGGCAGTAGCGTGAGAGCAGACAGAGGGGATGCTCAAGAAGGACACCAATCTGGCAGTCATGTTCCAGCAGCTGCAGCATACTGCCAGATTGGCTCCAGTGATGAGGAGGGAGGGGATGATGAGGTCACTGACTCCACATGGGTGCCTAATAGGAGAGAGGAGGAGGAGGAGGATGAGGAGGAGGCACATCTCCAACGAGGCAGGATGCCCTTTGGTGGCCAGCGTAAGGGCAGTACACCAACGGAATCACACCGCAGAGCTCCGCCTGTGCAGGGCGCTGCCTCTGCCCGTCATTCAAAAAGTTCTTTGGTGTGGGCCTTTTTTGAGGCTAGTGCATCAGATCGCACAGCTGCTGTTTGCAACATATGTCTCAAGCGTATATCGCGTGGCCAAAACATCAGCCGCTTGGGTACCACATGCCTGACCAGACATATGTTGACCTGCCATGCAGCTCGTTGGCAAGCCTACCTCAAAGACCCACACCAAAGAACAAAGCGGACCTCTCCTTGCACCGCATCAGCTGGGATCTCCAACCCCACTATAACTTCAGTCCTCTCTGAAACATGCACTGAGAGGAATGAAGGTGTAGAATTAGGTGTGTCACAGCCAAGTACTTGCGGCCACTCTGCTAGCAGTACACCGACGTCCGATTCTAGCAGGCAAATTTCCCTGCCCCAGCTGCTGGACCATCGAAAGAAGTTCACTCCCAGCCATCCACATGCCCAGCGGTTGAATGCTAGCTTGGCTAAATTGCTAGCGCTTCAACTGCTGCCTTTTCAGTTGGTAGACTCGGCCCCCTTCCGTGAGTTTGTGCAATGTGCGGTTCCTCAGTGGCAGGTTCCCAAACGCCACTTTTTCTCACGGAAGGCTATTCCGGCTCTCTACCGGCATGTGGAAGGCAATGTCTTAGCCTCGCTGGACAGGGCGGTCAGCGGTAAGGTGCATATTACCGCTGACTCATGGTCCAGCAGGCATGGACAGGGACGTTACCTTTCTTTCACGGCCCATTGGGTCACTCTTTTGGCAGCTGGGAAGGATGCAGGACAAGGTGCAGTAGTGTTGGAGGTTGTTCCACCGCCACGCCTCCAAAATGCTACTACTGGTTGTGACACACCTCTCTCCTCCACCCCCTCCTCTTCTTCCATGGCCTCTTCCTGTGCTTTGTCCTCTGAACCAGCGGTGCTCCATAGCCGTTCAAGGGGCTACGCAAGTACGCAGGCAAAAAGATGCCATGCCGTGCTTGCGCTGGTGTGTTTGGGGGACAGAAGCCACACTGGGGCAGAGGTCCTGTCTGCTCTGCAGGGCCAGGCCGAGAGGTGGTTGACGCCACGCCAGCTTAAGCCAGGAATGGTGGTTTGCGACAATGGCACCAACCTCCTCTCCGCCCTCCGACAGGGACAACTGACCCATGTGCCCTGTGTGGCTCACGTCCTTAACCTGGTGGTGCAGCGGTTCTTGGGCAGGTACCCGGGCTTACAGGATGTCCTGAGGCAGGCCAGGAAAGTCTGTGTGCATTTTCGCAGATCTTATAATGCCAGTGCTCGCCTGGCTGAGCTGCAAAAGGAGTTGAACCTGCCCAAGAACCGCCTTATACGTGACATGCCCACCAGGTGGAACTCAACGTTGGCCATGCTGCAGCGGCTGCACACGCAGCAGAGGGCCATCAATGAGTACCTGTGCAACTACGGCACCAGGACAGGGTCAGGGGAGCTTGGTTTTTTTTCTCCACGCCAGTGGGGCATGATCAGGGATGCATGCACTGTCCTGGCACCATTTGAGGAGGCCACGAGGATGGTGAGCAGTGACAGTGCATGCATCAGTGACACTGTACCTCTTGTCCACCTGTTGGAGCACACGCTGCGTGGAATAATGGACAGGGCACTTGAGGCAGAACAGAGGCAGGAAGAGGAGGACTTCCTTGCCTCTCAAGGCCCCCTTTACCCAGACAGTGTTCCTTCTGTCCCACCCATCGCACAGGAAGAGGAGGAGGAGGAGGAGGATTGTGTCAGCATGGAGGTGGAGGCTGGCACTCAGCATCATCAGCAGCAGTCTTTTAGGGATGATTTACAGTCCCAAGAAACCAGTGGACTTGTACGTGGCTGGGAGGAGGTGGCTGCGGATCATGTCGTCCTTAGTGACCCAGAGGACTCCGGACCGAATGCCTCAGCTAACCTACGCTGCATGGCCTCCCTGATCCTGCAAAGTCTGCGGAAGGATCCTCGTATTCTTCGGATCAAGGAGAGGGACCATTACTGGCTGGCCACTCTCCTTGATCCACGGTACAAGGGTAAGGTTGCGGACCTTATGTTACCGTCGCAGAGGGAGCAGAGGATGAGACAACTCCGGGAGGCCTTGCAGAAAGGTCTGTGCAACGCGTTCCCAGAGACTGGGAGGTTACAAACTCCTGGTCCTGGACAACGAGTTGCTGAGGCTTCGGCCAGTCAAAGAAGGAGCGGTGGGGAAGGTGGCCGTCTGACCGATGCGTTCAGACAATTCTTTAGTCCGCAGCCCCAAAGTATGATCGGTTCCAGCAACCATCGCCAGCGTCTGATAAACATGGTGCAGGAATATCTAGGGGCAAGGTCAGACTTGGACACCTTCCCCACCGAAAATCCTCTGGCTTACTGGGTCTTGAGGATGGATCACTGGCCAGAGCTTGCACAGTATGCAATTGAGCTACTGGCCTGTCCTGCATCCAGCGTTCTTTCGGAACGCACATTCAGTGCTGCTGGAGGATTTGTCACGGATCACAGGGTGCGCCTGTCCACCGACTCGGTTGATCGACTGACTTTCATCAAGATGAACCAGTCTTGGATCACCACCAGCTACCACACACCTGATGCTGATATAACAGACTAATTGATTTTAACATGTCACATCCCTTCAAGACTGATGCTGATGCTGAGTGCCTGTGCTGTTATGTTGACTGGCTATCCTCCTCCTCCGAGTCCTCAATGATACGATTGATGATGATAGCTTGGAAGATCATTTTTGTTTATGGGTGCCGCCACCAGTGGCTAAGGCCCAATTTTTCAGCCCCTGTTTAACAGGGGCGTGTCATTACAATTTTTGAAGCAATACTTTGCAACAGGGCTCATTGCTGTGCTCCAAGTACAGTATCTGTGAGGGGTTGCAGTGTTGTGCCACCAGTGCCTAAGGCCCAATTTTTCAGCCCCTGTTCGACAGGGGCATGTAATTACAATTCTTGATCTAATAATTCACAGCAGGGCCCATTGCTGCACCCACCAAGAGTAACTCTGAGGGCTTACAGTGTTGTGGCAACGCCACCACCACCACCACCACGAAAGGCCCAATTTTTCAGCCCCTGTTCAAAAGGGGCATGTAATTACAATTCTTGATCTAATAATTCACAGCAGGGCCCATTCCTGCACCCACCAAGAGTAACTCTGAGGGCTTACAGTGTTGTGGCAACACCACCACCACCACCACCACCACGAAAGGCCCAATTTTTCAGCCCCTGTTCAACAGGGGCATGCAATTACAATTCTTGATCTAATAATTCACAGCAGGGCCCATTGCTGCACCCACCAAGAGTAACTGTCAGGGCTTACAGTGTTGTGGCACCAGCACCACCATCAAAGGCCCAATTTTTACTACCACTGTTCAACAATTATATGTAATTACAGTTCCTGATATAACAGTTGACAGCAGGGCGTTCCAGCACCAACCAAGAGTAACTGTGAGTGCTTACAGTGTTGTGCCAACACCAACAACTAAGGGGCCTATTTCTGCACAGTATATACGGCAGGTCCCTACTTTCAAACATCCAACTTACAAACGACTCCTACTTGCAAACGCAAGAAGACAACAGGAAGTGAGAGGAAATCTACCCCTAGGAAGGAAAATTCTCTCCTGTAAGAATTAATATGGGAGAAAGGTGTCTCCTCTGTACTGATGCTTTATCACCAATCCTTGTTTCAAGAAAAACACCACATTTCAAAAACAGTTGTCATTGGGACGGAAAGTGAGGTGAAATGTTCTGAACAGGGGCACAGACAGCAAAACAAATGTTACAGGGGTGATAACCCTTACCTATGTTTTCCAAAAAGTTTAAAAATAGATTTTTGGGCTGGAGCTACACTTAAACAATGTACCTGTTCAAAATTACAAACACATTCTACATAAGAACAAACCTACAGTCCCTGTCTTGTATGCACCGCCTGTATACGGCTGTTCAGAGTATATAGGGCCTTTTTTATTTTGTGTGCGGTGTTCCCCTTAATATCCATACAAGACCCAAAGGGGCTGGTAATGGGCTGGGGTAGGGGGGGGGGGGGGTCATGGGGTAGCTATGCCATTTTTCTTAAAGATTTTCATCCATATTACCGGGACCAGACATTACATTAAAGCCGCAAGCAGTTTTAAATGGCTTTTTTTTCCTTTAGAAGTGTCATTTTGTGCAGGGACAGTTCTAAACACGGGAAACACGTGGCACTTCACAGGCATACTTTAGACACCCCCCAGGTACGATATTTAAAGGAATATTTGACTTTTTTTTTTTCACTTTATGCATCATTAAAATGACTGCTCCCGAAAAACGACCGTTTTTAAAACTTCTTTTTGCATTGATACATGTCCCCTGGTGCAGAACCCGGGTTCCCAAACCCTTTTTAGGACAATAACATGCATAATAGTCGTTATAATTAGCACTTTAGAATTCGAACGTTCGCATCCATTGTATTTAATAGGGTTCTAATGTTCGTACGAACGTTCGGTCCGTTCGCGGGTTCTGGTGCGAACCGAACCCGGGGGTGTTCGGCTCATCACTACTCAAGAGCCACTTCAAAATCTTCTAGCAAATGCACAGACGCAGAAGCTGACCTTGCAGCCAAGATAGAACAAGCTAAGCTGAGCAAAATGGAAGCAGAAATTAAGCTTAGGTTATGAGAGGAAAAGGCAAGACTGCAACAGTAACTAGCAGAAAATGAAGTCAAGGTATCTGCAGCAAGAGTGTCAGGGATCAGATGGGAGACTGATTTGATGAGGTCGGCCTCTTTTATATCTCTTGTCCTGGCTCCGCTGAGGGTGAGACAGAGGAAGCCGAAGCACAAGAGGGACACAAGTGCCTGGAGCAGGAGGTCCCGGGGGAACAGCTTGGCAGGGTTCAGCGGCCTGGAGTAGACTGTGGTGTGCAGAGCAGGAACAGGAAACAGCCAGGCAGGTAACCGAGAGTTAACAGCAACCAGGGACATAGACAGGAGCAAGGTCTCAGGGATAGCCAGGTTCGTCAGCAGGCGGGCAGTGAGGTACCAAATCATAGACAGAGCCAGAGCTAGGAACAGAGCCAGGTCAGAGATGGGCAACAGAACAGGAACAGAACACAGAGCCAAGGTCAAGTGCAAGCCCGGTCAAAATACTGGGAGGACACACAGGATCAGAGCAGGATTCAGGAACACAGCTGAAGATCAGTCAGCAAAGCACAGGAGCCAAGACTCCCTTTAAATAGGCCGTCTGGCGCCAAGGGGAATTAGGCTCACGTGTGTGCACATGCACGCGAGAGCCGTTCTACGGCAAAGACTATGTGCTTGTGCACGTCTATGTGCAAAACCTCTCACAGGAATTTCCTGACAAAGATTGAAAGCTTACAACGCCTATGATAGTTTTGAATATTGTGAACAGGAGACAGACTACAAGGTACAAAACCTTTACAAAAAAAATGAACAACAAACCTCATTGTATCCGAAAGCTGTGCCATTTTAACCTTCAAATACACCACTTGAGGTGTCAAGACCACAAGAAGAAGGTAGTCTAATTCCAGGACTTGCAAGTCTGCTCATCTCCAACCGTCTCCCTATACCTGAACCAACTGTATTTACAGGTGATCCTTTAAAGTTCATAGATTGGAAGATATCTTTTATGGCGCTGATTGATCAAAAACCAATCCCTGTGTGCGAAAAAATGCTGCACTTGAAGAGGTATCTCGGTGGTGAAGCTCATAAGGCAGTGGAAAGTTTCTTCTATCGGAATTCAGAAGACGCTTATCTAGGTGCCTGGGGAATCCTACAGGACAGGTATGGAGGTCCATTCATAGTGCAAAGAGCTTTCAGAGAAAGGCTGACTAAACGGCCAAAGATATCAGCAAACGACTATGTAGCATTAAGAGTTGTGTAGAGGCCATTCCCCATGTTAAAGGCCTAGCTATTCTAAATGATTGTGAAGAAAACCACAAGCTTCTCAAGAAACTGCCTGAATGGGTCGTGCGTAGATGGAGTCGCATTGTTGTGGACAAATTAGACAAGTCTCAAGAATACCCAACCTTTGCTTGTTTCACAGAGTTTCTGCAGAAGCAAGCCAAGATAGCATGCAACCCCATTGCCTCCCCCTTCCTCCTCAGTACCAAGACCACAGATGAGAGAATTCCCAAAAGAGCCAAGGCGCTCAACACAAACACTCAAATGAAGCCCTTCACCTACAGTGTTCCAGAGATCTCAGCTTCAAGACCAAAACCACCTTGCCTAATCTGCAAAGGCAAGACGCACAGTGTCGCTAAATGTCTGACTTTTGCAGCAAGGAATATCGAAGAAAGGAACGCCTTTATTTATGAAAACCACCTCTGCTTTAGTTGCTTAAGAAAGGGCCATACTTCAAAGGACTGCAAAGGAAGACACACATGTAGCATACAGTATGTAGTCGTCGTCATCCAACCTGTTTGCACATACAGAGAAACACTGAGCCTGTCAAAACACCAAATGATGATTCAGTAGCTACGGAAGAACTGCATTGTTCCAGTTCTGTTGTCAGCTGTGGCAGAGCCTTAGAGAGAAATCCTCACTTATGCCTTACTTGATACGCAGAGTGATTCAACCTTTATTTTGGCAGACCTGGTATCTAAGCTAAGTGTGAGCACCAAGCCGTTACAGCTAAAGCTCAGAACCATGACAGCCATTGATACAGTTACAGTATATCAAGCAAAATTGCTGCAAGTGCGTGGTTTCAACTCTAAAGCTGTAGTCCAACTCCATCAAGCCTATACGAGAGAGTTCATTCCAGTAGATAAGTCTCACATCCCCACCAAGGAGACTGCACTTCAGTGGCCACACCTCAAGCATTTGGCAAACAAGTGTAGCACACAGACCCCACTTTCCTCTGCCAATAGCGGGGCACACCTGCTACTTGCCCGGTATCCCCTCCCTGTGTATAGAGAGGAGCGAGTGGTGTTATTGTTGGGTCTTGCAGCAATTACCTCTCTAGAGTGGATCCCTTCTCTCCGTTGTCTAGGCAGAAATCTTTCAGAATAAGGCCAATGTCCACTCAGGAGTAAAACCCAATCAGCAAGGTTTTATTCTTTATACTTGAGGTAAACTTGAAGAGAGAGAGTAGGATGTTGAGAAAGTAGGGGAAGGTTCCGGCACGCAACACTTAGAGCTCAGTGTCAGTCTTTCGTCGCCACTCAAGCCTGAGTGGGTGTTGCTCACCCGGATAGTCCCTTTGAGAGCAGTCCTAGCAGCCGGGATGGAGCATGGATAATAGAGACGATGAATCCCTCTTTAGGCGAGTTTCCAGGCCTCTTCCCGAGACAGCAGTACCGTCGCTAATCTCCTCTGGGATTGATTCTCCCCTGGACTCCTTTTCTAAAGGTGAGCTCCCTACAATTGGGCAGCCTGGGATTCTTCTCTGAGGTGTAGGCCCTTGCCAGCAGAGCCGAGCCTACATTGCAGCATCGAAACCTCGGGCTGAAGGTGCCCGAGGCCCAAACACACTCGCGCACCTCGTGCTATGTGGGCCACGAGGCACACTTACAGGACTGAAGGTCCCCTGGAATGCCTCACGCCTAATGGCGTCTGTCCCTTATGTACCCTCTCCCAGCATGCACAGCGGGTTGACCACGCCCACTGCACAGCTGCCGAGAGAGGACACCCAAGGTTCTGTGATGCCCCCTGTAGTTCAACCTATGCCGGCGGTGACAGTGCCACCTAGAGAACACTACAGCCAGGCAGTATCACACCCAGAGCAGAAGCAATAATGAATCAGTGATTGGTCTGAGCCCAACTACCGGCTCAGACTACCCCTAAATTTCCACATAGCACCCCCAAATATTGGGGGGGGGCGCTACACAAGTTACAGCCACTTCAAGACTGCGAAGTCGGACTATTAATCGGTTACAATTGCCCATCAGCACTGGCTCCCTTGGAGGTCGTTACTGGCTCAGAAGATGAACCCTTTGCTCAAAAAACTATGCTCAGCTGGAGCATCATAGGATCAGCAAATCAACATCTTGATAGACAAGGTAGCCAGAGCTTTGTACACAGAGTCACAGTAAAAGAAATGCCAATGCCTCCGGTCACTGATGTGTTAAAGGCTCTAGAAATTGACTTCTCTGAAAGAAATTATGAATATAAGTATGTGTCTCAAGATGACTTTCGTTTTGTGCAGTTTCTCGCTGAAACCATAATGAAAAGGAAAGATGGACACTATGAGATGCCGTTACCCTTCAAAGTCAACAGTCAACCGGCACTACCAAACAATAAGAGGCTGGCCATTATTCGACTTCAACATCTAAAGAAAAAGTTAAAGGCCAATAAACAGTACTACAAACACTACACTGCATTCATGGAAGAAACGATCAGAAAAGGTGATGCAGAACCAGCCTTTTCATTATCAGAGGAAGAAACAGTGTGGTGCATCCCACATCACTTGGTTTATCACCCCAAGAAGCCAGACAAGTTAAGAGTCGTCTTTGATTGTTCAGCAAAGTTTCAAGGCATCCCCCTAAACACCTTAATGACAGGTCCCGACCTGATAAATTCTCTAGTGGGAGTCCTACAGTAGGTGCCGCCGATATTGTGTCAATCTCGCCGATTCTAGCGGCGAGATTGACACCCTATGAGCTCCGTCGCGAGAGCCAGCGCCGAGCTGTCTCGTCATCGGGAAAGGAAAAAAATGTTCCTTTCAGGATGAGCGACACGCATTGCCCATAGGCGGGGATCCGACGTGGATTCCCGCCAATACCAGGCACTGCGTTTGGTATGAATCCTGAGCGGGAACTCCACGCCAATTTTTAAAGAAAAAACCAGCGTGGGTTCCCCCTCCAGGAGCATACCAGGCCCTTGGGTCTGGTCTGGATTTGAAGGGAAACCCTACGCTGAAAAAACGGCGTGGTGGTCCCCCTCAAGATCCAAACCGGACCCTTATCCGAGCACGCAACCTGGCAGGCCGCAGGGGAAGAGGGGGGGGTCGAGAGAGCGGCCCCCCCTCCCTCCTGAACCGTACCAGGCCGCATGCCCTCAACATGGGGGGTTTGGTGCTCTGGGGTAGGGGGGCGACCTGCGGCCCCCCCACCCCAGAGCACCCTGCCCCCATGTTGATGAGGACAGGGCCTCTTCCCGACAACCCTGGCCGTTGGTTGTCGGGGTCTGCGGGCGGGGGGCTTATCAGAATCCGGGAGCCCCCTTTAATAAGGGGGCCCCCAGATCCCGGCCCCCCACCCTATGTGAATGAGTATGGGGTACATCGTACCCCTACCCATTCACCTGGTGGAAAAAAATGGCAATAAAAACACAACACCGTTTTTAAAAGTATTTTATTGCACAGCTCCAGGGGTCTTCTTCCAACTTCGGGGGTCTCCGGTGTCGTCGCCGCGCTCTCCGGTTCTTTCTTCTGCCGGGCCACCGCTATCTTCTTCCAACTCTTTTGCTAGCGGGGCCCGGTCTTCTCCGTCGCCTTCTCCCCTATTCTTCTCCCCGGTTCTTTCTTTCTTCCGCCGGGCCTCCGCTAACTTCTTTTAGCTCTTTTGCTAGCGGAGGTCCGGTCTTCTCCGTCGTCTCGTCCGGCTCTCCGTTGTCCTTCTGCCGGCCCCTCCACTACCTTCTTGTAGCTCTTTTGCTAGTGGAGGGGCCGGTCTTCCCGTCGTCGCCGTCGGCGTCTTCTTCCCTCTTCTCCTCCTCGATGTTGACTCGTCGCTTCCTCTCTCGGTGATGCTAAATCTTCGGTCTGCAGAGATTAATATAGGCTTCTCATGACGTTACAGTCACATGCTCCGGGGCACATGGCCCCGAAGCATGTGACTGTGACGTGTTGGGAACATGTGACTGTGACGTCATGAGAAGCCTATATTAATCTCTGCGGACCGAAGATTTAGCATTACTGCGAGAGGAAGCGACGAGTCAACATCGAGGAGGAGAAGAGGGAAGAAGACGCCGACGACGGGAAGACCGGCCCCTGAACTAGCAAAAGAGCTACAAGAAGGTAGTGGAGGGACCGGCAGAAGGACAACGGAGAGCCGGACGAGACGACGGAGAAGACCGGGCCTCCGCTAGCAAAAGAGCTAAAAGAAGTTAGCGGAGGCCCGGCGGAAGAAAGAACCGGAGAGCGGGAAAAGAAGGCAGCGACGGGGAAGACCGGGCCTCCGCTAGCAAAAGAGCTAAAAGAAGTTAGCAGAGGCCCGGCGGAAGAAAGAAAGAACCGGAGAGAAGAAGAGGGGAGAAGGCGACGGAGAAGACCGGGCCCCGCTAGCAAAAGAGTTGGAAGAAGATAGCGGTGGCCCGGCAGAAGAAAGAACCGGAGAGCGCGGCGACGACACCGGAGACCCCCGAAGTCGGAAGAAGACCCCCGGAGCTGTGCAATAAAATACTTTTAAAAACGGTGTTGTGTTTTTATTGCCATTTTTTTCCACCAGGTGAATGGGTAGGGGTACGATGTACCCCATACTCATTCACATAGGGTGGGGTGGCCGTGATCTGGGGGCCCCCTTATTAAAGGGGGCTCCCGGATTCCGATAAGCCCCCCGCCCGCAGACCCCGACAACCAACGGCCAGGGTTGTCGGGAAGAGGCCCTGTCCTCATCAACATGGGGGCAGGGTGCTCTGGGGTGGGGGGGCCGCAGGTCGCCCCCCTGCCCCAGAGCAGCAAACCCCCCATGTTGAGGGCATGCGGCCTGGTACGGTTCAGGAGGGAGGGGGGGCGCTCTCTCGACCCCCCCTCTTCCCCTGCGGCCTGCCAGGTTGCGTGCTCGGATAAGGGTCTGGTTTGGATCCTGAGGGGGACCCCCACGCCGTTTTTTCAGCGTAGGGTTCCCCTTCAAATCCAGACCAGACCCAAGGGCCTGGTATGCTCCTGGAGGGGGAACCCACGCCGTTTTTTTCTTTAAAAATTGGCGTGGAGTTCCCACTCAGGATTCATACCAAACGCAGTGCCTGGTATTGGCGGGAATCCATGTCGGATCCCGTTCAATACAGTGTCGCGTCTCCCTCTCGCTATTGCAGCGAGCGCGACACGTGTCGCCACCCTGTTGCCGAGATCTCGGCACTCCTGTCGCCGAGAATCTCGGCGATGGGAGCGCGATAGATATACAATATCGGCAGCACCTACTGTATGTCGCTTCAGGAAGGAAGCAGTTGCTGTGATATGCGACATTGAAAAGATGTTTCACCAGTTCTACATCCCCCCAGAACTGCAAATTACTTAAGGTTCCTTTGGTGGGAGAATGGCCAGTTGGAAACAGAACCCAAAGAATACAGAATGGCAGTTCACCTCTTCGTTGCCAGTTCCTCTCCAGGAAATGGCAACTCTGGCCTCAAGTATCTTGCACAACAACACAAGGCAGAATATCCTTCAGCATCAGCTTTCATTGAGAAGAACTTTTATGTCGACGACGGCCTAACCAGTGTTTCAACAATCAGTGAAGCTACAAATCTAATTCTCAAAGCGCAAGGATTTTGAAAAAATGCTGGCTTAAGACTGCATAAGTTCAACTCTAATAAAAGGGACAACTAGTGAACCTCTCAAATTTAACCCAGACTCAACATCAGAAGGACAAGTACTTGGCATTCAGTTGTCAATTGAAAATGACACCTTCATTTTCAGCGTTGACATAAAGGATCAACCCTCAACTCGTAGTGGTATCCTGTCAGTGGTAGCCTCTCTTTATGATCCTCTAGGCTTCATAGCTCCCTTCATACTGAGTGGCAAGTGCATTCTCCAGGAGCTTTGTTGCAGGGGCATCAGTTGGGATGAAGCACTTCCTAAGAGCTTAACCCCACGGTGGGAGGCCTGGAAGAGTAGTCTGCAAGCTTTAAGGGAAATCAAGATACCCAGATGCTACCATCCTGACTTTGGTAAGGTAGTGATAGTCTTGATGAAAAACTTGCTGTTGAACTAAACCTATCTCCTTCAAATAGGAGATAGTCTTCCAAGTTCAAGCCCTCTTAGTTACCTCGACCAGATTCTAGTTCAAGGACATCTTCGTGTTGGTGGAAAGCTGTCGAGATCAACCCAGAGTCAAGGTATTAGTGGGTAACAGAAGATTGCAAGATAAGAAGGACTATGTATCAAAAAAACCTCAATTATTGACCGTCCTATTGCTAGTAGTTCTCATAGAAAGTAAATGAGTTGCCAGTTTAGTGATACACTAGCATACCACTGCAATACAGTAGCCAGTCTCAGAGGTACCTATAAGCTAAATTGTGTAATACTCATGTAGCAACCGGCCCTCTTTCTCCACTGTCCTTGGCTCGTTTACAGGAGAAAAAGGCACACGGTCTCCACCATGCCCGTACCCCCTGGTTTGCAGAGGTTAAGCACAACTATTTTCACTTACGGGTCTTGTAGCGGATTCCCTTCAGAGTTGGTTTCTGTCCCTAGAATGTAAGGACAAAGTCTCTATACCCCAAGTAACTCCAAGGTCCACACCAGTGTCAACTTCAACATAGAGTTTATTTCTTATGCATGAACATCCACAAAGTTGAGGAAGGTGCTAGGAAGCCAGATCATTTCAGGCACTCTCGTTTCTTGTACAGCTCACCCGGATAGTCACCCAAAGGCACTAGCAGTCGGCGTGTAACTCAAACAGTCTATTAGATTCCCTAATGGATGCGTTCAGGAGATCCTCTGCCACAGAATCTATAGTGTCCCAAACCTCCTAATGGTCCCGTTGTTCAGATCCCTGTTTTCGGATGGATGACATCCCTCCAGAGAGTTACTGGGCCCCTTCCTTCACTGTGATCTCTCACCAGTCCTTTGGAACGGTCCTCCCCCAGCCTCCTCTTCCAGAAACAGGTCCCCTTGCAAGGCGGCACACTAGGATTCCTCCTCCCGATGTGGGCTCCAGCTAAAGGTGCTGGGCCCAGGGCTGAAGTTGCAGTCCCAGGACTAAAGGTGCCTGAGACTGAAGCGCACGTGGCCCCATAGCCTGGAGGGCCATGCACTTGAACTTGGACCATAGGTTCTCCCTCCGGGCATGGGCCCCGGGAATTGCTCTCTCTCCGGACATGGGCCCCGGGAATTGCTCACTCTCCAATGGCGTCTGCCCCTTTTGTACCCTCTCCCGACATGCACAGCAGGTAGACCACACCCACTGCACGGCTGCCGAGAGAAGACACCAAATCACTGCTCCATCACCTGTGGTTCAACCCCGAGTACAAGTGACAGCGACACCCATACTTCTTAGGGGAACTGCACACCAGGTAAAACACCAGCAAGGCAGAGTCCAGTAAATTGAAAGATTCGAGCCAACTACCACTCGAATCACCCCTAAATTTAGCATTAAGCCCCATACACACGGTCGGACTTCCATCTGACTTTTCCGTGTTTTTTTGTCCGAACGGAGTTGGTCGGGAACACCCATAGCATACACACGCTCAGACTTTTCTGCAAACTTTCCCAAAACTTTTTGCAACATCACGTGGTTTTTCTGCTCTTTTCTGCTCTTTACCGCCACCCTTTGGTCAACTTCTGCTATTGTTGGTTGATTTTAACATTAGTTTTGTCCATCGGACAAAAGTCCGATGGTTTTCTGTACACACGGTCGGACTTTGCTCCATCTGACTTTTGTTGGGCAAAAGTTTGTCCGTTTGCAGACCCAACTTTTGTCCGATGAAAACAAGAAAAAAGCAAAAAAAGTTTGTCCGATGGAGCGTACACACGGTCGGATTGTTGGTCCAACTTGCTCAAAATGAAGTTTGTTGGCCAAAAGTCCGACCGTGTGTAGGGGCTTAACAGCCCCTAAATTTGGGACCCCCGCTACACTCATGTTTTATAGCGGCCATGGTTATGTTCTGTAAATAATGTATGACTCTAAGTCATATTCGTCATACATAATTTGGTGGGAGTGTAACTGTCCGCCTGTCACTTTAAATCTTTGTTCAGCACTGACTGGAAGGTGGAGCCTTTATTGCCTAAGGCTACTTTCACACTGAGGTGCTGGATGCGCTGGCGGTATAGCGGCGCTATTTTTAGCGCCGCTATACCGTATTTTTTCCTACGATTTGCGGGCGCTAGCGGGGGGATTTTAACCCCCGCTAGCGGACGAAAATGGGTTAAAAACGCCCGCAATAACGCCTCTTTCATGCGTTTTGCGGGCGTTTTGGAGGCGCTACCCCATTGATTTCAATGGGCAGGGGTGCTATAGGAGCGGTATTTTTATCGCTCCTATTGCACCTCAAAGATGCGGCTTGCAGGAGTTTTTTGACCCTCCTGCAAGCGCAACGCTCCAGTGTGAAAGCCCTCGGGCTTTCACATTGGATACAATTGAGCGGCTTTTTTGGGGCGCATTGCAGGCGCTATTTTTAGCGCAATAGCGCCTGCAAAGCGCCTCAGTGTGAAAGGGGCCTTACTTTTGTTCCCCTGGGGAATCTTAATCACCAGACACTTACTCCTTCTTCTAGTTTGAGAGAAAAAAAGGCCCTCATGTTTAAGCATTCACTCGGAGGCAAGGCTAGCTAGCAGGTGGTTTATGAAGTTTTCTAAAGTTTAAGTTTGCACCCCTTGGCAAGCGGAGCAAGGTAATGCAGTAAAGGTGCACTGTCATTGTCAGTATATATGTTTTAGGCATAAATTGTGTCCATGCTGTTAGTTAAAAGATATGCTGTAGACCAGGGGTCATCAACCCCCGGTCCCTGGTCCACTACCGGGCCGTGGCCCTTCTGCAGCCGAGCCGCGGGTGCGGGCGGCCGGCAAGAGACATGCTGGGCTGCTGGCATGAGAGCGCTGGGGGGATGGAAGAAGCAAGCGAGCGGGCGGGCACACAGAGATGATATCTCTCTCCGCCCCCCGCATTGCTCTTCCGCCCTCAAAGCCAGTGCTCTGTCTCAGTGTCGGAGGTGTGGCAGGGAGCAGAGTGATAACATGATCACTTACTGCCCACCCCGCATCACCGCTCTCCTGCGGCTCCTCGCTGTGTGAAAACTTTTCCTTGTTCAGCGGCGCAGATTGCCTGTACTCCCCCCCCCCCCCCGATAGCTAATCAGGAATGGAAGAACGTGGAGCCAGAGAGTGACAGCCGAAGGAGTCCCGGACCCTCCCTCTGCCAGGTGAGACCGGCTGCAGCATGAGAAGGGAGACACCCTGCTACATCCAGAGGGCCATCCCACAGAGATGTGACGTCATCGGTGACAGGTAAGCTGTGTGCGGGAGTACAGGTGAGGTGTGCTGGGACTTGTAGTTCACCCCCTCAGCTGTCTGGCTGACATACCACAAGGGGCGCTCCACTCACTCCGCATCTGGTGACAGGCAACGTGGCAGGTGGCATGGCAAGTGACACTGCACATCTGGTGACAGGCAACGTGGCAGGTGGCAATCCACATCTTGCAGCACTAAGCATGGCAGGTGAGGTGGCAAGTGACATTCCGCATCTGGTGACAGGCAGAGTGGCAGGTGGCAATCCACATCTTGTGGCAGTAAGCGTGGCAGGTGAGGTGGCAAGTGACATTCCGCATCTGGTGACAGGCAGCGTGGCAAGTGACTATCCACATCTGGTAGCAGGCGACAGTGGCTAGTGACATACTCAGAGCTCCCACTGATTCTACATTATGGTGAGTTGAACTATTTCATTTATTACTACAATGTAATAATAGAAACAATGCGCTTCAATCATCCTGACACCATAACAACCATGGTGCCGTGATGATTGAAGCGCCAACACCAGCCATTGCCCGCGAAAAATCGTGACTCCAACCCCCGCTCGGTCCTTGGCACAATTTTCTTTCACGCAGCCGGTCCCCGGTGCCAAAAAGGTTGGGGACCACTGCGCTACAGTACCTCTGTTATCTCACATCTAGTAACAGAATGTGGTCCCGCCGAGCACCTAGTGTGGACCTCATGCGTGCTCTCATTTAACTTTGTTCTTTCCATACCATGTGACCAGGCTATAGATCTCTGTAACACTAGTCTGCTCCCGGTTACTATGGGAGGCGGACTGCTAGGGACTCGGGAGTCTGAACATCGACCCCCTAACTACTAGAGGACCTCTCACTTTAACAGGTACCCTGCCTAACGTCCGGTTGCTTGTAGCTTGTTTCTTCTCTTGGTTACTCTTAGCAATTACACTTCTGCTCCTTTTCTTACCGCGTTAACCTTTTGTCGTTGTGTTACTTCATACCCCATAGTGCAAATACAGACCCAGGTTCTTTGGAATATGCCAGAACCAACATGCACCCCTTCAGGGCCGTCTTTAATATTGAGTGGACCCTGGGCAAAAAATTTCTTCATCTGCTCTGGGACATAAAATAAATAGCAGCTAGACTCAAAATCCATTTACTGAATCAGATCAGGCAGCGATTATGATTGGTTGTCAGAGGTTACAGTGCAACATTACCGCTCACTGACTGGTTGCTAGAGGTTACAGCACACATTACGACTCCCTGATTAGTTGCTAGAGGTTACAGCACATGGTTTCTGCTTGTTGATTAGTTGCTAGAGATTACTGTATATCAATACAGCTCACTGATTGGTTTCTAGAGGTTACAGCACATCATCTCCTCACTGCCTGCACGCCATGGACTGGGGAGGACTAGGGAGGTGAGGGGACCCATTAATAGACAGAAAACTCCTAGGGATCCTAGGACTCCTGGGATCAGTGGCAGTGCTGGATGGAGGGAAGGGTGTGATCAATGGCGATACTGATTTTTTTTACAGACTACCAATATAAAGAGGAGTTTCAACACTGGCCACCAATGTAATAGGGGGTTTACACTGGCCATCAATGTAATAGGGGGTTTACATGGCTACCAATGTAATAGAGGGTTTACACTGGCCACCAATGAAATAGGGGGTTTACATTGGCCACCAATGTAATAGGGGGTTTACACTGGCCATCAATGTAATAGGGGGTTTACATGGCTACCAATGTAATAGAGGGTTTACACTGGCCACCAATGTAATAGAGGGTTTACATTGGCCACCAATGTAATAGGGGGTTTACACTGGCCACCAATGAAATAGGGGGTTTACATTGGCCACCAATGTAATAGGGGGTTTACACTGGCCATCAATGTAATAGGGGGTTTACATGGCTACCAATGTAATAGAGGGTTTACACTGGCCACCAATGTAATAGAGGGTTTACACTGGCCACCAATGTAATAGGGGTTTACACTGACCACTAATGTAATAGGGGGTTTACACTGGCCACCAATGTAATAGGGGGTTTACACTGGCCACCAATGTAATAGGGGGTTTACACTGGCCACCAATGTTATAGGGGTTTACACTGACCACTAATGTAATAGGGGTTTACACTGATCACTAATGTAATAGAAGCATTCACAGTAACCACCAATGTAAGGAGGGATTTACACTGACCACCAATGTAAGGGGGACATTCACACTGGCCACTAGTGTAAATGAAAGAATTCTACACCAAGCATCAATGTAATGAGAAGATTTACACTGACCACCAATGTAACAGAGACATTTAGCCTGCGTTCACATTTGTGTGTGTTGGGAATGCATGCAAAATCGCTTTCCTGACACCACAGAAACGTGCTGCCCTTTAGCAGATCATAGCAGAGCCATTAATTGTTAATGACAATCTCACGCATCTGCTGACATGTGCCTTGGCACCGTGTGATTTTGAAAAAAAGTTTGGGACTTTTTTCCGCATTTGTAGGGCATAGAGCAGCCTATTGAAATGAATGGGCTCCCTACACGTGACCTTCATCTTTATCCCACAGAAAAAAAAAACATTTTGCCCACGGGAAAGAGTCACACCTCAGACAGTAGATATAAAAATGTGAAAAATGTATTAACATACATGTTAAAAACATATGTACCACAATGATAAAGAAGACATAGATGATGAACATGTCACGCTTCAAAGTTGCACCCGCTCGTGGAATGGCGACAAACCTTTACCCTTAATAATCTCCATAGGCGACGTTTATTCTAGAATTATTGCTCTTGCTCTAGCGATCACTGCAATACCTCACGTGTGTGGTTTGAACACCGATTTCATATGCGGGCGCTGTTCACGTATGCATTTGCTTCTGTACGGGAGCTCGGCGGGACGGGACGCGTTTAAAAAAAAAAATGTTTTCTTATTTATTTTACTTTTATTAAAAAAATTTACACTGTTCTTTAAAAAAAAAATTGTGCCACTTTTATTCCTATTATTAAATAGAAAAAAAAGCATGACAGGTCCTCTTAAATATGAGATCTGGGGTCAAAAAGACCTCAGATCTCATATTTACACTAAATATTTACACTAAAATGCATGTATAGCCTTTAAGAGCTTTGGGTGGAAGCAACGTTTTGACATCGCTTCCGCCCTGCAATGATATGGAGACAGGGTTTGGGGGCCATCTTCCCCTCACTCGTCTCCATGTCAAGCCAGGGACAGGACCCGATCGCCTCTGCCGGCTGCTCTGGTAAGCGGCGGAGGGCACTGGAGAGCCGCGAGAGGGGGGCCCCTCTCCTGCCACCAATAAAAGTGATCTTGTGGCGAATCCGCCACAGAGACCACTTTTATCTTGAAGCCGACCGCTCGTTGAAGAAGAGGATACTGGGGTTATGGTAGCTAGCTGCTGCCATAACAACGGTATTCCTCTTCAAAGTACCAAAGTAAAACGACGGCGGGCGGTCGGGAAGTGGCAGGACTTTCAAGCATGACCCTTTATCTCCCCAGTGGGCAGCATTCAGCAGAAGTGATAGCGGATATGACATCAGGGGGACATGATATACATATGAATACTGCCTCTATTTACATATGAATGCTGCCAGTCCGTCACTATTTACATATGAATGCCACCGCTATTTACATATCAATGCCAGTATTTACATGTAAACACAGGGTCTGCAGGTGAGTCATCTGTACACAACAATAGGGCAGAGCTGGGCAGCATTAGTAATAGCACTTCACACTGAGATATAAGGACACAGCACGGGACTAAAACCGAGGGAATTTAAACTGGGCCTCACATCAATGACAGGGCCCAGGGCAGCTTCCCCTTTTACCCTGCCTTAATGACAGCATTGCACCCCCTTGAAATAACTTCAGACCAGGCTTAGAGCAATTATATGAATAACATTCAAGTCTAAATAAAATAGCATTGTGGCCCAGGCATACCTCCATGAGGCGAGAGTCCAAATAGTCATTATCCATGATTTGGATGCTGTCCGTGACTCGCAGAGTCTTCAGCGCCATCCTAGTGCTCACAGGTGGGTCTCCATATCCAAAAGCCCAAGAACTGGACTGAACATGATAAACCCCTTCCTCAGCCTGGGCTGGCTGCTGAACTAACTAAACACATTTCAACCTGCCTACATGCAGGCATCACTTACCCTGGCACAAAGGGCCATTATGTTTGCACATAAATAGTTGTAGCACTACCACGTAGGAGCTGCTGGTTTGTTTTTGTTGGTTTTATTTTTGCTGCAGTAACTCGTATAGAAAGTAGAAGGTATGAGAAGAGAGGGGAAGGTTCAGGTACACATTGTAGAACACACAAAATGTCTAAAGTCATCCACCACTCTCACTGTTGAGTGGGTAATGCTCAACCGGATAGACCCCTCTCACCTGGCCTAGCAGCTGGGATGACGCACAAACCAGTATTAGGACAGTCTCTGCCACAGACCGCTTGAGAAAAAATATGGATAGCCAGGAATCCTCTGCCACAGGATTTCAGTCCCGAACTTCCAGCCGTGCAGTTAAAGAACCTTTAAGCTGATCCGGCGAACTGCTTGGCTTTTAAAGTAGTGGATCCCCTCTTAACAAGGTCACCGTGCCTCTCCCGAGACATTAGCACTTTGCTGGTTTCCTCCAGGGCAGGGTCCTCCCCCGGTTTCCCTCATTAAGCAGCTTCCTCCCTCTTGGTGGACAGCTTGGGATCCCCTTTTGGATTGTAGGCCCCAGCCAGACTAGCCGGGCCTACCAAATAGCGATGCAGCCTTGGGCCAACGTGGCCCCAAGGCCAGAATCACACACACACATACCTCGCGCCAGGAGGGCAGCGAGACAACCGACTCCGAACAATGGCGTCTGCCCCTAAAGTATCTTTCCCCACCATGCACATCGGGGTACCACTCCCACTGTACCGCTGCTGAGAAAGGACACCCAATACACCATGGTCTGCCCGTATTCCAACATGGGCCTGAGGTGGTACCGCCACTTTCAGGCAACAAGGGAAAACACTACCAGGCACCACCATAGCCAGAACAGAGGCAATTTAGATATAATCATAAGTCTGAGCCCAACTATTCAGACACCCCCTAAATTTACAATAGCGCCCCGATCATTGAGGGCAGGGCGCTACATAGTCAATCGTCAAAAGTGGCTCTGATGTCGGTATCAGGTTCTAACATTACTCCATAAGACGTAACCACAAACCTCAAGTATCTGTTGGAGATGTGTTTCCCATGGTGGAACACTCCGTCATGTTTTCTGGAGCTGTCCAAAAGTTCATCCATTCAGGCAGATGGTTTGGCAGAAAATTCTAACCTATACTTCTGGGGACCTAGGGCAGGACCCCATGGGTTGCTCTATGTCAACCAGATACCATCAAAAAATTACAAATCTTTGTTGACAGAATGCAACTCATGCTTGCATACCAACAATATATACAGTAATTATATAGATACCCCATCAGTGTTACAGTTTGCTAAACTAAACAAAATAGGGCAGATGGAAGATTTCACTACTGCTCTTCACATTAGAGGGGAAAGTTAAGGACCTTGTGACTCCCATGGACTGCTTTTTTGAACTCATCTGCACACTGGGACATGCTGACCTCCCCCTGGTTAACATTTAGGTGTCTGGCACAATTTAGCCAACCTTCTCGTGTGCTGATAACTAAACCACCTGCCCATAGGATGTCGTGGCTCCTGCAGCTTGGGGGAGTGACTTTTTTTTCTCTGAACTCCTGTCTCATTCATGGGTCGGCTCCAACCTCTAGTGTCCTTCCTACCTTTTCCCAGCCCACTCACATTTTTTTGTTCTCGTTTATTGGTTCTCATCTGCTTTCTGCTTCTCTATATATTGTTCTTAGTTGATCCCCTTTCTTTGGATGAGTCTTGGGGTAGAGGGCAATATAAGGGGAACAGGAGGTAAATCCAGGAAAGTGATCACATTAAGGAGATAGGTGGTGAGCATAGGCGTATGCAGGGGGGGAGCTCGGTGTGCCTGGGCACACCCTAATCACCCCTTATGGTGCAGATTTTGCCTGCTGCCTGGGGCCCCCCTCCCTCATGTCCCCCTGTCAACAGCGCTGCCAGGTTCTGCTGCAGGCACACAGGGGGATGTTTAAGGATGGAGAGCAGCCCCTTTCTTTTCTGAATGAACACAGCAAGTGATCAGTACAGATCATGTGTGTTTGAGCTTTGGGGTGCACACCCTAATGTCAAAGGCTGTGCACACCTATGGTGGTAAGACGGTGTAGGGGGTTTATTAGTCCACAATTTCTCATGTCCTTCTCAGTCTCTGATATGCTGTAATAAATTGTGCAGCTATTTGCTATGTTGGCTCCTCTTCTATAAGTTGAGTGTGGAGTTTCCTCTTCTATAGAAGTGCAGTCTTAGATGAGAGCGGAAAGTCTCTGGAAAGGAGTGTCCCTCACTGCTGGATACTTGTGGTACCATATTGAGGAGTGGAATTCATCCTTTAGGACTCCCTGGTCATCCCACTGGTACAGTCTACTCTACCCAGGCTTGTAGGTCTCTCTGTGCCACCCTGGTTTGATTCCCAGACTGTGGACACGCACTTTCTCTCCCTCTTTTTTGCTCTCTCTTTCTTTTCTACTCTCGCTCTATCTTTTGTATCATCTCTATGTATATGTATTTATGGATATAAAATGCACTATTATATTTCCTTATTTTGTTTTTCAACCAGGCAGTTGACGTAGATACTAGCGCGGATAACCTGTTTGTGGATCCAGTTACAGGGGATATCTGGACAGGAGCGCATCCAAATTTATATAAAGTGTTTGACTACAAGGATGAAGATCCCCCTGGTTCAGAGGTTAGTGTATAAGTTATAGTATATTAAAGCATTTAATCCCTTTTCATGCACCAAAATCTTAGTTAAGTCGAACTCCTTCTTGGAGCAACCCCTGCATTATTTTCTTGTCCTAAAAGCTGCAGATACGACTCGAGCATTATGTAATGGCTGTACTGTTCCGTGTAGCATTCCTCTCTGAGTCCAGGGTGGCTTGATGACATCCCCAAGGGGCAGGACCATGACACCATGGGCTCATAGAAATTGGGTTGAATGACACTGGGCATCATTCATCCCAGAAGAGAAGCTGCATTGGATCAAAGAGCAGGAGGGCTACGGACATAGGCGTGCGCACAGGGTGTGCCAGGTGTGCCTGAGCACACCTTAATCACCCCATGTGTCACACATTCCTCCTGTTTTGACCCCTGATATTTCACCAAAGCACCCTAACGGGGCTCCTAAAAAAAAAATGTAAAAAAAAATAAATGAAAACAATTAAATTGTAAAAACATAATACAAAATAAAATAATACAAATAAAAACTACTGACACCATCCACTTCCCTACTGACACCAATTTCTGCCCTACTGACACCATCCACTGCTCTAATGACACTGTCAGTATATATACACATACACACGGATATGTGTTTGCACTTTGGAGTGCACACCCTAATGCAATGCGCTGCGCACACCTATGGCTACGGAGGACAGCATTGGAGATAGGTTGAGTATCACAGCGAGAGCTGCTTTTTCTATTTTCAGTACTGCAGGGCATTGCATTATTACTTTTTTACTTAGTGTTAAGCCCCATACACACGGTCGGACTTTTGGCCAACAAACTTCATTTTGAGCAAGTTGGACCAACAATCCGACCGTGTGTACGCTCCATCGGACAAACTTTTTTCGTTTTTTTCTTGTTTTCATCGGACAAAATTTGGGTCTGCAAACGGACAAACTTTTGCCCAACAAAAGTCCGATGGAGCAAAGTCCGACCGTGTGTACAGAAAACCATCGGACTTTTGTCCGATGGACAAAACAACTAATGTTAAAATCAACCAACAATAGCAGAAGTTGACCAAAGGGTGGCGGTAAAGAGCAGAAAAGAGCAGAAAAACCACGTGATGTTGCAAAAAGTTTTGGGAAAGTTTGCAGAAAAGTCTGAGCGTGTGTATGCTATGGGTGTTCCCGACCAACTCCGTTCGGACAAAAAACCACGGAAAAGTCCGATGGAAGTCCGACCGTGTGTACGAGGCTTTCTATACAGGTTATAATGAGAAAAGACCAAAAGGGATCAAAAAGCCCTCATAACGAGTCACGAGTGTGTAGCATAGTGAAGCCTTCTTAATTCCATCACGTATCCCAAAAATATGAGAATTATTTCCCATTTCAAGACAGTGGAGTCTTGCAAATTATTCCTTTACACCCCAACAGCCAAGTGCACTTCCAAAACTGATTTTACAAAAAAACAATGTTTACATTAGCAGTCTCCTTGAACCTATTAAAAAACATTTGGCGAAAAAAACATTTTTTTACTCACCAGGAACGCCCTGTTGCTAGACAGTTGTCCTAATCTGCCATTTCTTATACCGCAAAGCTCCTAGTTCACTTCCTCCCTCGCCTGTGCTTCTGGGAAATTATGATCTCCCCCCCCCCGCTCTCTTCTGGGACCTGTGTGTGTCACAGAAGACAGCTGGCCATTCACAAAGCACCGTGTGAATCGTGCATGCGCAGTAGGAAACGGGCAGTGAAGCCGCAAGGCTCCACTGTCAGTTTCCCTTAGTTAGAATGGCGGCTTCTGCACCCGATCTGATTGACAGATCGGCCTCGGGGGGCTGACATTGCGGATCCCCTGGACAGATAAGTATCCTTTTTTAAAAGTCAGCAGCTACAGTGTTTGTAGCTGCTGACTTTTAAAGAAAAAAACACCGCTTTAATATTTTAGAGCCATTTATTCCAATCTGCATACAGGTGTTTCAGGTTTTTTGGTCATCATCAGTGGATTGCATGTAAACCATGGCTGCTATGGAGTAGGACTTGGGACCCAATCACAATATAACCATATAGGTTTTGGTGATAAGGGGCTGAAGGAATCAAAAGTCCCTTAAACCAAATCATTTAGTATCATAGTAATGCCTTCTTAGAACGGAAGGTATTCATATGTCTCATTCCATCACATAATCCAAAACGTATAAGATAATTATTCCTCATTTCAGGACAATGGGTTGAGCTGTGCAAATGCTTCCTTTAAACCCCAACACTCCATCCAGAACCCAAATGAGCATTCACCCCAATTCACATCCAGAACCACTGGTTTGTAGTGTAGTGCAATTATAGCCTAATATTATAGAGCCATTTGTTCCAAACTACATAGAGTATCTCTTTCAGGCTTTTTGGCCATCATCACTGTCTTGTTGGGTCCCAAGCCCTACTCTATAGAACAGAATTTGTTATTCAAGTTTGCGGTGTGCAAAAACAAATAACAGTGAACCAATAAAAGTGCACTAGGGTGTGTCTTTGGTCCCCTCCCAAAGAGGAAGGAGCCCTCCATGGCTCCCCAGGATGCAAGACTTCTGATAGAGGAAAGACATACTCCGGTTCACATAGCCAGAAGCTGACCAACGAGTACTAGATGAAGGCCTTTGCCAAGAGATACCCCCCAATGCAAGGGAGGAGGGAGCCAGATGGCTACACATGCTCCCCCACTTTGAGTTGGTGTATTACATAAAATCCCAATAAAATAAATTTACGTTTTTGGTTGTAGCATGACAAAATGTGGAAAATTTCAAGGGGTATGAATATGTTTTCAAGTCATTGTAGTATCTAAAGTGCTGTGACAAAGCATGAGAGTGAATATTTTTTTTAAAAAAGTGACAATATCTAGGGTTTGCAGCCTGGTAAAGAACTCTATGGTTTCCATACACTGCACTGATGAGAGCAAAAAAGTCTGATTTATTTTGCTGTTCAAAATATAAGATTTCAACTCTATTCCCGTACTGGTGACTACTCAAAATTGTGAATTTTCTCTTCCCCTTATGTTCCATTGAAATAGGTCACCAGGACAAATGAAGGGAGTGAATCTCTGTAGTGTGGACAGGGGCTCGCCTCTAACCCTTCTCTGTTTCATCTAAAACAAAACCATCATCAGATACACGTCATATTCTGGGCTCCATATTCCCTCAGAAAATCATCCCTTTCCATTTCTTGTGGCCCCCATGGGCTATATTTTTTGCTTTTATTATTTTCATAATTAACGTTTAAGACATCCTCAGGCCATTCAAGTAGTGTTGGAGGGTCCTCTTCATTCTTACCCCTTCTCTGGGCTGGGTGGTCCAGTCTGACACAGAAAATAGTGCAGATGTGATGATTTCAGTGCCATTCTCTGCACCAGTACAGTGTGAGTAAAGAGCATCACAGTGATGCCTCCTCAGGGGTGGGGCCATGACATCCTGATTTCATAGTAGGTCTTCAGTTTTCTTGGTTGAGCCACATTGGGTGTCATCCAAGACTGAGGACATCTTATGGTGAAGAAGAGATACTGCAGGGGTACAGCTACTGATTATAGGTAAGTGTTGCAGCCTGAGCAGATATTTATTAAATTTTTTTATAACCCCTAGAGGACCTTTTACAAAAAGAAACATTTAGCCTGGAGTTGGGTTTTAAAACACTATACAGGAGGAGAACTTAAATTCATACTTTGTGCCCGGAGCAAGGATTACCTTTATTAAAGCTCTGTCTCTGACAGTCTGCTTTGCCCAACAGTAGGGATGAGCTTCGTGTTCGAGTCGAACATACGTTCGACTCGAACATCGGCTGTTCGATCGTTCGACGAAGATCGAACGATTTGGGCCGTTCGCGCCAAATTCGAGTGACGCGAACGGCCCACAATGCACTACGCCATCGCAGTGTCATCCAGGCGCTGTGATTGGCCAAGCATGCACTGTGACCCCGCATGCTTGGCCAATCACAGCGCCGGCAGCGAGGAGAGCAATGATTGGCCACAGGCAGGATGCCTGTGGCCAATTATTGCTGAGGGTGTTTAGTACACGCCCCACACTATAAAAGGCCGCCAGCACGGCGGCCTAGTGTAGTGTGTTCCGGAGCAGGGAAAGAGAAGCATAGGCAGGGACAGTGACATTTATTTCTTTCTTGCTTAACCTGGATTCCTTTAGTTTAGGGAAAGAGAAGGATAGGTAGGGAGAGTGTCAGTGTGTTTTACTGTGCGAGTCCTTGTTTCTAGGGACAAAGAAGGAAAGTGAGGGGATTTCTCCTTGTGCTATAGTGTGCTTTAAAAGAACATTTTTTCTAGGGACAGAAAACTGTAGGTAGGGAGAGTGTCAGTTTCTTTCACTGTGCCAGTCCTTGTTTCTAGGGACAAAGAAGGAAAGTGAGGGGAATTCTCCTTGTGCTATAGTGTGCTTTAAAAAAACATTTTTTCTAGGGACAGAAAACTGTAGGTAGGGAGAGTGTCAGTTTCTTTCACTGTGCCAGTCCTTGTTTCTAGGGACAAAGAAGGAAAGTGAGGGGAATTCTCCTTGTGCTATAGTGTGCTTTAAAAAAACATTTTTTCTAGGGACAGAAAACTGTAGGTAGGGAGAGTGTCAGTTTCTTTCACTGTGCCAGTCCTTGTTTCTAGGGACAAAGAAGGAAAGTGAGGGGATTTCTCCTTGTGCTATAGTGTGCTTTAAAAAAAACATTTTTTCTAGGGACAGAAAACTGTAGGTAGGGAGAGTGTCAGTTTCTTTCACTGTGCCAGTCCTTGTTTCTAGGGACAAAGAAGGAAAGTGAGGGGATTTCTCCTTGTGCTATAGTGTGCTTTAAAAAAACATTTTTTCTAGGGACAGAAAACTGTAGGTAGGGAGAGTGTCAGTTTCTTTCACTGTGCCAGTCCTTGTTTCTAGGGACAAAGAAGGAAAGTGAGGGGATTTCTCCTTGTGCTATAGTGTGCTTTAAAAAAACATTTTTTCTAGGGACAGAAAACTGTAGGTAGGGAGAGTGTCAGTTTCTTTCACTGTGCCAGTCCTTGTTTCTAGGGACAAAGAAGGAAAGTGAGGGGAATTCTCCTTGTGCTATAGTGTGCTTTAAAAAAACATTTTTTCTAGGGACAGAAAACTGTAGGTAGGGAGAGTGTCAGTTTCTTTCACTGTGCCAGTCCTTGTTTCTAGGGACAAAGAAGGAAAGTGAGGGGATTTCTCCTTGTGCTATAGTGTGCTTTAAAAAAACATTTTTTCTAGGGACAGAAAACTGTAGGTAGGGAGAGTGTCAGTTTCTTTCACTGTGCCAGTCCTTGTTTCTAGGGACAAAGAAGGAAAGTGAGGGGAATTCTCCTTGTGCTATAGTGTGCTTTAAAAAAACATTTTTTCTAGGGACAGAAAACTGTAGGTAGGGAGAGTGTCAGTTTCTTTCACTGTGCCAGTCCTTGTTTCTAGGGACAAAGAAGGAAAGTGAGGGGATTTCTCCTTGTGCTATAGTGTGCTTTAAAAAAACATTTTTTCTAGGGACAGAAAACTGTAGGTAGGGAGAGTGTCAGTTTCTTTCACTGTGCCAGTCCTTGTTTCTAGGGACAAAGAAGGAAAGTGAGGGGATTTCTCCTTGTGCTATAGTGTGCTTTAAAAAAACATTTTTTCTAGGGACAGAAAACTGTAGGTAGGGAGAGTGTCAGTTTCTTTCACTGTGCCAGTCCTTGTTTCTAGGGACAAAGAAGGAAAGTGAGGGGATTTCTCCTTGTGCTATAGTGTGCTTTAAAAAAACATTTTTTCTAGGGACAGAAAACTGTAGGTAGGGAGAGTGTCAGTTTCTTTCACTGTGCCAGTCCTTGTTTCTAGGGACAAAGAAGGAAAGTGAGGGGATTTCTCCTTGTGCTATAGTGTGCTTTAAAAAAACATTTTTTCTAGGGACAGAAAACTGTAGGTAGGGAGAGTGTCAGTTTCTTTCACTGTGCCAGTCCTTGTTTCTAGGGACAAAGAAGGAAAGTGAGGGGATTTCTCCTTGTGCTATAGTGTGCTTTAAAAGAACATTTTTTCTAGGAACAGAAAACTGTAGGTAGGGAGAGTGTCAGTTTCTTTCACTGTGCCAGTCCTTGTTTCTAGGGACAAAGAAGGAAAGTGAGGGGATTTCTCCTTGTGCTATAGTGTGCTTTAAAAGAACATTTTTTCTAGGGACAGAAAACTGTAGGTAGGGAGAGTGTCAGTTTATTTCACTGTGCCAGTCCTTGTTTCTAGGGACAAAGAAGAAAAGTGAGGGGATTTCTCCTTGTGCTATAGTGTGCTTTAAAAAAACATTTTTTCTAGGGACAGAAAACTGTAGGTAGGGAGAGTGTCAGTTTCTTTCACTGTGCCAGTCCTTGTTTCTAGGGACAAAGAAGGAAAGTGAGGGAATTCTCCTTGTGCTATAGTGTGCCAAAGCATTCCTCATCAACCATCTTTGAAATCCTTGTTTTTTGGACAGTCAGGGAAATTGTCGTTGTGCTATTCTGTGCAAAAGCAATAATCCTCAACCATATTTAGAAATCCTTAAGTAAAGGGACAGAGAAGGACACCTGAAGGTAGCCCTTATTGCTTTTTTCCCATCTCCCTGCAGGCCATCTATTAGAATGTCTGGAAGGCAAACAAGGAGAGGCAGACAGTCAGAAGGCAATAAAAGAGGGCAAGCAGGCTCTGTGTCTGGGGGCAACAGTGCTGGTCGTGGACGCGGTGCATTGTCATCAGCACATGGCCATGGGACACGCTTGTCCTTCTTTTCGGCAGCTGGACATGTTGAGCCACATCATGCCGAAGACTTGGTAGAGTGGATGACCAAGCCCTCCTCCTCCTCCTCATCCTCTCTCACCCAGGCTCAGGGTACTGGCAAAGCAGCTGCCAAAGCGTCCTCTTCCCTGGTATCAATGTCAGACTCATCATCAGTCACTCCTTCCCTAGACCCACCATGTCCTCCTCCTGAGGAGTCCCCCGAACTGTTTGAGCACAGTGTTGGGTACATGCTCCAGGAGGATGCCCAGCGTTTCGAAGGGTCTGATGATGAAACCCAGCTACAGGAAGGCAGTAGCGTGAGAGCAGACAGAGGGGATGCTCAAGAAGGACACCAATCTGGCAGTCATGTTCCAGCAGCTGCAGCATACTGCCAGATTGGCTCCAGTGATGAGGAGGGAGGGGATGATGAGGTCACTGACTCCACGTGGGTGCCTAATAGGAGAGAGGAGGAGGAGGAGGATGAGGAGGAGGCACATCTCCAACGAGGCAGGATGCCCTTTGGTGGCCAGCGTAAGGGCAGTACACCGACGGAATCACACCGCAGAGCTCCGCCTGTGCAGGGCGCTGCCTCTGCCCGTCATTCAAAAAGTTCCTTGGTGTGGGCCTTTTTTGAGGCTAGTGCATCAGATCGCACAGCTGCTGTTTGCAACATATGTCTCAAGCGTATATCGCGTGGCCAAAACATCAGCCGCTTGGGTACCACATGCCTGACCAGACATATGTTGACCTGCCATGCAGCTCGTTGGCAAGCCTACCTCAAAGACCCACACCAAAGAACAAAGCGGACCTCTCCTTGCACCGCATCAGCTGGGATCTCCAACCCCACTATAACTTCAGTCCTCTCTGAAACATGCACTGAGAGGAATGAAGGTGTAGAATTAGGTGTGTCACAGCCAAGTACTTGCGGCCACTCTGCTAGCAGTACACCGACGTCCGATTCTAGCAGGCAAATTTCCCTGCCCCAGCTGCTGGACCGTCGAAAGAAGTTCACTCCCAGCCATCCACATGCCCAGCGGTTGAATGCTAGCTTGGCTAAATTGCTAGCGCTTCAACTGCTGCCTTTTCAGTTGGTAGACTCTGCCCCCTTCCGTGAGTTTGTGCAATGTGCGGTTCCTCAGTGGCAGGTTCCCAAACGCCACTTTTTCTCACGGAAGGCTATTCCGGCTCTCTACCGGCATGTGGAAGGCAATGTCTTGGCCTCGCTGGACAGGGCGGTCAGCGGTAAGGTGCATATTACCGCTGACTCATGGTCCAGCAGGCATGGACAGGGACGTTACCTTTCTTTCACGGCCCATTGGGTCACTCTTTTGGCAGCTGGGAAGGATGCAGGACAAGGTGCAGTAGTGTTGGAGGTTGTTCCACCGCCACGCCTCCAAAATGCTACTACTGGTTGTGACACACCTCTCTCCTCCACCCCCTCCTCTTCTTCTTCTTCCTCCATGGCCTCTTCCTGTGGTTTGTCCTATGAACCAGCGGTGCTCCGTAGCCGTTCACGGGGCTACGCAAGTACGCAGGCAAAAAGATGCCATGCCGTGCTTGCGCTGGTGTGTTTGGGGGACAGAAGCCACACTGGGGCAGAGGTCCTGTCTGCTCTGCAGGGCCAGGCCGAGAGGTGGTTGACGCCACGCCAGCTTAAGCCAGGAATGGTGGTTTGCGACAATGGCACCAACCTCCTCTCCGCCCTCCGACAGGGACAACTGACCCATGTGCCCTGTGTGGCTCACGTCCTTAACCTGGTGGTGCAGCGGTTCTTGGGCAGGTACCCGGGCTTACAGGATGTCCTGAGGCAGGCCAGGAAAGTCTGTGTGCATTTCCGCAGATCTTATAATGCCAGTGCTCGCCTGGCTGAGCTGCAAAAGGAGTTGAACCTGCCCAAGAACCGCCTTATATGTGACATGCCCACCAGTTGGAACTCAACGTTGGCCATGCTGCAGCGGCTGCACACGCAGCAGAGGGCCATCAATGAGTACCTGTGCGACTACGGCACCAGGACAGGGTCAGGGGAGCTTGGTTTTTTTTCTCCACGCCAGTGGGGCATGATCAGGGATGCATGCACTGTCCTGGCACCATTTGAGGAGGCCACGAGGATGGTGAGCAGTGACAGTGCATGCATCAGTGACACTGTACCTCTTGTCCACCTGTTGGAGCACACGCTGCGTGGAATAATGGACAGGGCACTTGAGGCAGAACAGAGGCAGGAAGAGGAGGACTTCCTTGCCTCTCAAGGCCCCCTTTACCCAGACAGTGTTCCTTCTGTCCCACCCATCGCACAGGAAGAGGAAGAGGAGGAGGAGGAGGAGGAGGAGGAGGATTGTGTCAGCATGGAGGTGGAGGCTGGCACTCAGCATCATCAGCAGCAGTCTTTTAGGGATGATTTACAGTCCCAAGAAACCAGTGGACTTGTACGTGGCTGGGAGGAGGTGGCTGCGGATCATGTCGTCCTTAGTGACCCAGAGGACTCCGGAGCGAATGCCTCAGCAAACCTACGCTGCATGGCCTCCCTGATCCTGCAAAGTCTGCGGAAGGATCCTCGTATTCTTCGGATCAAGGAGAGGGACCATTACTGGCTGGCCACTCTCCTTGATCCACGGTACAAGGGTAAGGTTGCGGACCTTATGTTACCTTCGCAGAGGAAGCAGAGGATGAGACAACTCCGGGAGGCCTTGCAGAAAGGTCTGTGCAACGCGTTCCCAGAGACTGGGAGGTTACAAACTCCTGGTCCTGGACAACGAGTACTGAGGCTTCGGCCAGTCAAAGAAGGAGCGGTGGGGAAGGTGGCCGTCTGACCGATGCGTTCAGACAATTCTTTAGTCCGCAGCCCCAAAGTATGATCGGTTCCAGCAACCATCGCCAGCGTCTGATAAACATGGTGCAGGAATATCTAGGGGCAAGGTCAGACTTGGACACCTTCCCCACCGAAAATCGTCTGGCTTATTGGGTCTTGAGGATGGATCACTGGCCAGAGCTTGCACAGTATGCAATTGAGCTACTGGCCTGTCCTGCATCCAGCGTTCTTTCAGAACGCACATTCAGTGCTGCTGGAGGATTTGTCACGGATCACAGGGTGCGCC